>CM052898.1:79508476-79587633 GCA_028534135.1 Potos flavus | reverse complement strand
GTATCTTATCTCATTTAGTCCTCACGGCACCCTCGTGAGTTGGGTGTTATTATGCCCCTTTTACTGGTAAGGAAACTGGGGCACAAAGAAAACATGCCCCAAACCCTCCAGCTGCGATCAGAGCCAGGATTGCTGTCGATGCCCAGCCCTTTTCTTGCCACATTGCCCTTCGGCGGGCATGCTCAGCAGTGTGGCTATGAAGTCACCATCCAGGGACCACCGTGCCCCAACCGTGCAGGTCCTAACAGTTCACGTGCCGTCACTGTCACAGCACCACAAACACAGAGGGCCTAGCTCATACACAGATCTCACATTCACTGAGACTTCATGCCTGGGAGTCGGGTGGGGTCAGAATATTTAGGAATCAGGATCTTCATCAATGTCTGCATCAGTGTGTGCAGTTGGGGACAATGTCCCAGGTGACTCTGATGTCCCCTACAACACACACAGGAACGCCCCAGTTAAAGACTTCTCTTCTACACAAGTGGTTCCCAAAGTTGGCCACCCACCGCGGAACCCTGGGGAGCAGGTGTGCTTTGCACAAAGTACAGAGGCCTGGGTCCCACCTCTAGGAATTCTGATTCGCTTAGGTGCATCCTAAGCCCAGACATACTTAAAAGCTGCCCGCAGGATCAGCTATGTAATTTGTAGGTCAGATCCAGGTGCAAAATGAAACTGCAGGACTTGTTCAAAAATTATGAAGCTTTTATAGACGTGAGTAGAAAGAAAGAACAAGAGGCAAGAGACCAGCGAAGGTGGGGCTTTGACAAGTTCTAACTACCTAGAACTACCTAGTGGCTCACACTCCCTTCTGAACCAACAACTGTTATTTCACTGTTTAACCTTTGTCGCTGACTGGTTTCCAAGTGCAGTGCTCCTACTCCTTGAGCTTGAAGTTGTATCCTCTGTGGGGGTTGCATTATATAGGTTTTTAAAATGATAAAGTAAAAACGTGCTCTCCAGAGACGATTTTCAGGGCAGTGAATCCGCTCTGTCTGCAACTATCACGGTGCCATGTGTTATTACACCTCTGTCCCAGCCCGTACGGTATGCGACCCCAAGAGTGAGCCCTCCGGTAAAGCAGGGACTTGGGATAATAATGATGCATCATGGTAGGTTTATCTCCCAGGGTACCACTCCGGTGGGGGCTGCTGAGAGTGGGGGATGCCGTGCGTGTGTAGAGCAAGGGGTATGTGGGAAATCTCTCTACCTTCCCCTCGATTTTACTGTGAACCTAAAACTGCTCTAAAAAAAAATACAGATGTTAAAAACACGTGCTCCCCTTGGGTAGGGAGAGCCGGGCTTTGTAGTCAGTCACTATGGCGGGAGCAGCGTTACTGCAGGCATGGGAAGCAGAAGATTCATACTGGTTCCATAAAAATAGCTCCTTTCCTACCTGGCAAAGAAATGACTTCATATTCTCCACGCCCAGAGGTTTTCGAAGTACCTACTGCAAAGGAAGCCACTTAGTCCATCGTCCTCACTCAGAGGCTGTGCTCCACCCTGTCATTACGTGGCCCTAGTGCTGGGAGAGGGACTGGGGCAGGGAGTGGAGGGAGCAGCTCGTGTGGACGCCAGCCCAGCCACCCGACTTGAGGCACGTCACCTCCCCAAGCTCAGCTTTCTCTGCTTGACACAATAAAAAGAAAGGATGGATCACAGGGGCTTCCTAGGGGGTGCTGAGTCTTGGAGAAGGTGTTTTGTAAACTACACACTGTGGGCAACATATGTCGGTGGTGATTTAAGACAAGCCAGGGGTAGGGGCGTGAGGGGGGTGGCACATAGGAGGTGGGCTCTGGAAGAGAAAAAGGGGGAAGAGCAGGTTTCCGCAAACTAATGGGACCCAAGACAAAGCAGGGCTTTACGGTGGGGGTGGTGGGGAAGTCTGGCTGCCAGGTATCGGGGTGTGGAAGGCGTCCCCAGGTCAACCTCAGGAGCTAAAGTGTGGGGGCTCTGGCCCTCTAGCACTGCCCAGGTTCCTAGGGAGTGGGAGTGGGTGGGCACACTGCCCTTATTAGTAATGGAAAACCAAGGCCTTGTGTGGCTTACAACATGAGAGAGACCCCGTCCCCTTGATCTTTGACTTTGGGTTCATACACCATTCTCAAGAAATTATTTTTGCTCCTTGACACCTTGCCTGTCCCGAGGGCCAGAGCTTGCTATCTGGGATGCTTTGATTTGCCACGATCTGAGCTCTAAAGAGCTTCCTTTTCCATGAGCTCCAAACCACGGCCATACATTTTGCCGTTTTTGATAAAAATTCATAATACCTAAAAATATTCTTCCCAAATCAAGCATTAACATTATATTTAAGATAGATGCTTATAGGAGATGACTGGGTAGTGGTTATGGTTGATTCTTTCTACGCGGATCCTTCACTGACAGTGATCGCAGCCAGCCTAGTTTTGGTGTGGCGGGACTTCCATCGGCATGCATCTTTGCAGCTGACCTTGGAGCCTCTCCCACCTCCAGACCTCCCTTTGGCTAGGACCTCGCTCCGGCTCCAGGCCAATCTGGGGGCCAGGAGCTCTCAGCGGTGGTTCTCAAGGTGTGGTTTCCACTCAACAGCAGCAGCATTGCCAGGGAACTTGCTAGAAAATGCAGGTTCTCTGGCTCCACCTGGACCTTCTGGTTCAAGCTCAGTAGGTGGAGCCCTGGCACATGAGTTTTAATAGGCCTCGAAGAGGATTCTGACACTGGGCTCGAGTCCAAGAACCACAGCCCTCCAGGCTGTCTGCTGAGGGTAAGTTAACCCGTTCCCACGCCTGTCCTCCAGGCAGCTCCTGAAATGATCCCCTACAAGTTTTCAGCTCCTTGCCAGTTCCTCTGTCCTCCTTCCCTTGACAAAATGAGGAAGAGAGAAGATGCGGTTCAGCAGCATTAAATGCCTCAACTATTATATATAAAATCAGAAGGGAAGAATTTTCAATTTTTGAAAATGAAACATCTAACCTGCTAGCAGGTATTTCGAGCGGTGGCTGTTGGCTATGTGCAGTACCAATCTACACACAATTGCACTTTTTTTTTTTTTTTTTTTTTGCAGCATTTTGAAGTCACAAACTGCCTTGGGGGAAAAAAAGGAAAGCAGAGCTTCTAGTTACTAATTCAAGCTTCCGCCAGAAAAGGAACTTTTAAAGAATAAATTTAAACTAGATTTTAAAGTAGAATTTCCAGCCAGGTTTATCACACTAGCCTGGGCAAGGTAAGTAGGTTATGGCTAAACCAGGGAGAGTAAAAGCATGGCAGGCAGTCCACTGCCTCCGAACCCCACACCTGGGACAGACATTCCTTATTGATCACAGCGCTATTCCTCCTTTTTAGCAGAGTTTCCCAGATCCCCATTATCAGGCTCCTGGAGTTAGTGGAGAGATAGAACTTGCTCGATAGCCGTGGAGTCCACAATACTTAATACCTACACGGTGAGAGTGAATTGATTTTCTCTCTTCTTAGGGCTGTCCGTGGTCATGCGACAACTGCCCACCCATAGGTGACATTATTTTCATAACATAAGCAAGCACATACGACTGAAGATGCTGAATATCTCGGTCCTCATCATTGTCCTTCTTAAGGAAGGTAACCGATTATACTAGAGAGGAGGACTGGAGCACAGAAGACCTTGCTCTCCCCAGGAAATGTGGGGCGCCTACCCCATGGGCATACTGAGTTCTAGGATGGTATCATCACTGCCAGCAAGGCAGCTCGCATATTCCAACCTCCCAGGCAGAGTTTACCATCAGAAGTAACGTCCCTGTATGCTTAACCGCTCTTTTCCAGAACAATACCCAAAGTGGCAGTTATGTGGGGGGTTACCTTCACCAGACCCAACTCAGCCGTGTCTGGGTTTCAATCCTCGCTCTATTATTCGATCAGCTGATAACACAATCTTTGGCAAGCTATCCTCTGAATGTCGATTTCCTCACCAGTGTAAACACACACACACACACACACACACACACACACACACACACGCCCTATCTCACATTAAGGGAGTCAAGTGAGACAATGCTTGTAAAGCATGTCCATGGTGAGTGTTCAATATATGCCAGTTATTTTAATTATAATTACTCAAGACATCTATTTTATTTCCTCTTCTGGAAACCCTTCCTATTGGGACTCTTCTCCAGTATTGGGGCCACCCTCACTTTGATTAAGCCCAGGAGAATCAGGCTGGCAGGTGGCCTTTCTACCAAAACACCCCCAAGAACCCATCTTCTTCTTCAAAGAGAACCGGGGGGCCTTACTGGCCCCATGCCCAATCTGTGCACATCACAGATCCCCCTCCCAAGTTCTCTTCACCTAGCCCTCTCCCTCTCCCCTAGCCCTTACCTAGTCCTTCACCTAGCCCTCTCCCCGTAAGCCTGCCTCTCTCTCACAAAAAGTTATCTGTAAAAATGCTGAATTGGCAGCTACTGGAGTCAGAAGAGGAGATTTATTAATAAAATACAATCTTCCTCTGAAGCCACCTTCTAGTGTCACCTCTACCTACATTTCCATGCACTTGATAGTCATGATCGAGGCTGCTGTGTATAGCTACAGAGGTTACACAATGCACAACCCAGACTGCCATTCACGCCAGAGGGCCCAATTATAGATGGCAGCTTGCTTGATGCTCTGGGTGAATCTATGGATCGAATTGATCAGAATTAACCAATGCATTGGAATTGACCTGTGGGAGGGCTCCCATGAGTCAGATTCACGGTCATAAAGAGCTGATATTTGCCAAAGACTCCAGAAGGCCTGTGGCCCTCTTTGAAGAGACCAGTGATATCCATTATCTGCGGCGGGGGAGGAAGGCTGGCCTTCATCTCACTAGGCCATTTCCGGAGTGCCAAGTGAATCAGGAAACGTCACCTTCCTCTAGGTTCTCTCCATTCTCCTAAGCCCTGCCTAGTCCCCCCAGTTTTCCTCCCTGCTCTACTCTCCCCGCCAAGGACCTACTTTCCTTCAACCATATGCAACAAACATTCGATGGAGCTCCTGAGTGCCACACCAGGCCGGGCACGGGACTAACAAAAACTCTGAGGATACATCCCTTTCGTGGAACTTTGAGGGTGATGTTGAGAGACAGGGACAGACGTTGAGAAGACCCAGGCAGTTGCCGCAACTCTTTAGCCTCAATAGCTAGACTTGACTCCCCTGCTTTCACTCACGTGCATGACTGCCAACCCCTAACCCTGGGGCCTGGCAGGCTTCCCTCCCTCCAACGGGTTTAATCCCATGCCCCACATTTCTGGCCACCCCCCTCCCCCCATCAGCTCCATTCACCGCATTTGGATCCATTCCAGTTAATGGATCTTGAGCACAGCCTGACCTCCCACCCAGCAGTGGCCGTCTCACACTCTCCACCCTTCCAAGCAAAGCCCCATAACTGGTCTCCATGCCTCTGAGGCCTCACCCCCTCTTCCCCAACACCTCCTTCCAGTCCAATCCAGACAAAGCCTCTATCCAATTTGTGTCCCCAGAGCCTCATTCCCATCTCCCAGCCTATTCAGATGCCTACCTAAAACTCACCATCCTCCACGGGATAAAACCCACACCCAAGCCTCTGGAATGCCGGCTCTCAGCTTGATTCCCCAGACTCAATGCTTGATACTTACTGTCAGGAAACCCCTCCCTGTCAGCCTTCTCTCCTCCTTGTTCTCAGGATGTTCCACATGGCGTGTCAGCCCATCCAAAGCCTCCACATCCTCAGGGGCCCCTAATGTCTCTCTTCCCTGGATTCTCTCTTGCCCTAAAGCCTCTCCCCCTGTCTCCAGGCCCACGTGTTCCCTGGGCCCCTGGTCTCAGCTATCAGTGGCCCACCGTCCTCTCGTGGACTGGCACGGCGTGTGTACTAGACCATCACCCCTACGGGGCAGGGGGTGTCAGACATCGTGCATTTCCCAGAATCCACCACAGTCCCAGGCACAGGATCAGTGTTTAATGAATGAGGATCTTCTTGAACTCTAAACTGAGTCCCCTTCTGCCACAATCGCAACCTACTTCTCAGGCCCCACACTCAGCAGGCATAGGCAGGTTCCTCTGCATCCTTTTGAAATAACCTTGCACCGTCAGTAAGGCTGGGGTGTGCTAGTAAGCGTTCATCTGACCAGCTCTCCAGAAAGCAAAGAAACAAAGAAACAAATACCTCCCATTTGTAGCATTTGCCAATTCCCACCGTGTAAACACTCCTACTGGGGCTGATGCAGCCCCACCAACAATGTCACTGAACACAGCCCTGGAAAGAGATGCATGCTTTCGGCTCTTGGGAGCTGGTGCCGGCTGCCTCCAGCAGAAGGTGCCTGCTGCTGGAAGGTCATGTTCATTTCTCTCCTTAAATCATGCAATTTTCCTCTTCTGTCATTGTCTCACTCTCTAATGAGTTTCACAAAAAAACTTGTTCTTTCTACTAGTTTTCATCTTTGAAAGCTCAGGCCAACAGTTATCTCCTTGTGAAGCCTTCCTAATGCCCCCACCCACTCCCAGAACAAGGGACTGAAGGCCGCTCTGGGTTGGCCCAACAGGGAACATATGACTGGCCTATTTCCCACTAAGATTGTCAGACCTCTGGGGAGGGGAGAGGGTTGCTGTTTGTCTATCTCCGGAACCCCACATCCAGCATGCAAGAAGTATTCAATAAGAGCTTGTTGGGGGCGGGGGGGGGGGGGAGGAATACACCCCGGGGGGCTAAGAGCAGGCCTGCCAACAACACTGTCTAAACATTACCTTACAAAATTCTTTTCTTTTTAACTTGACCTTCACACCAGCTCTTTTAGCATAAAGTGAAGTCAGTATCAGTGAGGCGAGAAGCAAGAGTGGGGAGAGAGGAGAAAAAGAAGGTGTGGGAGGTGTGGGAGAAGCAAGAGTGGGGAGAGAGGAGTGGGGAGAGAGGAGAAAAAGAACTGGAGTGGGGAGAGAGGGGAGAGAGTGGGGAGAGAGGAGAAAAAGAACTGGAGAGTGGGGACTGATTCCAGCTAGAAGCGTCTTCTGCTAAAACTGCATCGAGTTACACATAGTGAATTAACATCCACGGGGATTAGCCCTGGAATTTCCGGATTGTGAGATGAGCGTCTGGTAGAGGGTGGTCGGCAGCGACCAGGCGCAGGTCTTTACCTCGTCCTGCTGGGCGTCTCATGAACTGCTGAACGTATCCATCCCTCCCCACTCCCACGAGAGCCTCGGAGAGGACTGACCTCTGAGCAAGATGCTCCAGCAGCGGCGGCCCAGGCTACACAAAAAAGGAACGTGAAGGATGGAGCCGGGCCATCGATTGTCCCTTTATAGGAAGCCAGCAGTGGGTGAGCTCACCCCCAGTCGTCACTCCCTGGCAGGGTCATAAAGTGAGAAGGCTCTTTACTCTTCCCCTGACACAGGTGGGAGGGGGCTGATGTGTGCTCTCTGGGGTGAAATGCAGTCCACAACACATCGCTCGAAGCACATGACATAAATAACAACATTAAAATCACTAGCACCATTACCACATGACATAACAACAATTAATAACGCGGGGAAACAGGGCACAGGACTAAAAGCACGCCTCCTCGACACTCTTTCAAGTTCACTGGAGAAATCTGAGCCCCTAGGAGTAATCCAATTTATCTGGTATCCAGCCTTCCAAGGCATGATCCTTAAATATGTCAGCATCTAAGGAGGAAGAGAATATTATCTGCGCAGAAGTCAAAGTCGTGGTTCAGTAACATATTTAATGAAAGTCAATGGGAAATACGTATAGACTCATGTGGATCAGATGATGGCTGGCCGGCTGGGACTCCCGAGGGGTTGGAGGGAGGGGTGAGGTGTGTCCTGACAGGGACAGTCCCAGCAGCCCCCACAGAGATGCCATGAGGGTGGAGCTCTTTAAGAGAGAAACCAGAGCACAAAAATGGTGGCCTAATGGGGCAAGCTTTCAAATGTGACTTCCAATTTCACAGATGGCTTTGTGACCCCTCAGTGCATTAAGAGATGCAGTGAATGGAAGGATAGTGACTTTCCCCCTAAAGATAATGTATGAAGTGGGTGTCCGTAAGACTTCGACTAAGTGTATTTTATCGAGTTAAAATGTTACAGGAAGAGGCAACTCCGTGGCTCTCCAAATATTGATATGAATAAAGCACTTCTAAACGTAGGAACTAAAAAGACACGAAAGGATTACGCATCACAAAGAGCTGATATTTAAACAATGGCTAACAAGAACTGGAGAAGAAAAAAAGACAAAGAATGTTGTAGAAGAAAATAAAAGTAGGAAAGAGGACACAAAGCAAACACAGTTTTAAGAAGATTCAAAACAGGCAACAGAGGAGGCCTAAAGAGATTACTTGTAAAGTGATGATATTTTGGGATATTTTACTCATTCACATTAAAATGGTTGGGTCCATTGCCAAATTGACTCAACTACTGATCCATTAAGGAAAGATGAAAATTCTAGGTCAGTCTTTAGGTAGGATCTCCTGAGAGCATCTCGGGCTGCTAGTCCTCTGCTGGGCTGAGTTTCTATTCCAACACAGTAAGATGGTTGAGAGCACGCATGTTTCTCGGAAGTGAAATCTATCTTGGGTTATCGTCCATATCATAGATCTTTTGTAGGAAATACAATTAGGAGTAGGTTTTTCTCCTGGAAACAGCGGTCTCTCTTCAATTCATCACGATCTGTCTCCAAATGTGTGTATATAGGAAAAGGAGAACTGAAAGTTTGGGAAGAAATCTTGATCCAGAGCCATGGAGATGCTATCAGTGAGTGAGACACTACGTCCAGCTTCTAAAAATTACTGTTTCCTTCAGTCTTCTCAATTGTGTACCCTAGATCTCTATCTCTATCCACATTCGGTAGTCCATTTCCAGAGCTGTGCCTGAATCTTTCGAAACTGCAGCTGACTTCTCTGCAACACCAGTCAAGCTAGGCCACCATGATCAAGATCCCCCCAAAGATCCCTAGACACACACTGTAGATGATTCAGACTCATCTTCTGGGGAGAAAGATGTTAGAAGCGCCTTCCTCAATGGGATGGCTTTTTATGCTGAAAGAGAACACCTAGAACGTATGGAAGAAGATGCTCAGACACCAAGAGAACAGAGACGAGGGGAGGGGAGAGCCATACCTGCTCCGATGACCTCTTCGATTTTCACAAAAGATACATCAATCTCCTTGGCAAACTCCCGGACAGCTTCGTTGGGGTCCTCGTAAGTGAAGGGGTCAATGTAGATCTTCATCCCTGGGGAGCCTTATTAGAGGAGATAAGCAGGGTTAACATCCCAAAGAGGACACGGTGGTCAGTAAGTCCTGGCTGCCGTCCCCAGCAGTAGGGATATGGCCGGGCAGGTCCCCCCTACACAGACTGCCTCTCTGTGCCTGCCCGGGCCTTCCCATCTCCCTTCCCTCTGGGCCACACTAGCTTGGGTCTCTGTCCTCTACTTCTCCTCCATATTTTCTTCTCTTTTTGAGCTCTTGATGAAATGTGGAGCAGATTACTTATAAGTGACAGATCGGGACCAGTTCCCACACTGAGCGCTCACAGAAGGCAAAGAAACTGATTGATGCCAACCAAATGCATTAGCAGAAAAGTGCTGGTAAAATGGTAGGGTAGATATCAATATTTATCAACTTGACAACTTCTCTGAGTGGAGGCCACCGTTAAGGTTATAGCTGACGGCTGTGGCCAAGGCTGCAAGAGGGAGGAGGATGGATTAAAAAAAAAAAGAGAGAGAGAAGGAGAAATTGCTATTAGAAAAACCTCAAGTTAGAAGTGTCAAGACAGGACACCAGAAGAGAAAACGTGAGAGAAAAGCTTAGAAAATGCTGATAGAGAACAGAGCAAAGTCCACGGAGAAAAAAAAAAAAAAATGAGAGGGAACGAAAGAAAAATGGTAATGAATGCCCATGCCCTCAGACACACTGAAGTATGAAAAACAAATAAAATGGTGAATGAGAAATACAAAAAGGAATATAGACTTTGTCACTGATGTTTACAGTGGCAAGATAAATAGGTGTGCAGGGGGACAAAAGAGGGAATTGTCACCGCAGAAAAAATACATTCAAAAAGTGGAGAAGAGGGGACAAAAAAGGAAATGGAACCCAAGAAATAAATGGATTCACTCACAATGTAATTTTCAACATGTCTGATGGGTCATTAGGCAAAATCTAGACACTGTTCACTCGGTGGTGGTGTGGTGGTGGGCAGGAGAGGATTTTGAAAGCGAAACCACGTGGTCTAGCCTGGCATCCTTGTGAAGGGGAGGCGGTTTGCCCACCGGCTGCAGCTGTCTGGTCAGTGGAAGAGTCAGGTCAGCAGGGTAGGCAGGTCTGGAAAGGCACGGGTGCCGAGCGCCCCCGGTCGGGACCCAAGTCTGAGGCAGTCCCCCAGGTTCCCTGAGCACCGCCCCCCCCGCACTGCGCCTCATCTCGCTGACTCCCAGCCTTATATGCAGAGGCTAGTCCTGACATTTTTCATCCAAAAAACTCTAAGGACTCTACAACTCCCCCAAGTTCATGTTGTTCTGGTCATCATTCAGGCGAGGATTCAAAGTGCTAGAGCACAGTCCAGAGGGAGAAGGAAGATACAGCAAAGAGGCGAAGGGGGATTTTTTTTTTTTTAAGTCAGAGAGAGCCAGGTGCCATGCCCAGAAGAACAACTCTTTCTGAAAGAAGGTTCATTCCCAGTCATTAAATAAAATCACTCCTAGCATGCTAGGCTGCTTGCTTTAGGATGGTCAACACCATGCTAGAATGCTCCTTGGAAATCTGGGAATGACATTGACTTTGGCATCTGCCTGCTGAGATTTGGACAAAGCAAACAGAGAGATCATCTCTACCTTTATGGAGAATGTTCTAATCCCTGGGGAGTGTGGGGGGAGGGGAGAGAAAGAGAGAGAGAGAGGCAGGTGTTCTA
This sequence comes from Potos flavus, assembly GCA_028534135.1. Lineage (NCBI taxonomy): Eukaryota > Metazoa > Chordata > Mammalia > Carnivora > Procyonidae > Potos > Potos flavus. The sequence continues at coordinate 79,576,771 of CM052898.1, read as the reverse complement.
CTTTGCTAACAGTGGACTAGAAGGAAAGCAGGGGTGAGGTTCATCTCTTTCTCCTTTGGAATGAAGAACAAGTGAAGAGCACGAACCATTGAAACCAGACTGAAAGTGTCTAACGAAGCCAGATCAGCATTTCCGGGCAGCCAAAGGTGGGGTTCCACCAGAAGCAACCCCTGGGACAAGGTTCTGAGAGCACAGTGGCTTATCTGAAAGACGCTCTCACAGCAGCAGGGGCAGGTGAGTGGGGAAGTCAGATCGGGCAAGGCAGTCAGCCTAGAAGAAGTGTGTTCTCAAGCCACTTCCTACCAAAGCAGGCTGAAGCCCCCCAGGGACGCTGTGGGAGTTGGTGTGGGTGACCACATGCTCCAGAGCTGGCCCACCCTGGAAGGAGGGAGCTGTGCTATCACCACCCAGGTTCCCATCAGCCCTCAGTGGTGGCCGATCAGCCCGCCGTGCCGATGAGCAGGGAGAGAGCTTTTTGGGGAAGAAACACAGATGCGGCAGGTGGAAGCTGGCCAGAGTGAGCCGAAGGGGTGAGGGCGGGAGGTGAGCTGACCACAGACCCACCCGGAATGCCAAGCAGACAGCAGGTCAGTGTCACAGCCTGTGACTTTGCCGGAATTCTGTGCTGTGCGGAGATGAAAGGAGGCTGAGACCCGGATGCTGGGGCCGAGAGGCGAGGACAGAATCCCAAAGCCTCTTACTAGCCTGGCATAATGTAGCAAAGCCGCATCCATCTCTAAGAACAGGCCTCTCCTCCGCCGGTGGCGAAGCTAGCACCTCCCTCCCACGGTGACTATGATGTTCCAGAACGTACTGCCAGTGACATACCCAGCCCAGTGCCTGAAGTACACGGGAAGGGCTCGCACACGGACGTACTCATGGTGATTTCAGTAAACGGTTCCAGAAAGTGTTAGGGGAGGTAGGAAGAGGAAGCAAGGTGGGGTGGCCAGTGGGGGATGTCAGCCACTTAGAGTTATATTAGTTACTTTAAAAATAACTACCTTGTTATTTTAGATCAAGGGCTTTTAAACGATGTATGCTAAGCTGTCCTATAGGAACTCTTCCGCAAAGTCTAATTAAACAATCTAGAATGTGCAGTAATGAATGGTTTGCAAGTACAGACACATGTAAGGATGAAGGAGAAAGGATTCTGAGTTAATGAGCTTTACAGATATTAGCCCCCATCCGTTCTGAAGGACCTGCTCCCAGAGGACAAACGGTTCATCGCCTGATGGGGCTGGCATTCTTCCAGGCCAAGAGGAGGCCACCAAGTGCACCAAGGTGGGAGCAAGTGCACACTTCAATGGTGGCTGCAGTTTACTCACACGGAGAGGTTTGCTACCTTGCTCGCTTATAGGAACGGGGTGGGGGGGCACTCGCGCAATGTCACAGCTGATCTGGGGTCGGGGCTCCTGACTGTTAGTAAAGCCCTTCCCAAGCAGCCGAGGGGGCCGCACGGAGGAGCCTAGGAGGAGAGATGCAATGTGCCTGTGAAGTTCCACATCCGGGCAACGGTAGGAATCAGGACTTGTTTTCCCGGAAATTGAAGACACCATCGTCACACTGAGGAAGGGAAGCTGAAATCAGAGTTCTACCGAACGGCTCAGATGTGGCGCTTTTCCCTTGATGAGGGTCTGAGAGGGCTGCCCTAGCAGAGGGTCCTGGCCTGACTCCTCCGGCTGGGGGCAGGGATCCAGCGTTCGAAATCCGGAGAGTGATGTGACTGAGCACGTGCCCATCACGGCTTCCCGGCATCCACCTCATCCTGGAATAACCCAGCTCTGCAGACCTCTCTCCTGCATTACCGCTAGGCTTTCTCAAGTCCCCGAAGATGATGAGAGGAAAAAAAAAAAAAAAAGCCTTTAGCTAGGCAGAGCAGGTCATTTGTCTTTTGGCTCATTTTGTGTTTCTGCATAAATCCTGCATCAGCCTGTTCCTGCTCCCACTTGCCAGTGAGCAGTTTTTAATTATCAGGAAAATGGTATTTAGTGCAATGAATCACCAGACAGTGAACAAGGAATTCAAGTCATCTGCGGAGTCAGGCACAGCCAAACATTTGGAGATGGGGCTCAGAAATTGTTCTCAGATTATGAGTGTTGGGGAAATATTATCAGTGGTAGTAATAACAATATCAGATGCAATACAGCTCATAATATAAGGCATTTTATAATGCTCTGAATGGTGTTTCACATTATTATTGTTGTTAATATTATATATTTATACTATTTTATAGTTATCGATTTTTTTTTCTTATTTTTAACATAGGTTACATACCTCTGGCACAAAAGTAGTGTGTATGGATCTAAACTTCTGATAGCTAGTGCCTTGAGAGACAGAAAAATTCTTCATTTTTATGCTCTTCTAATTCACTAATTTCTATTAAAGAACTGATTTGCAGGTATGTTTGTCCTTTGACCTCAAAACCCATTTATGCTACGGCCAGGGGTTGCAGCCTGGACTGCCTCCAGCTTTAAAAGACCAAAGTCCCAGGAAACTGGTCAAATCTTACCCATCAACCCATGCTTTAGGCATAGAAGTCTGGGGACAAATGACTTAGCCACTATCCAGAGCCTTCGTGGGTGGCACAGAGCACTGCTGGAAGGAGAAGAAACTCCTGGCCGTTGTTAGAGACCCTACATCACTCCATCAGGGGGCTCTCAAAAGTGAAGCAGCTGGGACAAATGCTGGGGAGGCTGGCAGATATGCGAGGTGTATCTAAAAAGTCAGTTAGATATCCTCGCAAGTGTCAGGTCTCAGGGCTGAGCAGGAGCAGGCTGGGAAAGGGCCGGTTCTAACTGGTGGGTGACAAAGGAGGATTGGGAGGTGAAGAAGAAGATGGAGTGCTCCTCTTCAGCCCTCTCGTGCACTCAGAAAGGACAAAATCAGCGCCACGGACATCTCGGGGGGTCCATGGAGAGCAGACAGCCTGGGAGGCTTCAAGAGTGCCAGGAAGAGCCTGATGCCCTCCTGCGGGCTACAGATTCCTAGAATCCTACAAGTATGGCTCTGGAGAGGTAGTGACTTAGCTTGTCCTGAGTCACTGATACCTTGTGTCCCAGCAGGTTTGATGGAGCCATGGGAAAGGGCAAAATGTGCTTCCTCAGGTCCCATTCTGGATCCAAGGCAGACTCTGTCATCTTTGTCACTCACCTAGATTTGGTCCAGATATCTAAGCACAAGAGGGGAACAGTTTAGGGATTGGCAGATAAAATCCAGTCCCTGGGAGGGACTTCATCTAATACTCTGTCTCAGTACATTGATCACACCTCATTAGTCTCAACGTCGACAGGACACTGTTCTAGGGACTATGGGAGCTATAGAAAAAGCAGAGCTCATGAGGTTCTTCTGATGATGAAGACCCGCGGTACCTGGGGAATAGTGCTGGAGAGTCTAGACTCGGGAGCCCACACCAGGAAATGAGCCATAAATGCAGCTGAAACCAGAGAAGGCAGAGGGCTGTGGACACCAGTGTTCCAGGTCACAATCCTAGAAGAACATGTCCCATGGTCACGCCCTGGGGAGGGAGAAGCCTGGAGTATCTAAGGCAAAGCTCAGAGAGAAGCCGACCATGGCATGAATGAGGAGCTCGTGACCAGCATCAATGCGGCGGGAAGGGCGGACCAAGGGAGCAGAGCACTGATGTACTAGCACAGGAGGGCCTTGACCACAAAACCAAAGGCATTAAGATCAATGCCATCGGACACACAGAGCTGACAACTCTTCCATCCGCAAGGAAGGGACGCACTGAGCGCAAGGCATTGGGGAATTCCTTTGGCCAGCAGGCTGCCGTGTTCACCTGGATGTCACGGGGAAGGGGCTGGAGGCAGACAAAACAGCTATGGGGTTGTTGCAGTCATTAAAGCACAAGATACAGAGTTTTCAACCAGAGTGCTGCAGTCAGAACAACCGAAGAGGCGAGAGAAATTTCAAAGGGAGGATTGATAGCACTTGCTGAGCATTTAAAGATGGGAAATTAAAGAGGGACGAGAAGCAGCCAAATCAATGCCAAGATGTGTGGAATAAAGCAGCACTGTTAACCAAGTAATGGACTTTGGGCCAGAAACCCCATTGTCAGGGAAGTCTGCAGACGTGCTTTTGCTCTTTGAACGCGCAGATGAAATATGCGAGTGCCCGGAAGTTAGTCGTAAAGCTCAGAATGGAAACAGAGCTGGACGTCTAAATCTGGAGTTATGGATTGAGGAGGAACACAGGTGGTGGTTGAAACTATTGACGTGATAGGCAGTTTCTTGAAATAAACCTACCAGGAAAGCTTGGTGGGAACTAGACACAGTCTGCTCCACCTGCTTCTGAGGGCAAGAGGGCAATAGGTAGTTGTTGTTTTTTTTTCAGGAAGGAGCAGAGTTCATGAGTGTCCAGCCAGGGTTTGGGGAAGAATCCAAGAGGGGAGCCCCAAGGGAGGCAATGGGCATCAGTGGAAAAGGAGGGGATCTGAGGACAATCTTCTTCCCCCCTTGTATTTGGAAGTTTCACCCTATTTTAGTTTGTTCTTAAACCCACAGTAATTGCCTCATACAAGTCTCTGGGAGAAGGAAAGCAGGCCACAGGCTACTTGATATTGCAGAAGGTACTTCAGGAAACAGAGTGTAACATCTCCCTGCTTCTTGGCATCAATGACCAGCACAGGCAGGTCTTTCCGGGCAAGGCCCGCTGGTTCTGAGCCATCGAAGTCTTGTTGGGAACCCCAAAGCAACAGCCAAGGAGTTGCTTTTTTAATTTCCTTGACATTTAATGAGTACCCACTGAAAATTCTGCCACTTTTTGCCCCTGGGGCCTTTCCTCCACTCCTCGTAGGCCCTCATTTACTCACGATCAGTTACTAATGTTCCTATTACCTCCAAAAGAGGCAGCCAAAGTATCTGTCTGTCTCCTCCTCCAACAGGTCCACCTGACCTTCATCCCGGTGCCCAAGGTGATTTCCAGTGGGCTGGCTGCTGGTCCTCTACCGTTCTGAAATATATCTACCACCCAGAGTCAGGAAGGCTGGCTGTGGAATCTTGGAGCAAGATGTGTTTCTGGGTCCAATCTAGTCCAATCTCCCAGCTAGAGCAGCGGTCAGCTATCTAGCCTGTGCTCGAATGCTTCCAGGAACAGAGAGCTTACCTCCCCACAAAGCAGCCTGGCTTGGTGTTGGCAGCTCCAGTTGTGGTGGGGGATTCCCTACTGAATCAAATGTCTGCCTGCTCTCATCTTTCCCTCGATGGTTCTATTTAACTTCATGAAGTGCGACAACATCTTCTCCTTTCCTTTGCCATAAAGGTGTCATGCTTGATCCCTGCCCGTGTTTCTCCAGCACCAAACGGGTGTTTCCAAGTCTCTAAGGTAAGAGATCAGAACTTGCCACTTTCCACGGGCAGGATGCATGGCCAAAAATATTCTTCTCGAAATGGGGTCCTCAGAACTGAGAAGATCCTGTAGATGTATTCTTACTAGCACAGAGGATAGCATGTCTTTGTATCACCTCCTCTGATCTGGGGGACCACAGAGTCAGACAGACCTGAGTTTAAAACCGTGTTTTGCAACGAATTCCAAGATTCTGGACAGGTTACCTGTCCTCTCTGAGGTTTTATCACATGCAAAATCTACTTCATGGGACAGTTATGAGGCTTAAATGAGTTAACAGAAGTAAAGTGTTTAACACAGTAAGTACTCAAAACTTGACATTATTTTTACTATTGTTTTACATTAATAACAGCGCTTGGCTTTTCACTCAGCCCTATATCACTCATATTAAGCATGGGGTAAATTAAATACCTACACATTTTCACACAAACGAATAGCAAGTCAGGTCTCCTCTCTGTGTTGCTTTATTTTTGTTTTAACCTAAACACTAGATTCTAGATTTATCCCCCTAACATTTCATCTTGCAGATTTCAAATTAGCATTCAAAGCTGTTGGGTAGTTCTGAATTCTGATTGTTTTATATGGTGTTAGTTATGTTCTCCAACTGTTACCTACAAGCTTGATAAGCATCCCTAGGCTTGTTTGCACCTGACTCATGAATTTAAAAAACAATCAAACGAACAAGAGATTGAGTTGGACAAGGACTAGAATAAAGCTAGTGACTTCCTTCCTGGCTGACAGAGTCACTAACCCACTTTCTTTGGGTATGAAGAAAAGCTCCGTACTCACTTTACACTGCTTTCCCCTAGGAGATCATCAAATATTTTTGCCAAAATAAAAACTCACTACATCTGAAATTCCTCTTGAAATCACTAAATGTATAGCTCTAGTAAACGAGGTGAGGTCCCCATTCATTTTTCCTACTGATTGTCTGTGTTTCCCAATGATCACTGAGTTCGGCTGTAAATGCCCAGGACCCACATGCTTTGGTTTTTACAAGCATCTGGCAGGGATCAAGCTCACACTCTTGTTCTGTCATCTCAGTGCTCTGTCCTCTTGCCCTAGGTGGAAAATTAGAGCTTTTGCCAGTCCCTGGGCACATACCCTATTTGGTTTTGCTTTTCTCGAGGCTTAAGAACCGCTCTGTGATTGTATCTGCAGTTGCCTGCCACCCGGAGATGGTTATGTTAGGGTTGCTTCCTGAAAGCCCTTGACCCCTTACCAAACTCTTTCCTTCCTCTCTCCCCACCCCTCCCCACTTCGCCCAACTCAGAAATCAGGGAGGCATCAGCCGTTATTGGGTGTAGTTACATAAGTCCCATAAATACCCAGTAGCACTTCCCGAATGCGGAATCGCCTGGAACTTTTCTAAGATAGATTCCCTGGCCTACTATTCACTGGTCATCCTATCCAGGTGGTTTTTAGGCAGCCAGCAAGCACCTTCCAAGATCTGGCTCCCCGAAATCATGAGAACACACAACCATCTGTCTGCCTCTCCTTGGACATGGGAAAAGCACGGTCCCACCCACCCGTCCTTGAACATGAATCACAGGCTTCCAGGCTCTTCATCCAAGTATCCAGCACCACATCCAGCAGATTCTCTTCCCAACTTGCCTTCCATCTAATCTCTCTCACCCAAATCCAACCTCCCTTGACATGCTTATTCACATGCTCCAGGGTCAGAGGAGAGCCATGAACCAGTGTCCCAGAGAGCACAAACTGCTCTCCCAGAGAGAACAGCTCTGCCATGTCTGGACGGGCTAGAGAAGGTATTCCATCCACAAAAGTTCCTGTTATTTGTCCTTCAGCCTTTGCATCAGCTTGAAAGGAGGGCCTGGGAAGGCAGGGACCACCGGCCTCTCTATGGTACCCTGTGCCCTGCCCAAGGGGAAGAGGGGTGGGGCTCTGATGGATGCAGTCAGGGAGCTGCTGTAGGCTTCCTGCCACTCCCTGGGCAGATGGTCCTCAGAGCTGCAGCTGTTGGCCTCATCTCACCGCGAGGGGCATGCGTATGGGCGGTCCAGGTAGAGGTACGTGCCCACACGTGGATTAGACATAATTGGCCTCCTACAGTGGGACTGGGGAGGGGTAACCAACAAACCACCAACCAGAACACCTAGGGTTAGTCCTCACTCCGTTCTCTCCTGCTCCTGATCGCCCGGCACCTTGAGCCTCTGCCATATGGGGAGAGCATGGGCTCCATAGCCAGACTTAGAGTGCGTGCCATTGAGCTCTGCCACCTAGGAACTGTGTGACCAGCGTAAGTCACTTAACCTTCCTGCATTAATGCCTGCTTCCCAAGGGGTTGTCAGGGTTGGATGAGTTGAAGGGAGCTTTCAGAATAAAGTTCCCAACTCAGGGCACAGAGTAGGCTTTTTCCGTGGCTAAATATCCCTACTCCTTCCCCGTCCTGGGCCAGACACGTCCTCCATCTGAGCTGGGAGTTTTCTCCTCTGTTCCAAGTGTGCCGAGCCCGGCCCCAGCTCTACAGCCTTTCAGCTGAGATTCTCCAACAGTAAGAGCTTGGGTCAGAGTGAGGGATGAGCACGGCAGAAAAAGCACACGTGCAATTCAAGGCACGCGACTAGGAGTTTAGGGAAGCAGGTGGCAAGGAGGAGCCAGGTTTCGGGGACTAGATAAGAAGAACAGTTATGAACAGGAGCAAGGACTCTTACAAAAGGTGAGCTGAATGAAAAAGAAGACAGCCTTCTAAAGCAGCCAAGGGAGCGAACTCTGGCTCTGCCAGGGCTGGGGACCGCACAACTTGTCTCAGGGGGTGCCGTGCGCTCAGCCCCCCTCGCTGGCCGCAGCAGGCACCGTTACTGCAGACAGCAGACTGGTTTCTCTGTGCCCCCTAATGACTGGGGAGGCCTCCTTCTGTTGGCCGCAGAGGTGACAGAGCCCCCGCGAAGGGGCTCCGGCCGTTGTGGAAGCACACCTCCGTGCACGTGGGTGCCGCGTGGTGGGCCAGCCTAGCCCGCCCCTCCAGAGCAGGAGGATGGCCAGATCTCAGGTTGAAGTGGCCCAACGGGCACCGAGCCACACTTGGACTCCACACCTGGGGACCCTCTGTGTACCCTGCTCGAGGAGTGACAAGGCTTCGCTTGCCTGCCTTTCCAAAAGGGGAGCTCCTTCTTGGGGCACCCCATTCTCACTCTAGGGCATCTGTAGGCTCCAGACTGGCATTCCTCCTCTCGAACCCGATTTGGCATCCTCCGCAGTCAGGCGGACACTGTGTCATCAAAAGAGCTCACAGTATGCCACATTGGAACGGACTTCATGGTGGCTCTTAGTATGGCCAGGAGTCAGCCCAGAGCAGGGGTGGGTGGAGGCGATGTCAGAACCCCAAGGCAGAGGCGGGGAAGCAGGGGGGTGGGGAAAGCCCTTCAGGTAATTCTGATGATCAGTGGGGGGAGGGGTGGACAACCTTCCCTTGAGAATTAGAGATAAATCCAAGTCTTTGTTTTTCAGCTGGGGAAGCTAAGACCTTGCCTGGAAGGGCAAATGCACAGGTTAAAATAGGTAAACACATCTGTAGATTTTGCAGTGAAGCTCAGAGTCAGTACGGAGGAAAAGAGTGAGAACACAGTAAGGTGTCGCCCTGGGAAACCAGTTATAACTGGTTAAAATGGAGGACAGAGTAGTCAGGACAGAGAAAGGAAGGAGGGTAAATGGGATTCTGAGTGCTGGCAGGAACTTTGCCAGTAATCTTAGATGGGGGCCACTCTCCCAATCCCGCACCCTGTTTGTGCTGCTGCTTGGTCCCCTGGGGGAGAGTCTCGGCGGCCCGGAGCCCCCACGGAGCCCCCACCTCCCCTCCCAGTAACGACTGCCTGGGTCCAGCAGCCAGCCGCTGGGGCTCCTTCCTCTACAGACCCTTGGCTGTTTCTTGGTCTTGGGTTGACAGCCCCCCTGCGAACAAAGCCAATTTTCCAGAGTGGCCTTCGTACCGCCCCAGCTGGCGCTGGCTCCTCTGAGGTGGGGCTGCTGGGTGATGGTCCCAGCCTCACTTTTCTGCCTCGGCAAAACCTTGGAGAAGGGAGGAATATGATCCGGGAGAAATTGTGCCCTTGAGCCCGTGTTCGCTCCAGGAGCTGCCCACCGAAGGCAGGCTGAGGGTGTGTGCATGTGTCCATGGGGTCTGTCTTCCATGCTCACTGTGGAGCGAACAGGAAGGAAGGGGCTGGCATTGCACTGGGGGTTTAGGTGAGATGCGGCTTCCAGAAGGAGCCTGCGACAGAGCACAGCGCAAAGGGCTGGCATGGATTTCTGGGGGCATCTGTGGAATTCAAAAGGAGCCATTTAGAAAGAGAACATGGCCTGAGGAGCTAAGCTTTCTGGAAGTGGGGAGGTAGCCCAACTCACCTAGGGGGACCTTGTTCAGATCCTGCAATGTCGTAAGGACACGGATAAATGTTTCGACATAGGACTTTACACTGTGCGTTGGTGATGAGGAATTTTCGTTAGAAAAATATTATATGTAGGTTTAAGAAAAAGAGATTGGTAGGATAATGAGTGAGAAAAACTTTTAAAGGTACTGCTTAAAAGAAAACACTTGGGAGCTATCCCAACACGCTGGCCTCTTGGGTTCTGCTATCTTTTTAATTCCCCACATTCATGTTCTCCGGCTTATCTGTGATTTTGGCTAACACATTCCCCAGCCGCTCAATTGAATAAGATAAGGCAGAAGATGTTAATAGAGAACCCTCCATCTTTTCCCACTGAGTCTGATTTCAGGATTCATTGACTTGCTAAACCCAATCTTCTCCCTGCATTCTGTGTCCTATATGGGCTTATCAATGTGGAAGATAATCTACCTGCCTGGTGCCCAGTGAGTGCCCACCATGGGCGGACAGCAGAGGGGGCAGGCAACCTGTGGCCCCTGGGAACCTGCAGAGAGAGGCATCTGCTGGGGCACTGGGGGCCGGAAGGGGCCCTGCCATCGGGACCGGCCAGTCTGGCTATGGGGAGCACTCTAAGTGCTCACCTAGGCTACGCGGCAGTGGGTGTGTTCTTTCTACTCACCTCGGCCGGTGCTGTAATGCTGGAGCTTATCGCTGTACACAGCCTCTTTGCTGTAAGCGCGTTTCCTGCGGAGGCAAGCAAGAGGAGCTCTTTCAGCCGGGGCCCAGGCTCGCTGCTCTGCTCGGGCGGTGTCCGCCCAGCACCTCTGTCCCCACGGGGGCTCACTCGGGCATCTCCTGGGGCTGGGAGCAGGGCGGCTCTCACTCTAACATTTAGCTCCCGTCCTACTTCCTGGCCCGACCACCACCGTGGGCGGCCAGATCTGCTCTCCCGTCAAGGTCTTTCAGAGGCCAGGTGGGGGGCCGTGGGTCCCCCATCGGAGTCGGGGGCAGAGACGCTGAGGACAGCCATCAGCTCGCTGGAACAGTTCTGGGGAAGCCAACTCCGCGGCACTCTGTGGCTTTCCGCAGCAGCCGAATCTGGGCTAAGCCCCAAAGGCAGTAGCAACCGTATTAAAAATTCACAAGGCCTCAGGGCCCGCCCTTCTGCAGAGCTCGGAGTTCCTGTTTTCCTCCGTGGCTCCCCTCCTGCCCGCCTGCCTTGTGCCCTCTGCCGGGGGGCTTTGGCTCTCTAAGCAGAGGATGGGCTGCGGTAAGGGGTGTGATACTCCAGTGGGTCAAATGCAATTTGGGAAAGGTCACTCTGACAGTGAGGAGGAATAAAGGAGCTTGGAAGACGGATGCTGTTCATTCACAGCCTCACCCAGCTCTTAGGGAGGACGATTTTATCCCAGGTACAGAGCAAACACATAATCTGGCGAATTCTAGGCTGCCCATGGAGTGAGATGGAGAGATGACCATAAGCCGGATGACAGCATGTCTGCGAATGGTTAGGCCCCGTCCAGTCTGCGTGACCCGGGAGGGGCCTGCACATGGCGAGGAGCCTCCTGGATCCGCGGCAAGCGGGCGGGCGTGGAAGCGGAAGGCCTACCTGCTGCAGACGATGGAGATGGCCACCAACGACACTACGAACACCACCCCGGCGGCCGCCGAGCCGGCAATCAGGGGCAGCTGCTCCCTCAGCTCCGACTTGTAGTCATCTAGGGGAGAAGGAGGCATTCGAGTCCTTCCCATGCACCCTTCACGTGCCGCTGGGACTCAGTGCATGAGACCAAAGACATTGTAAATATACATATGCATGTACGTGGAGAGCACGGCTTCTCTGCCTCAGAGCCGGAAGGCCAACCGAAGCAAAGAGTGATCTCCAACCACAAACAGACACCACCTAAAACCAAATGACAGCCACAATAAAAATGAAACAGCGGTGACCAAGAGAAGCTCAGAACTGAATGCTAATGACATCCGTCCCCACAGCAGAGGTGACTCCAGGCCACATTTCCTCATCTGGAAGTTCTCTCAAAGGCCGGTCAGTCACGCTGAGTATAAGTCTGAGGGGAAGACTGAAAAACCACTGCGGGAGTATCTCTAAAACACAAAGGTGCTGAAATGCAGCAGAGCGCACAGACTCACGGAGCAGATATTTCCAGAATCTCTGCGGCCAGGCAGCCCTGCACCAGGTGCTGCGGGAGACAAAGAAATGGCCGGAAATGACCCAGCACTCCACAGGTCCCACTCAAGAAGAACAGGATCAAGGCCTCTGCCAAGGTCAGAACCTCGTATGACGCAGGGGGATGGGAAGTCCCTGAGTCACAGAGGCCAGCAGAGCTCCCCCAAAGCCTGGTTTTCCTGCGTGCCAGCCCTGAGCTCTTGCACAAAGTCTTTAGTCCCTCTGACCCGCAGACTCCTTTCTACTAAAAAAAAAACAAAAAAAATAATAAGATGATCAAATTATGTGAGGCATATTTCACAATGTCTACACTGTCACGGGTGCCCCAAATACTAATACTTTTTGCCTTCATCCGTAGAAACCCCTTGGCCCGGCTGGCACAATAATAACTGTGGTTATTCTTTGGCCTGGCGCTCAGGATGGAGGCGTATGGAGATCACGCTTTATATGTTCTATTACAGTGAGGGTTGCCAGATACAGTAAATAAAAATACGGACCCACCAGTTAAATCTGAATTTCAGATACACGATGAATAATGTTTTAGTCTAAGTATGCCCCAAACATTGTGAGGGAGATACTCGGACTTAAATATTGTTGATTCTTTGTCTGAAATTCTAATTTATTTGGCCACCCTGCATTTTACCCGACAACCCTAATGGCAACAGTTCTTGAAGAAAGCTCCCCACGCCCTGCGTCAGAATCACCTTGGCCCGATGGTTAAACCTGACATTTCTGGGCCTCTCCTCAGATCTACTGACTCAGAACCTCTGAGTGGAGAACAGGATATTGGCATGTTTACCAAATACTCCAGGTGCTTCTCATGCTTCTCAGAGTTTAAGGACCACTCTGTGGATGGAGAAAGAGCCTTCCAAAGACAAGGATATGTTCTCAAAGCCAACCACTCCATAGACATCAATTTTGAAGACCGAGGGTAGAGTTTCAATTTCCCTCAGCTGAGAGAGTTCTGGAACACGCATGTTTAACAAAAAATAATTTGCCACAAAAAAAAAAAAGGAAATTCAAGGAACCACAGTGAAGAGTCCATAAAAAACATTTTTATAACTGAAAAACTTCATAAAGCAATGTGACCTTCAGTCTTTAAAACTGATTTCTAAAGCGTGAGAAGCTTCAAGAACCAACGTCCTTATCTGTAGAAGTATCTTCTTCTGCTGACAGAATTGAAGGATGATTCTCGAACGTTGGGGAGCCTAAGAATCACCTGGGCTGTTAGATAAACGTGCAAAAATCATACTTTATGAATGGGTTAAAAAAAAAAAGCAGCCAAGCCAAAAGTAGGCACACTGTGGCTAACAGCGGCCCAGGGCCTTGATGCCTCTGCTGCCATGTGGAGGTCCCCTGCCCAAAGCGTGGTTTTTGACCCTGGGCAGAATCCTACGGTCCTCCCTGCTCCAACGATCCTATCGCTGATCACCCTTCAGACTCACCTTCGTGCTGAAGACAGGGCCCGAAGCCTCAGTGAACTTAATTACTACCGATGTGTGAACCTCAGTCATTAAGATAAATACTCCTGAATCTGGCCACTTACCAAAACTCTCTTACATCTAGCCCCTCTTGGGTTTATAAAACTTAACTGCCGAATGTAAAAGGAATAGTCTTCTTGGGAGAAATTTGTTACTTCTTGATTTGTCTAGCAGAACTGCCAAGAGACCAGGGCTCAGAGCATTCTGAGTTTTGGGTTTTTAATCCTGTGTACTTCCTGATGCCAAAGTGCCCATAAATCGAGAGGGTAAGTGAGGTGCGAAGAGGGGACAGAGTCCTTCAGGAACAGGAGATTGCCTGCGTTCTTTTTCACACCGGCAGCATTATTCATCTGAACAAACTGGCTTGCCTTTCCACCCCTTCTCACCATCTTCAAACTATGAGTGAAGATTCACCTAAAAAAAAAACCCTCAAAACGGGTTGCAAATGCCAATTCTACAAGAGCCAGCTCATGTGAAAGCTCACGTGAAAGCATCCGGGTACAAGTCACTGGGAAGGCACGGGCCCTCCACGAGGGCAGCCTCCTCCCAGCTCGGGGTCAGAGCCCTCACGCTAAAAGGCCCACCAGCATTGGCTTCTTTGCAATTTTTACCAAGAAAAAGCACATTATGGTTCTCACATGAAATCATCTGATTTTTAAAACGTTTCTGGTGAATTTTTAAATTGTTAAAAATTGTAATGGGAGTCAGTATAAAACCTTAAGTCCCATCCTGTGCCTAGTCAGAGAGTGCTGGCCTAAAATAAAATGTCGTGGAAGGGCAGACTATTTTGTATACAATGTAAGTAATACGTGAAAAATTAAAGGCTCTCAGTTGAGGAGGGTGGGAATAGACTGATATTTGGAAAACTATAAGGCAACAGCTCATAAATGAATAAATAAAATAGATAGATAGTAAGTAGATAAACAAAAGCACGCACCACGGTAAATGGCTGGCTAAGGGAGTGAGTGAGTCCAGGAAGGTACCCCATGCTCAGAGCTCAGGCTCCAGGGAAATTAGATTTTCATACCCGTTCAAAAGGGTGGTCTCAGAGGACTGGGAGAGATCGTTATAACAGGGAACTAACAAAGCCCAAAGGTGGAGGTATTTTGAGTGACAGACTTTCTGGCCTTGGCGATGGTTTGGAAGGCCGTGTCTGTTATCTCTGGTGACACATGAACGGAACCCAATGGAGCCCCATCTGAAGCTGCTTCGGATAAGCTGAGACGCTGGGTGTGAGGGACTGCTGCACCCCCAGTGTTGCCCCTCGGTTTCCTTCCCGGAGACCTTGGCAACTAGGCTCAGCTCCCAGCCTCTCAGAAGAGGGGGTGCGGTGGGAGCGAGGGTAAAATAGCAGAGGCAGGGGGGCACACGGCCCCCGAGACACGTGTGGGTCTCACTGCCATGACCTCTCTGCACGTGGAGCAGAGACCCTTCGAAGGCCAACCCCTGAGATGCCAGGAGAGAAGCAGGCCAGACTTCAGGCAGATGCCCTGCCTTGTGAATCACGCAAGCATGCATGGCCCCTCTGGAGGCGAGGGAACGGCGCCGGAATGCAGCGACAGGGTGGCACTGGGGCTGGGAGGGCAGCCTCTCGGGGCTTCCCCGCCCCCCCCCCCGCCCCCAAGTGCCAGCCCTGTTACCCATTCACTGGCCCGCCTCTTACCATCCGTCAGCGTCTGGAAGCACATCTTGCCGCTGAACTTGCCGTAGCCGGCCACCGTGCGGGCTCGCACTTGTACCACATACACCATGCCCGGCCGCAGGCCATCGATCCGTGCCGTGTTGGTCTGGCTCCTGGCCATGGAGGAGTTGAACTCATTGTGCTCCTGCAAAAGAGCAGGAACAGTCTGCAGCCCGCTCCTGAGAGCCCCATCCCCCCTTGCTCCACCCAGGAGCCCCCAGGCCCCATCCGCGGACGCCGTCACCAGCCCCAGGCCCTCCCTCTGGATGGGGGACAGTCTGGCCCAGACCAAGGGCATGAAGAATCAGCTCTGTGTCGTGAGGTGGGGGTGCTCTCTAAAGGAAAGCTCTGAGCAAATGGCTGGGCTCTCCGGGCCTGGCTGGGACGCTGTCATTCTCTGCTCCTTCCCTCGCCAGGCTTCGCTGACAGAATAACAAAACACGTGCAGCTCTGCAAAACCCTGTGGTGTCTCTGAGGTCAGCAGAGGCAAACTGGACAACATTTGCCCTTTTTCTTGCTCCTCCTGAGGCCTTATCTTTTCTCTCCTCACTCAAGATCTCCTGGTCGGTCACTCCTCACCTTGGCTGTTCCAGATCATCCCTTAAGCCCCCTCAAGTCCTAGTCCTTAGCTGAACGACTTGGTGTCCACTCTGCTGGACAGAGCCTGAGGCCATTCTGGATAGTCCCTGCTACCCGCACATGACTGTCCTCTGGTGTGTACAGACTTTGCTCCTGCTTCTCATCCTTCTGACCTTCATGCCCGTGGTGGGTGCCCTTCAAGGGTGCTTCCTCTTTGCTGCTGATCTTATGGAACCTTTGGTTTATGCCTAGACTTTTGTAGCCTCCCATTTTTTCTGCTACTCTCACCCCACCAAATCCCAATTTCTTTTATAAAAAAGATCTCTGACCTCCCCTAAAGCTATGACCAGATAAAAACAAAACTCCTAAATCTAGGTTGACAGGCCCTTCATAATTAGAATTAAAAGCAATTCTAATCTCGCAACCCCCCCCCAAATCACCACTTTGCTGTCCCTCTAGGAACCACACCCCCAGCCCCAGGGCCTTTGCTTAGGCTGTTTTCCCAGTCTGAAATGCCTCTCTCCAGTGCTCCTCTGCATGCTGCAGGTTCCCAATGCCCACACCTCTAAAGCCTCCTCTTCCAGGGAGGCTTCCTGTGGACTCTCTTCATTGCTCTTCTTTATCATTATACCCTTCCCTGCAGCTCCCTCATAGACACCAGCCTGGCCTCTGGTCATTTCCGTGTGCACATCTGAGAGATTGTGGGTTATCTCTGAGTGTGCAGGAACAAATGTTTTGAGTCTGGGCCTGCCCCTGTTTGTACCATCAATCTTAGAGCAAAATGGGGAGCATCGGTAAAACTGAAGAGCTTGGGTCACAGAGAGGGAAGCTCCCAAGTCCAATGTGCCCATCTGGGGCTCTGTGATGAGTTCTAGGCACACTGGTTCAAGAGACATGGTGACAAATAAGGGGAAAGCTGACGGCAAGACGTGTGTAAGCCATATGCTCAGACAAGCCACAGAAGTTTGGGAAATTGAGCTAGGACAAAAGAATACAGTGCGATGATAAAAAAAAAAAAAATTGCCATTGTTTTAAAATATGTAAATGTCTACTTTCCAAAGGCGAGGGTTACCTGGTGTGTATTCACTCCATCATTGGGCCAGGCAGCTGTATTTATGACACATTACCATGTGCTGGGAGCGTCACATGGGCTGCAGGGACCAAGGCATGGCGCCTTTCCTTGGGGACACAAAATCTTGTGGGACACACCAGCAAATGAGCAGACGCCGACAGTAGGAGTGACTGAGTGACTTGGCAGAAAGTGGCTTGGGGGACTTTGGGGGAACAGCAGAGGGTCACCCAGCTCAGGCTGATAAGGAGACGGGGAGGGTGACATTGGTTGAGTCATGACAGGTGAAAGACACTGGCTACGTGGAGAAATGTGGAGAGTGAGAACTGAATAGGATGCGGAAAGCAAGACCTAAAGAGATTCAGGAGCCTGCAAGCCACTGGGCTGATCTGGAGTGTGGTGACACAAGGGGTGGTGACAAATGCTTTGGAAGCAGGTTAAAGGGACCATAAGCTAGAGGCCAGCTAGAAGGGATAGTTGAAGGCCACACGTTCATCCTCATGGAGGAGTGGAATCTGTGGAATTAGGCGCCTCTTGAAAGAAGTAAAACACTGACCGGGCCGCTCTTTTACTGAAAACTGTCTCTTGGTGTACTGGGCTTTGGATTGTGAGGACAAAAACATTACCCCGTAATCACTTTATAGTCCACACATTCCTCAAGAAGTTCAGTGATTAAAATGAGTAGTCATCCTTGTTCCCTCCAAAACCATTAATCAACTTTAGACGAATGAGCATGAAGAGCACGGTTGGTTGGTTGCTTTTTTTTTATTTTATGGTCTCATGACTGATTTTGTAAGCATGTGCGAGGTGGAGACTGGCTGCGGAGGGCAGAGACCACGGTGCCCATCCCCAACACACAGCACAGGGCTGACGCCAGACCGCCTGGGTGCTCAACAATTCCGTGCTAAATGAATGAATAAACACCATACTTCAGACCGCTTACTGGGACCCATCGATGGAGCACAAGCTATTGCCAAGGTCTGAAAGGGTGTCTAGGAGAAAATGATCCTAAAATTTGAAGGGGCAGAAAGTCCCAAGGCCTCACCCACGCCGATCTGGCCCAGACTGTGATTATGAAGAGCAAGTAAACATCTGGACACTTAATCATGGAGACAGCCAAGAGCAGGTGTAGCTGCCCCTCCCCTGGTTTGCCTACAAGCGCTGACACCAGGAGTGAAAAGTGCTACAAGACAGTAAACAAGAGAGCATGATGAATGGAAGCATATTAAAATGGGAAGGAGATGAGCATGGAGAGGCTCTGGGAGTGTCAGCAGCTCGACGGCATCTGAGCTCTCTATTAATGAGCTGTTGGAGGAGGCGAAAGCCTCATTGATTCTCTTCATAGAGCTGAAATGGAGAGGTGTGCCAAACACAGATCGAGAGGGTGGCGTGAGGTAGGAGACCCAGGGAGGGTTTTCAGGGCTTGGAAAACTACAGTCCATGGCCGGCTCCTGGTTTTTGTAAATAAAGTTTTATTGGAACCCAGCCATGCCTGCCTTCTGATATATTGTATATGGCTGTTTTTCTTCTATAAAGGCAAGTTGAGTAGTCGGGACAGAGACTGTATGGCCACAGACTTAAATATTTCCTATCTGGTCCTTTATGCAGAAACTCCACTGACTCCTGGCTTAGGAGAAGAGGCACAGAATGGAGGCATCGTGGTTTTGTTTCTTTGGATTGAACCCAGGATGTCTACCAGGCTGAGTTCTCCTGTGTTTGCATCTTCTGAAGACCGGATTCACTGGCCTTGTGGAGCAGGGAGGCAGATCATTCTGCTTAGAAGTATCTGGATTTAAAACGAAGATGCACGCTCTTATTTTAGAGGCCACATTCATTTTGAGATCCTTGGCGTCAGCGTGATTGTTACCCAATTCCACACTGAGGTCAGCAGTTTGCACCATGGGAATATACTAAGAACGTCCGTAGTTCTGGTTCTTCGTGATCATGGGTAAATCATTGGACCTTCCTGGGACTTAGTGCCATCATCTATAAATTGATTATACCTGGCTTGCAAGCATCTTTCTTTTATTTCTTTTAGGGATCAGAGTTGATGGATCTGTGAATATCTGACACATAATAGGTACTCAATGTATGGTGAATTATGATCACTGTGGTTCTTTCAAAATACTCTTACAGGGTAGTATCTTTTTCTTTATTTGCATTAGAAATGGTCTAGGCAATGTAACAGATCTTACGGTCAAGCACTTTATAAGTGAAGTCCAGAGAACTATAGTAACATAGTGAACGGTAACCAAAGCTTTGGCAAAGAATCTCCCGTGTTCCCAAGGAAAACATTCCATCCTCTGGAGTGAGGACAATAATATGCTTCACTGAGGTGTGGAAGCTGCCTCAGGCATTGAGCTGCTGTGCCCGTGTGTCTGTTAATAATTAGTATAAATTACTGAGAAGTAGGGACGTGGTCTGAAATGGGAGAATAAGCTTCCTTCACAGCATCAGAAGTTGAAGTTAATTACAGTGTTTCAGAGGAGGAGGTGTGCATGTAAAGGGATAAGTAGCCGAGGAGCTGAGGTGTGGGCTGGGGAGGGAGTGGCCCAGGGACCCAGGCAGGAACCTGTCACGAAGCCCACCTCTATCCTGGGGGGAATGCCCTCGGCCGGTGGACGAGGTGGAGGGCAGGTGGCTCCCATTCAGCCCCTCTCCAGCCCTGCCACTTGCCGCACCGGGCTGTAGGCTCGCTTCCTAGCTGTGTGTTTGTGGGCAAGTTTTGTTTTGTTTTGAACTTCTTTGTGCAGTGGTCCCTTTCCCCAGAGCAATGATACGAATATTTACCACACTGAGTAGTGAGGAGAAAAGTACATAATGTCTATAAAGCTCCTGGTACCCGATAGGGGCAGACTAGGGAGAACTGCCTATGATTTTTCTGAGATGAGCTTCTAAGGCTCAAGTTCAAGTGTTTGTGGGAAGTGGCGCCATTGGAATCTTATTGGTGATTCTGACATTGCATCATATACAGGTCACACGCGATACTCTACTGAACTCTTAGATCAACTTTGATGATGAAATGAGACTGTGTGGACAATTGGTCCAAACGGATTGGTCCAAAACCTTGTGGAAACCCAACATTTACTTTAGTAACTGATAGAAGATATCTAGCAAACGAGGGCCCCAAATTCAAAGCTGATTGATTATAATGGTTGTTTATGATTCCAGATGGTTTACATTACCCCCAATTCACTGAATTATCTGAATCAACTGTCTACAAACTCCAATGTTCTCTAAATGGAACAGAATGCTCCCTAATCCTCACCTTGCTTATAGGTTCGGCTGAAAGGGCCAAAGGGCATATCTCCTCACAGACGGGATTAGAGATCCATCCGGCCCTCCACTTTCGGGGAAATAAACTGCTCCCATTTTATGGATGTGAAAACTGTGACCTAGTGTGGCTAAGTAATTTGAGCATGGCTGCACGGCTGGTTAGCTACGGAGGGCACTGGAAACTAGGGTCCTGCTTCCCAAGGCAGTCATGTTCAATATCCCTCCATGCCGGAGGGCTGTGGCTCTCCATCCCTGATCCTCTTCCTATTTCTGCTGCCCCCCTGGATGATTCCGCCAGCCCCGGGACTTTCATACCGTTTATATACTGACAACTTCCAGATGGATTTGTCCAAACTGGTCCCCTCTCCTGAACTGCAGGCTTGGACATCTAGCTCCCTACTCCCCTTGGCGATCTCAGAGGTGTTTTAGACATCAAGGTGAGTTTCTGTCCCTTCCCTTACCCCAATCAGGCTCTACCACAGCAAGCCCCCTTTTAAGTCAATGATGGTTAGGGACATCTTCCTATCAGGCCAGGCACAAATCTTCCCACGTCTGAAGTCCAACCTGCTAGAGATCCAGCTGCTCTGTCTTTGGTTTCTGTATCTGAAATTTACTATTTCCCCAGCCCTCTCCTTCCATCCCGATCAAGCCCCCATCATCCTTGTTCTAGCTGATTGTAATCTAGCAGGCTGGTTTTTAATGGGACGGCTGAATGATCCTCTTAAAATGTAAGTCAGATTTTGTCTGTCCTCTGCTGCTAACCCTGCTATAGTAGAGCGTCATCTCAGGGGGAAAGCTGAAGTTCTAAGGTCCCGCATGGTCACCTCTCTTGGTTACCTCTCTCACCCGTCTGGTACTTTCCCATCGCTTGTACCACTCCCATCATGCTGGTCTTCTTCCTGCTCCTAGAGTCACTAGTCATGACCTTGCCTCAGGGCCTTTGCATAGGCAGCTGCCCCTCTCTCCCCATTTCACAATAGCCTCACCTCTTTCAAGTCTTTACTTGGAAGCTACCTGCTCCAAGAGGCCTCCCTTCAACATTCTATTTAATTCTGCAAACTGCTCCTCCCCCAATCCTGATCCTCTTGATCCCATTTGCCATTCTCTGCCTTTTCTTTTTCCCTTTGCGTGGTTCATTTTCTAACATACTCTATGATCTCCTTATTTATTGTGCTCATTTTCTGTCTCCTTCCACCAGAAAGTAAACCCTGGGAGGGCAGGAATATTTGTTTAGATCGTTAATATATCCTGAATAGTACTTGCCAAATAGCAGGCACTCGATAAATACTTGCGGAACAAGTAAACGAATCTGGTGTTTTTACAAACAGTGTGTTGGGTCAGTGTTTTCCTGGGATTTTGCAAATGGTACAGTTTAACATGGTGCTTCCCCCACAGAGACCAAGGGGGCCTGCTCCACGGGGCACCATTTCCCTTCTCTTGGCAGCGTGTGCCCTGCTGTGGGTCCCGGAACAGCTGCTAAAGAACAGTCAGTAGATAACACACAAATTTCTATTTCTAGTAATTTCTAGCTTATCCTTTTAAATTTCCATTTACATGTTTTTAATCTCTATAAATATATTAGCATGGTGTTACAAGCATACAATTTATAAATAAACATATCGGGAAAACACGATCAAACACTTCGGAAAACACTGGTCTGCAAAACCACAAGATCTTGGGAAGTTTAGGGAACACCTGGCAGTCTTGTGGCATCTGTGTTAGTATAGCAAACACACGACTGGGACAATGGGATTGGTTCTGCCCCTACCAGCCCCCTGAGCCGTTTAGACAGCAGGGTGGTAGTCTGGAAGATTCTCTCCTGAGTTGGCACACACAGTGAACGGACTTTGGGGAGTTTTGCGAAGGAAGACCCAACGAACTCTCCCAAGGAGCTCCTGGCTTCCCTGGGCAGACTCCTCCCTCCCTCAGCACTTCCTCCAGCCTGCCCACGTGTGCCCTCGGGGGGCCGCCCTCCGCTGAGCAGGAGCTGGCCCCGCGTCTTACAAGCCTCACCTTCTCATAGTACCGAATCTCATAGTCCAGGATGATGCCGTTGGGCTGCTCCGGCTGTGGCCACGACAAGGTGATGCTCCTCATGGTGGCACTGACCTGGTGCATGATGGGAACAGTGGAAGGGGCTGTAGAGAGAGAAGACAGGGCAGGTGAACAGACCCTCGATTAGATGACAAGTGTCGTCTTTCAGAGATAAATGAGGAGAGAAGTGTCTCTGGGTTTGAACCTACCCTTTCTTTCTCACCAGCTGAGCTGATATGCGGAGCTCCCTGTGGGTTTTGCATAATGAATGGATAACAAAGGAGAGAAAAGGTGGTGCTTTAGGACAGGGGAACATACATGGGGGCAGGGCTGGAATGGAGGCGGTGTTTTTTTGCGCAGGAAGGAGAAAGGGTCGACCCAAATGAGAGGGCTGGAGGAATCCCATGAAAACAGTGTGGCCTGGGGAAGCTGGAGCCCTTAGGGAGGGGGATGACAACCAGGGCAAGTCTAGGCTTCCGACAGTGGGACAAGAGGGACAAGGCAATGTTTTTGAACAGAAGATGGTGAAGGAATCTCAATCTCGGGTTAATGCGCAGAGCTATCATAGAGAGGAGAACCTGGAGACAGGGACGCTAATGAGAGAGGAGAACTGGTCAGTGCAGAATTACTGCAATGGAAAGGAACGTTCTAGCAAACACCTCTTTCCCAAACTGCATGCAAGATTTTGCTGCACTTCAAAAGAAAGGGAGGAGGCATCTCTCCACAAGACACGAACACAGACCAACAACCGAGTTTGTTCAGATTTCTGTCAGAGTTTTCCAAATGAGGACATTTGCAATAAAGAGCTCACAAATATAAATGAAGAAATGATACACAAACCAAACATTTGGAAACAGGATAATAATTCCAAAATCTGTGAAGTGATTCCAAAACCTCCGTTCGGAAAAAATATTATTTATTTCCCAATTCGACGCTTTCCACACGGTGTAAGTAAAATGAAAACAGTCTGGAAATAACAAATGAGGGTTGTCTTTCTAGGGGAAGAGGCGGGTAATGGATGAGGCTTCCGTCTGTGCTCTGCTCAGGCGCTCTTCCCTTTAGCCCTGGCACTTCTGCAGTGGTAGGAAGGTCGTTTCCTCACGCAAACCCCACTTCACACAGGTTTCTCGGGGGACTGTGGCAGAGTGACACTTACTAGCCTCACTTTAAGTGAAGGGATCCCCGTCCAGAGCGCAGCTACAGGTCTGGGCACAGGGGTCACTTTGCTCTCCGCTCTCTGCTTGCTGGGCTCTCAGGGAGCACCGAGGACATGCTGGGCCCTAAGCTAGGGGTGGGGATGCTGAGCTCTTGTTGTGAAGATGCCCAGTCCCGGGAGCCACAGGAGAGCACAGTGTGAGACGCGGTGTTAGGACAGCTTAGAATCACAGAGTCCACCGAGGACCCTGCACAGTTCCCATTAGGGGCCCCCAAAACACCTGCCAGAGCTCCCACCCCTGGGAGCGTAGCTGACTCATGGCCCCGGCTGCTGCCCTCGGAAACCACTTAGAGCCCCGTCCCCTACAGGCTGCTTCTAGCCACTGACTGAGAGCAGTGAGGATGCTTCAAAAGACCCATCCCTGACCCTTCTGTTGGGCAGCTTTTGCCCAAAGACTCCCCATTGGACTCACCGATGCTTCTTTGTACAGCGTGGCGGTCTCAGAGTCTTCCCGCCCAGTCCTCCTTCCTGCCCTCTCTCCTTCGTTGTGATCTGCTGGCTCTCCCGGCTTCCTCTGGCCGCCCCTCCCATTTCCCCAATCTCTGGCACCTCTAATCCCATCCCGGCGTCTGCTTCATGGAGGACCTGAATCCCCCTATCAGGGATTCTCTGCTGGGCCCTGCTGTGTCTCCAGGGACGGGATGCTCACTGCCTCTGGGAGCTGTGGCTTCATACTTGGGTAGCTCTCACCGATTTGCATGTCTTCCTATCCTTATCTGAAATTTGTCTTCTTCTCAACGGTCTCAGTTCCACCAAATAAAGTAATAGAGAATGTTCCTTCTTCCATGGAATGGCTTGTCAAATAGCTAAAGAAACTAGTTAGGTCTCCTCTGAGTTTTTCCTGCTGAAAAGAACGGCCAGATACTATGAACATTTCTCCCATGACATGGTGTCACCTGAGGTGGCTCTTGTCCAAATGGGGCTTACGTTGTCTTTTTAGACATTCGGCCCAGAGGTAAATCCAATTCTCTCACTGCTGTTTAAACAGCAAAGATTAGGGCAAAACTACTATCTCCCATAATCTGTGTACTATACATCTGTTAACAGGATCATCAGCCTTTTTTTTTGCATCAAAAACACGTCCCTGCCATTCGATTCTGAAATCACTGTCAAATACAACCTTTAGGTTTCCTCAGGGTGTGCTCCTCCTCTTTTGTTTGTAGAGTTTGCTTCTGGCTCTGACTACAGGGATTTACATGTATGTTTTTACCTTTATGGTGCAATATTTGGCCTATGAATCTGGTAAAGTGAAATAATTTTTGACCTTGATTCAACCATCAAAGGCACCTTCTCTTCCTCCTAACTTAGCATCATGGCCCAGCTCCATTAATGAACTAATTGAACGAATGTTCACGGAGCATCTGCCATGTGCCAGGCACCGTTCTGGGTTCTAGACATTCCACAGTGAATGAAAGAAAATTTCCTGCCCTCATGGAGTTTATTTTCTGGTGGAGAGATTCAGAGGCCAGATGGAATAGATCAGTCACAAGGGATGTTAAAATAGTAAGTAACAAGGGAACCAGGGGAGCAGAGGAGAAGGTTACAGAGAATGCCAGAGTGTAGGAGGCCGGCTGGGAGAAGGCTGTAGTTCTACACCACTGGGTCGGCAAGGCCTTGCCTGAGAAGTAGATGCGGAAGCACGGGGTGAAAGGAGGGGAGCGAGACACGCAGACACCTGGGAGAAGAGCCTGTGAGAAGGAAAGGCCAGGGCCATAGTTCTAACCTGGGAGTAGCCCGGTGTTCCAGACAAGCAGCCAAGAGCCAGTGAGACCGGAGCAGAGATGAGGCCACAGACGATGGCGTCTACCCCGAGTGAGATGGAGAGCCACGGGAGGGTGGTGGACAGAGGGGTGACATCATCTGACCTGCGTGTTAACAGCCTCACCCTCGGCTGCAATGCAAATAGAATGCAGGGGCCGTGCCAAGGCTGAAAGCTCTAGCTTCACACGATAGCGACGATCCAGCTGCAAGTCTGTAGCCACTCGGACCAGGTTCGGAGCGGTGGAGGTGGTGAGAATGGGGCGGTCAGATTCTGAATAGACTTGGCACCTCTCACTGGATGTGGGATGGGAAAGAAATGGAAGAGGCCGGACGATTCCATGGTGTTTGGCCTGAGCAATCAGAAGAGTGGGGCTACTGTGAACGGAGAGGCGGCAAGACAAAGTAGAAGCTGTCCACGCAGGCAGACGCACGGACAGGAGGTCCAGACTGAAGACAGCAAGGTTGAGCCATCAGTATTTCAGAGATGCCGAAAGTGGCAGGACAGACAGACACCCTCCCGGGAAAGAGAAGAGAATATATGGTCTAAGATTCAGGAGAGGAGGAGAAACAGCCGAGGAGCCGGAGAAGGCAAGGCCATTGAGATGGCAGGAAGCAGGGGGGTGTGGTTACCTAGAAGTCAAGTGGCAAGGAGTGTCCCCAGGAGGAGAGAATGTGTGAAACGCTGCGCGATGTTATGTAAAAGGAAACCAGGGACTGAGCTCGGCCTTAGCAACCGGCTGGATGCTAAGCGAGGATGACTCATGGCCGGCATTCCTGACCTCGAGAGCGCTGGGCAGAGCCGGGGAGAGGAGGAAGGCACAGCAGTGTCTGCAGTCAGGCCAGGTCACAGGGCGATCCTGGTGGGCCCACCAACACAGGTGGGTCAGGGATGCCTGCTTCTCCCACACCTGCCACCCTCACTGCCCAGCTCCACGCTGCCCCCCAGCCCACATGGACACACGAGTTACATGCTGCCAACCACGTCCCTGCCACTTTGGTATCCTCCTCTGCCTCGAGATCTAAAGCACCATGGGTTAAAAATTGGAAACATTGGAGCGCCTGGGTGGCTCAGTGGGTTAAGCCTCTGCCTTCGGCTCAGGTCATGATCTCAGGGTCCTGGGATCAAGCCCCACATCGGGCTCTCTGCTCAGCAGGGAGCCTGCTTACCCCCTCTCTCTGCCTGCATCTCTGCCTACTCGTGATCTCTCTCTCTGTCAAATAAATAAATAAAATAAAAAATAAAATATTTAAAAAAAAATTGGAAACATTAACCCTAATGGCCTGAGGATTTTGATGGACTTGGTTCTTTCCTTGGCCTCTAATCCCTGGAAAACCATCATTCAAGACGCAACATATTTGCCAACCATTGTGCCAGGCCCCTGCTCTAATCACTGGGGACAGAAGGATGAGTAAAAAAAAAAAGGCACAGCCCTGTCCCGAAGATCCCTGGCATCAAGCTGGGGTTAGGTGATAAAGAGGCAATCACGGGGCAGGGTGAACCAGAAGTGAGCCAGAGCCAAATCCAAGAAGAACGTCCCTGTTCCATAGGTGGCAAGACTTCAGAGCAGCCAGTCGGCACGCGGACCGGGGAGAAGCTGCCAGAGGGTAAGGGTCACCGCTGCCCACACTGCTCAGATTTATGGTGACGACAGATGCTCACAGACCCCCTTGCAGGCTGTTTACCCTCACACAGATCACTCTTAATGTCTTACGTTTTCATTGAGATGGGATTTAGCACATGGGAGAGTAAAGAGTATTACTCTTCCTCCCTGAAAATCAAGGGCACCCTACATTTGGTGCTCTGACATGGGTCATCACCAATTTGGGTTTTTTTTTGGGTGACAAATTTGGATTTTTTTTTTCCTTCTCCAAATGCAAATGCTACCTCTAAATCTGGTGTTTTACATGTTACGAAACCTTCTGACAAAACAGAAAATAAAAAATGAGCTCAGATATCCACACAAACACCACCTTCTTCTAGCAGAACTAGGCAGATTGAAGAGGGATGGGAAGATTAATTAAAAGCAGCAGTCCTCACGACCCCCGAATATGCTGGTTTCAATAGAAAGTCCTGGCTTATTGTCTTTTCTCCATAAACTTGCACCCTCAGATGAAGAAACAGTTTCACCGAATGCTTGAAAGAGTCTCTTCCTCTCAAGAGTGCTTTTGACTAAATTAAACATTCTACGGAGAGAAGAAAATGAAAATAAAGAGTTCAGGAAATTATTAAAATTTAGCAAAGAAATAAATATGGAACTTCCTTCAGAAAAAAGTAAGAATAAAGAATTAGCTTAGGGGCTATTTGGGGAAAAAAAGGC
Organism: Potos flavus; assembly: GCA_028534135.1. NCBI lineage: Eukaryota > Metazoa > Chordata > Mammalia > Carnivora > Procyonidae > Potos > Potos flavus. The sequence continues at coordinate 79,549,464 of CM052898.1, read as the reverse complement.
ACTGAAGGCTCAAGAAGGATTTGTTTGTCCTAAAGAGGAGATGCTCCAAAGCCCCAAATATGATCAAACTTGCCCCGTACTCCTTCTTAGCACAATACAGAGGCTGGACCTGATAAGAAGTCAGGATGGAAAGAAAAGAGTGGGGAGGCAATGCATAATGTCCTGTCAAGCACCCAGGCAAAATCAGCTGGGTCCAAAAGAAACCAGCACCAGGAGCATCTGATAAGGGAGGCTACTGCCAGTAATAAGAGGCCCTTTAAATGTGTCAGAAGCGGCGAGAGACTTAACCTCCACTGGTCAAGGGGCTCAGGGATGGAGAAAATGCAAAGACAGGCTGAGTTAGTGAGTCACTGTCTCTTTTTCGCCCAGGGAGACTTTGGGGAGATCATACTCCCAAATTGCTTTTGAAGCAGGCAGATCCAAGATAGCATATCACATACAGCAGAGAAAGTGTGCAGAACGTTCTCGCCTGAGCTGACAAACGAGATGTGGATAAATTGCCGGGACAGGATGGCCCTGGCTGCAAGTTATGAAAGAACTCACAGGTGACACGGGGCAAATGGGGGCCCAAACTGGTCACGGGTCACCCCCGCCCGTGGCCTTGGGGCTGGCTTTGGCTAGACACCACCCAGTCCTCCATTTGTAAGGAGGGCTCCAAAGGAGATCATACTGCTTGTGGTCTGGGAGGGGGGCGTGAATCTATCTCAGGAGTCAACCTAAAATCCAGAACCTTGAGTCTTTGTGTGTGGAAGCATTGCTGTCCTACCTCACGTTCACCTGGACCATATATTTTACGTTTATGACCTTCCTTGACCCTTTAATTTAGTTACTGACTCAATCATATTCAAAGTTTTCCTCTTACTCATTTTGTTTTCCTTATTTAATAAGGGCATTTCCACCACCCCCCAACAATTAAGCATCTCAAATCCCAAAATATGAGAATGAGTTGATGCTTTTTTTCTAGGACAATTACTGAGTTCTAATGCATTATTTTTTCTTATTAAAAATTGCCTCCAAATGTCTTAATTGATTTTTGTGTCAAAATAATTCTTTCAAACAGCTTTAACCATAATCCATTTGGGGATGTAATAAATGATGTAACAGTTTACTGTATTAAAATATTTTATTTAAGATATCAAAAGTACTTAAAGTAGTTTTAAAGAAAAATAATAGCAGCACACACATACATTCAAAATTTAGTGGATCTATCGGAGTAAAATGCCTGAAGAGTTTATAAAAAATATGAAACTTGGATTTCAAGTTTTGGCAGATTTCATCTAAAGGAAAAACAGTGATGCTTCTGCAGGTAGAAACTAGACCAGAGATAGCCTTGCTCTGAGGCCACCTCTCACCCACCTTAGGAGCTGGGGTGAGGGTCATGGCTGAGTCCCCTTCATCTTGGCTCAGGTGACAGCCCTCGTAAGTCTCCTGGAAGATAAATGACCTCTCCACTTAGGGGGACATTCATATGTGAATTTTCCAAGGAGGCCCACAGAAAGAGCCCATCTGCATTCCTCAGGATAACTCATGCTAGGCAGGTGGGGGGAGTATTTCCTGGCCCTTCCGTGTGGTATGTGGCAGAGGGAAGGTCGTCACAGTGACCCCTCAGAGAGATGCTGCTGTCCCACACCGAACAGTATGCTCTGAGGCTTTAGTAATCTCTTCTACCTTCCTGGCCATTGCTTTTTCTAGGACAAATATCCCTCAGTCCACGACGTTTGGCTTGTTTACACATTTTGGCTATTGGGAATAATGCCGCTAAGGAACATTCACGTATAAGTTTCTGTGCGGACCTAAGTTTGCATTTTTCTTGGTTTATGTCTCAATGTAAAATTGCTGGATCACATAGTAATGCTAACCTTTTCTATTCTTTCTAGAATAGCATTTCCCAGCCAAATTATTCTTGGATTAACCACCTGCAATCTGAATACCACAGACCCCAGCTGTGAGGAAAACAAGGCAGGGTGAGCAATAGTCAGGATCCTAGAGCCCAGCCCAGGGCAGTAGGAATTGGCAAAAAGAGAGAACTATGGACCCTACAGATGCTGTAGAGAGACGGGGGTTCTTATTCTGCCATCTGCTTCCTGTGTGATCTCGGATTAAGGTCACTTAACTTCTCTGGGCCTCAAACTCATCAACTGTAAAACAGGAGTATTAATCCTTATGTTACGGAGTTTTCGAATGTTCTGTGGATATGCCCTGTACAGCCTCTTACTCCTCCTACCTAGATCTAGTCTGCCAGGCTGGGGGGTCTCAGCAACTACCTCACAGTCTCCTTCTGGGTCCACTCCTCTTTACGTATGCAAAGCAGTGCCTGGGCATAGCTCCTGATGTAAATGTGAAAAGCACGACCCAGTGACAGTCGTGGGCATTTATCTGATAAATATCTTTGCAGGGATAAATGAACATGTCTACCCAGTCAAGATGGACATGATGGGGAAGAATGAGCTTGGAGAAGAGGAAGGTTAACAGCAGGGTTCCCTAGAGGTTGGTATGATGGATGTTCCAGAAGACAAACGGTTTCCTGTGACATCTCCCGATGACCTAGTTTTTCTGGGAAGTAATCTAGGATGTAAACAATAGGTTCCTTGTCCTTGAGGACAAGGAGACCCTGTGACTCTGCGAGGGGATAAGCCATGGCCCACCCATCTGATAGTGTGACTCAGGCCCATGTGTCATGGATGCTTTCTTCACTCTGTCCCTGCCTTTCTCCTGGTCTTGTCACCTGTATCTCCTTACACCTAATATCCTGTCCCACCTCCCTTGTACACTCCTGGGCCTCTTCACATCAAATTACACTGTAGCCAGATTACTCTTTCCAAACTTGATTCACACATGTTCCTCTGAAGTTCAAAAATCTTCAATGAGGGGCGCCTGGGTGACTCAGTCAGTTAAGCGTCTGACCCATTACTTTGGCTAAGGTCATGATCTCAGAGTCCTGAGATCGAGCCCCGAGTCGGACTCTGCTCAGCAGGCAGTCTGCTTAAGATTCTCTCTCTCTCCTCTGCCCACGCCCCCCACTGCGCTCGCTCTTGCTCTCCCTCTAAAATAAATAAATAGATATTAAAAAAAAAAAACCAAAAAACTCCAATGGCTTCTCATTGGAAAAAGTCCCAATGTCCCCTCTAACATTTAACAATATGGCAGCCCCTGACCAGTCCAGGCTGCCCCCCCCATGGCCCCCTAGAGGAGCCCCTTGCTTTTTCTTCTAACTGCTCCACACACCCTGTCCCAGCAGAACCCGGCTTTGGGGATCTCTGACACATCTCTTCATGACCCAGTAGCCTTCAGAGGCACAGATCAGGCCACACGCTGCCCTGTCTTAGTCCCGCTTGGCCACGCCCACCAGGGCACCCTGACCCCCCTCCTCCCAACTCAAAGCCTTTATTTTAGTAACTCTCCTCGGCTGTAATTGCCACCTTGGGACAGTGCACTGTGATCTAACTTTCCAGATGCTCATCTCTGCTCTCCATCACTGGAATAAACTCTTTAGGGCGTAAGTCATGTCTTTAGCCTCTTCCCACCGTGTTAGCACGTAATAGATGTTCCATAAAAGTTTGCCTTTACTGTAATGATTGCAGGCTCTTCTCTAACGACACTGGAAGTAAAAGGGTCAGAAAATCATGTACCGGTACCTAACACAGATAGTGGCCCTTCAGGGACGAAGGTGCAGGGGGGAGGGGAGGAAAAGGTGTGAACTGCCTTCTACGGAGCAGGTGGAGGGCAGCACTGGGGAGGCTGCACCAGGGGAGGAATACAGAGGAGGGCTGAATATAGCAGTTCTGGGGGCCCGGGGACAGGAGTGCCTTTACACGGCATAGAGCCAGAAGCCGGGAGGCTGGTGCCATTCCCACTTTCAGCTGAAATGCTACCCTAACGATAGTAGCCTTCTAATTTTCCTTCTTTTTTAGGAGCTGTGGAATCCTTTCTCCCAACCAAATTTTCCTTGAAGCCTTAAAGGGGAAGCAGAACAATTCAGAGCTGATCTGGGTGAATCAGAAGCAGGAGTCCCAGAGCCTTGAAGCCAGTCCCATTTCCTATCTCCCCACCCCAGAGTCTGAGGGGCTCACAGAGGGATCCAAAAATTCTGGGAAGCCTCCAAAAGTCCCCCTGAGGCCCTAGATTAAATTATAGGTGCTCCTAAAAGGCGTGGGTGATGAGACTGGGAGTGAGGGGTTGGGGGCGGTGGGTTATCTTTTTCCTTATATGAAACACATTCTTAAGAAAAAACCAAAATCTCCATTTAAATGTCAGCTAAAGACTTCAGGCCCACCAGTACTGAAGACAAAGAAGAAGAGTTTGCACACAGATGAATTGTGCAAACGACGAATTGTGTTTCCTCTGACATTTCTATTCTGGGAGATAACTTTGTCGAGAAGGTATTGCTTAGATAACAGGTTCTCCCTCTGATGATGAAAACTCATTTCATTGCACAAATATGCTTGAATTTTACATTAGGAAGCCTGACTCATTAAATATTTTTGGTGCAGTAACACTTCTGGCCAAAGTAGATTAAACAAATAAGCAATTAGTTTGGAGACTGGATATGAATACAAAAGCAGAATTAATTATTTTTCTAATTGTTTTCCCCTATTGTGGACATTGGCTTCTTGACTTTTACTCTAGGCTTGCCTTGAGATGACCCTGACACCCCCTTCCAATCTCCCTCTTTACCTTGGAGTCAACTAAGGAAAGAGGACCGCTTTGTGGGGGCGGCATCATTTTGATTCTGTTGTAGAATATTGGCTGAGTTGCCCCCTGGGCTCAAAGAAGCAGGAGTGGGAGAGAAAGTGGGGGCCTTAGGCCAGGGTGGCTGAGTCAGGCCTATACCGCAGACAGGTGCTTCCTTCCTGGGTCCATCCACGAAGGCCCTGGTTCCCAAGCCTAAGGCGGGGTATGACAGCTGGGGGTAGGAGCTGGGGGCTGCTCTGGGGATGTACATTTATAGCAGAGGCTCTCATTGGTGATATTAACTCTGATGTGGGGGGGTTCTATGGTAGAAGCATCCAACTGACACTGCTGGTTCTCAAAATGCGATCCCAGATCAGCATCACCAGGGAACTGGTAAGAAATGCAGAATCTCCAGCCCCACTCCAGGCTTACTGGACCAGAAACTCTGGCGGAGGGCTCAGCAATCTGTGTTTTAACAAGCCCTTCGGGGGATTCTGATGCACACTTCAATTTGAGAACTATTTGTCTAGAAATCTAGAAATAGGAATATAAAATTTTGAAAGGACATCTGAGGTCATTCAGTTTTCTGCCAATTCTTCCAATTTATGGATTCGGAGCACTGAAGACGAGAGAGGAAGTGACTTCCCTGAGTCCTCAGCAGGTGAGAGCAGCGCCAGAAATGATGGAGTTGGTCATCTCTCCCCTCCCCCTACACTCAGGCTCCCAGCCCTGGGGATGCCCAGTACGGGGAGGGCAGTGCCTCAGGGAGATCAGGGGGCTCCAGACAGGTGGACGTGAGCGGAGCCCTGGGCCAGAGGAAGGAAGCATCCAGCTCATGGGGTCCTGGGGGGCCTCCTAGTCGCCGTGCCTGGCTCCTCCCCCCTGCTGGGGTCACCAGAAGGCGCACCAGGAAATGGCCCTGCACTGTGGAAAGGATGGCAAACCAGAGTGCTGTGGCCCCGTGGCAGGTGGGACACTCCGAAGGGAAATGTGAGTGCCCGAGGGGCACCTGTCAGGCGATGCCTGGTCCCAGGGCAGGGAGGCGAGGACAGACCTATCAGCGCCGCCTCCCGTAGGTTCGGGACAAGCACAAGGGCTGCTCTGCTTTGTTGAACATTTGATCACAGCAGGCAGCTCACAGAAACCCTGGCCCTGGCGAGGTCACAGGAGAGAGTGAAGGATCCCCTGCATCAGACTGTGTGCGCCTTCCTCCCTGGCTCTCACCCACACGTGTTCAGCAGGGCGCCCCCACATCGGGGGAACCTTCCACCACCCCCCTAAGGCTGATACTGCCCCCACTGACACCAGGCAGTGTTGCTGTGTCTGCAGTCTCCGGGACTCTCCTCCCTGATCCCAGAGATGGAAAGCTCCCGGCTGTAGGACCCAGAGCCCCAGAGCCCCTCGTCCTGTCCTGCAGGCAGGTCTCCATCCTGCGATGCCCAGCGGTGAACCCCTCTCTGCCTGCCACCATCTCCATAACTGCAGGGGTCTCCCTTCCTTGACTCTGACTCCCGGGGACACCTCTGCCCTGCAGCCCTCTGAAATGCGACTGGACAGTTTCATGCCCAGCACACCTCAGGGTTGGGAAGTGGGCTGTGTCCTCCTTGTTCCCAGTCACTACCTCCACACTGTGGCTCACCCTCTCCGGCACCCTCTGTTAAAATGTCACTCGGCGGGGGTGCTGCTCTCTGAGCTTGATGGGCTGCGTACTCCCTCCTACCACCAGTCCAGACTCACTGAAGACCTGGGCTTCTGTCTGCTCCATCCCAAGACTTGCCCTTCGGTGGATGACTTCCATGTCCAACCACTTTCTGTTCCCCGACCCCACCACTCTTCCACGTCTGCCCATTCTCATGGCATGCCTGGATCCTGCCTCACCTGCAGCGGCTCCATTTTCAAAGCCACAAACTCAAGTCTTCTCCTTCCTCTCAGCAACTTCTGACGAGCCCCTGCAACTCCAGTTGGCTCACCCAGCCCTCTCGGCCTTGACTTCCACCCCACTCCTCGGCCCCCTTCCTTCTGTGCATCCCTCATTACCCCTCCCAGTTCCATCTTTGTAAGAACATAATTGGCAACACTCCCTTAACCCTCAGGCATGAGTCGCCTTTATCTTTTCTGAGGACACAGCCAGCAAAACTCATCCTGAGAGAGATCCATGATTAACTTCCTGCAGGGTCAGCCATGCACCGCTGAGAAGGTCACATAACAGGGCAGGTGGACAGCTTCGTAAACACGTGATCCCCAGCTTCCGAGGAGCCGTCAGCGCTGTCTGGAAATGAGGGATTTCTCTCCTCAATCCCACCTCCCATTCTCTGCAATGGCCCTGCCCAACTTGCCATGCTCTTCAAACCTTCACCCCAGTACTTCTCCGTTCACCCTCAGCAACCAAGCTTATCTCCCACATTGTGGAGAAAATATCCAGCTGCAGAACTAATACCTGGACTCGGGAACTCAAAATGGCCACAAATCACGCATGCGCAGAACCGGACCCCCCATCCCCTTGCTGCTGTCCCTGAACACTTCCGGGTGCCCCCGGCATGTCGCCTATGTATTTGCAAACCATCCGCTCCGTCTCCTGCTTTGTTTTCTCTGTTCTCCATGTCAGCTCTCTGCGAGACGCCCCCTAGGAAAGCTGCTTGCTAAGCCGCATTTGCAGTCCCCTCCCTGAGGACCTGTGGCCACGTTCAGCCCAACAGCCATGACCCCCGACAGCCCTCCCTCCCTGCCGAACTGTGGCATCTCATCACCGAGCCTCAAGGCTGCCTGTTGTGCTTAAACTTCACCTTGTTCCTGCGGCCCAGCTATCTCCCTTGTCCTTCCAGTCCTTGTCCTGGGCCCTCACTCTCTCCCAGGGCATCAGATAAGCCGACAGACACGGGGAGGTCCTGTCCCCACCCAGCCCCCTGCACACCGACCTCCTCCCAAGCTTCCCCCGCCACATGCAAACGTGCGCCTGCAAACAAGAGCCAGCCAGCTGGTTCACAAGGCACCACAAGACCGTGAACGTTATGTGAGGCCAGAACAGAGGACACTGTGCTGACGTACAGGGGTTAGTGGAGGAGTGAGACCTGGTCTTTTCCCTAGGGAGCCATGAAGTCTATCAGGAGAAATACGGCCTATGTGCAAGAAAAACTAATGCACATTCAAGAACTCATTGTATCATCCTTGTAACTAGTACGGTTCAGAGACCAATAATACACACATCAGGGTTTTCTATGGGGCGGATATGCTCACAGGGGGTTCTTATGCCCTTGAGCTCTTCTGGACAGATAAAGCATTTGCTCTGTTCTGAAAGAAAAGGAAAGAAGAGGAGAGGAGAGAAGAAAAGAGAAGAGAGGGGAAGGAAAGGGAAGGGAAGGGAAGAGGGTAGGGAAGAGAGAAGGGAAGAGAGGAGGGGAGAGGACAGGAGGGGTGGGGAGAGGAGAAAGGAGAGGAAAGGAGAGGAGAGGAGAAGAGAGAAAAGAAGGAAAGAAAGGCACACAAATTTTAAGATCTTAGGGCTCCATTCTTTCGCTGACGTCCTGCAGCTCGGGTCTCAGGAGGAAACTGATCCCAAGGCCTGAGGTTTGGCCAAGAGTCTCCTTTGAACCGGAATATATTTGTGGTCTGGTGTTGCCTTTATTTACCCAGAACATTTAATGCGCCTTTTTTCTCCATCTTTCACTTCCGCTCAGAGAAGATGTTAATTTTCTGAAATTAAACACTTAGCTTGATTACTGTTTTGTTAATTGCGGCATTCAAAAACCCCTGGTGCTCCCGCCTGTTTAACATGGCTGGTGCTGTGAAAATGACAGGCATGGAGTTGGCACGCCGGTGGACAGACAGCGCGTCTCAACGCCGTCCCAACCACCCCAGCTATGATTTCGCTCCAGCAGCTGGGGCTTGCCCGCAGGGAGGCGCAGCCCAGCTCACAGCACAGGGTCTCTCCCAGGGCCATGTTCTGGGAGGACAGTGACCCCAGGAAGTTCCACGTCTCAGCCACATCTGGAAGAATGTAGGGGCTTAACTCCAATCTCAGCACCCGCCCAGAGATGCGTGATGAAGGGAAGACCACAGAGAGGGCTCGAGCTGCACTGCGTGCTGATGCCTGAGCTGAGTCTAAGAAAGACTGAGGTGTTCATTCATACATTTGCTTGATAATTTATTAATCCCTTCAATAAACATTCATTGACTTCTATTATTTCAGGCATCTAGCTAGACAGTGGGGAACAACAGCCAGTAAGACGGATACGGGCACGCTGTCCCGAAGATTATGGTTGTGGCTCACGGAGCTGACGTTTTCCAGAGGAGTGCGGGGCAGACACATCATCAAGACCCCTCCTCCCTCCCACCTCCTTTGCCAAGGCCACAGGGCAAAGAGCAACTAGCTCATGATCCAACTAGAAGTTCCCTCCGCGAGGTTCCCTCTAGGAGGAGGGTTATTGCAATCTCATTTGGACTTGGAACAGGGTAAGAAACTTACTACAATCTCTGTCCCATTGCACGTAACAAAGCACGGACTTGGAGTGCGTGGCCCAAGCTGGAGCACAGTGAGCAAATGAGCCCCAGGCCCCACGGGGCCCCCCAGTCATCCCAGCAGGGATGCAGGGCAGGGCGTTCGCAGCTGTTCCCCAGCTGTCAGCAGCATCACCAGGCACTGCTGAGGACCGGAAACACGGAGAACACCCACACGCGAGCACTGCGCAGTCTGGCAGGTGATATCTGTCCATGAGAAGCCCCGACAGGTCAGTTCCTGAGCAGTGAAACAAGCCACCCAACACCATCAGTGTTCAGCCTAGCCGCTACAGACTGAGATGGCCTCTCAACATGACTGTCTCCTAACTTTCGGAAAGTGAAGGTTGGCACCAAAGCAGGCTGTGGGACCAAGAGCCCAGCTGACGGGCCCCTAGTGTTGCTTCACAGCCAGTCGTCTGCTCCCCTGTGACCCCAGTCCCAGTGAGTGCTGTAGACTAGAATGTGAGCTCCGCAAGGCTCAGATATGTGTCTGTGTTGTTTGCTCCCGTGTTCCCGGTGCTTAGAGCGGCGCATGACGCACAGAAAGCCTCAATAAATATTTGTGGAGAAAGTGGACGGACGGGAGCCCCTAGAAGCAGGAACCCAGGAGTCAGCCTGTGGAAAGCAGTCACAAAGACTGTGTTGGATGAATGAATGCATTCCCAAAGGTAGAGTGCTTAACTAAATAAATAAACCCATTTGAGTATGGCTGAATCTCACTGCACTCCTCTGAGTGGATGGGCTGTTGGCATTGTCCAAAGATCCTTCCCTTCAGTTTTCCTTTCGGGAGCCACAGAGGAGGGGGATACGTGGTCGGCCGACTATCACCACACCCAGCCAAACGTTTCTGTACTAACTCCTATGTAGGGACTCAAGAATCCTGGTAAGTACTTATCAAGGTTCCCTGTGCCTAGCATGGTGTGGTCCCTCCCTCCTGCAGCTGGGGTAGGTGGGAAAGGCTGATTTCCCATAGGGCTCACCATCTCATGGAGAGCCCCAAGGCCGAGGGGGGGAGCCATAACTTCAATCAAGAGCAGTGTTACCTGCTGACCTACTCAGCTCAAGACTGGCAAATGCAGCCCGGACCTTTCTGAGACCACTTAAAATTTCCTTCTCAGTGTCAGGACTTAAGAAACAATAAAACAACCTTTTTAGAATTAACACTGAGAAGAAAGCAATGAAATGAACTATGAAATTGAATTAAGAACAGTGAAAATTTCATTTACTTAAGGTTTTTAAACTTTTCTTTATTAATTTGAATGAAAGTTTTCTTTAAAGTCATTCCAGTCTTTTTAAAGTTCTGACTCAATCTTTTCTCTACTTTGGAGCAAATTTCGCCTGGTAATTTCCAATGAGACCAGCCCCTAAAAATGAACTGGTTTCAACATATGGATCTTAACACTCTACATTTTTACAGGCAGCACTGTAATATTGTTTTAATATTTAATTTTGAGATTTACATAATATCTTTCCTCCAAAGAGCTCGATATATTGCAATATCATAAAATTCCTTTTCATATTCAAAGATTATTCTTTATGCATGCAAATACTATATTTAACCAAGGAATAATGCAAATTAGGTGATGCGTTCAGAAGAATTGGTGGGCTAGGTAATTCTTTTGTAGGAAAAGTAGCATCTCTGAGTGACTTTAATTGTCTGGGAGCTTCAAAAACACCTTAAAAATGGACAAACTATAGGGGCTTATGACCATTAATGGAAGTAATGCAGTATCTTTGAAACAAAATTAAGTAATGGGCTGTGTCTGTGGGCACAGTGAATATGTTAATATCCCACATGCAGTAGGCACAGTGGGTCACACATGGACCGGGGGTAATATACATGTCGGATATAAATAAGGCTGATGTGTTCATAAAAGTAAGAGGGCAAGTGCTGCTTCTCTAAACACACGAGGAGGAAAGACGGACGGGCTCCTCTGAGCAGCGGGATCGGCCTGGCTCAGGTCCACAGCTCTGGCTCCACTGCCCTCGTCAACTCCCTGGGACTTTGCCACTTGCCCTTCTGCTGCCCACTCCTCCCTCGGAGAATGCACAAACCGATCCTTGTCATTTATCTGATGGGGATGACATCAATCCCAAACAAAGAGATGGAGGAGTCTCGGAAGGAAACAGCCTCGGAAAGAGAGTCCAGCAAACTGCTCTCTGGCTCAGAAATGAGGCTCATCCCCCAATCCATAGCCTGGCTCACAAAGTGATTTTCTGTCCCATCTCATTCGCTCATCACAACAGCTCTAGGAAGCAGGGCTCATTACTCCCATTTCGCAGTAGAGAAAGAAGGGATCGTGGCAGTTCAGAGAACTTTCATGAGCCCTGTGAAGAGCAGAGAGGGGGCCCAACGGCAGGGTCCCTCACTGTACCTCGCTGCACTGGGCCCAAGAGGTGAGCAGGGTGGGGACGCCTAGGTGGCTCAGTCCGTTAAGTGTCTGCCTTCAGCTCAGGTCATGATCCCAGGGTCCTGGGATTAAGCCCCGCTGAGCAGGGACCCTGCTTCTACCTCTGCCCCTCCCCCTGCTCACGCTCTCTCTTGCTCTCTCTCTCAAGTAAATAAATAAATAATCCTAAAAAAAAAAAAAAAGAGGTGAGAAAGGTGACTGCCCCATGGTGGAATAAGGCAGCCCAACATAGGACCCTTGCCATTCAGGCTTGGGTAGATCAGATCAGCCCTCTGAATGGGAGGTTACAAACCACAGCCGATAGGCCCAAATCCAGTATTGGATGTATTTGGCTCTCAAGTGCTTTAAAATTTCCTAGGTAGTTGTCAACATTTTATTCTTTATTTATTTACTCCTTAAGATTTTATTTTATTTATTTATTTGTAAGAAAGAGAGAGAGGGAACACAAGCGGGGGGAGTGGGAGAGGGAGAAGCAGGTTTCCTGCTGAGCAGGGAGCCCGACGCAGGGCTCGATCCCAGGACCCTGGGATCGTGACCTGAGCCGAAGGCAGAGGCTTCACCAACTGAGCCACCCAGGCATCTCTTGTCAACATTTTAAATCTAGGTTTTCAGCTTATAAGTTCTGGCAGTGCGGGGTATGACACCATAGGCCGGAGCTAAGCGGAGGCTAGCCTGTTCTCCACGGTTCTCCGCGGCCCTCACCACTCTCCACTGCCTGACACTGGGCCCTGCTTTGCTCTTCTCCATTGCCAGCCTCGCCTCTTGGGCCTTTGACTGTGTTCTCTCTGGCTCAGATGGTCCCAAATTCACTGACTCTATTTTATTTTGCGGCAAGTTGATTTTTTAGATGTGCTGGTCTGATTTGTCTTATTTATTTTCCCCAAGATTTCCTCTGAGGTCCCCTTCCCCAACTCTGACATCCTGAATCTAGTTGGCAGGGAAAAGAAGTAAAGTTTGTCATTCACTTTAATTCTCTCTGACAGCCAGATGATCCGGCCATCAGTCTGAATCTGGGGCCAGGTGCCAGAGAGTGGCTGCAGGAGTTAGTGGTGATAACAACCTCTCTGCAGATCGCTTGGCCACTGGAACACGGAGAGAGTTCCACCTGATCTGGTCTATTTTAAACTCCAGGCAGCTGTATTCAGTGCAAGGCTGCATCCCTGAAGACCTCACGTAAATCGGAGCTTGCATAATTCATGACCAACCCTGACCAAAGATGATGGACATTTTTTTGACAGCTGAAGTGGCCCAGCTATGTGGTGATAGCTTAGAGAGAGCTTACAACATCCCCGGCTCACCGTAATGCAATTTTTGGTCAGTCGGAGAATAAAATGGCCACAAATCTGAGTTTGAAACCTAGAAACATCATTGCTGGCTGTGAGATGTAGAGCAGATTCTGAAAGCACTCTGGCCCCCGGGTTTCTTCCTCTGATCCACCTCACCTTGGCACGGGCTTGGCACACTGGAGGTGCTCAAAATGGCAGTTCTCTGCCACTGCCTGTGGGCTGGACGAGGATCTGATCCTGCTACTCTCCAAGTGATCCAAGATCCTTGAGTAGACATGACTATAGACATGACTGGGGCAGTCACAGAAGGAGATGGAAGCCTTCCGTCCCTCAGGACCCAAGAGATGCTTCGGTGTCCCCCAGGGATGCTTGTCTCCACGTTCCCTATGGACCAAAAGATGATTACAAAACCTCTCGTGGTCTCCTCTTAGATCACAGACCTCAGGGCCAAGGAAAGTCTCTTGGTAACTCCCTCTGGTGGACTGATGCCCACCGTAACCCTTTTTACTGGATACCTCAATCAGCTACAAGGAGCCGCCTGCTTCCACTGGGCAGGGCTCATGAGAGCGGCAGGGTGCAGGATCAGTGTGGCATGTCTGGGCAGCCCTGAGAAAGACAGAGCATCACGATCTTGTGTCTGCTGGACAGTTAGAGCTGCATGCCCAGCCACGGACGTGGTCTGTAGCTTCTGACCAAAGGAAGAGCCAGCCCGTAGCAGCAGGCAGCCTCCCAGGATCAAGTCTGCTGCTCATGAACATCAGGCTTCCGATCAAGTCCAAGACCACTTAGCAGCCAACTTAGCCAAGCGGTTCTTTCATGTGACCCTCACTGACACCCATGGTCAAGCTCCAATTCACTTTGGGGATCCCTTAACAAACACATACTCATCTCTATCTCAATCCAGAGGCAGGGAAAATTCTTCTAGGGCTCCGTGTCACAGAGACGTGGCATGACTTATGGACTTACCTGGGTCCATCTACCTTGGCCCTTAATGGAGCTGAGTGATATGGCTTTCATGGTGCCTGCTACTTAGTCTCTCTTTCATCTCTTATAAAATATGTCACTTAGGGGTACCTGGGGAGCTCAATCAGTTAAGCATCTGACTCTTGGTTCCGGCTCAGATCATGATCTCAGGGTCGTGGGATCGAGCCTGGCATGTGGCATGGCCAGATCCATGCTGGGCATGGAGCCTGCTTAAGATTCTTCCTCTCTCCCTCTTCCCCTCTCCCTCCCTTACCCCCCAAAAGTGTCACTTCCGTTCGTGTTTCTCAACTTTTCTTCGAGGGGTACAGGCCCAAGTGTTTATTTTGGAGGATCTCCTCTTCTAAAAGAATGATCTGCTTGTTAAAAAGTTTGCATTCCCACGCAGCTCTGCCAAAACATTGTGAAAGCACCATGCTCCTCCGAGCCCCACAGCCCACCGATCGGGACCCGCGCGTCACCTTGTCATTTGTCTCGTAATAACCACATGCCACCAAGAAGCATCCTTCTCTCATTGATTGTAAACTTTCTGACACCGAAATTCCAGATTCCCAAAAAGAAATCCCAGATCAGAAGATGTCGATGGGGCTGGGACTCCAAAATCAGGGAAGGTTAACAGAAAAGGGACTGTCGGAGTGCGAACAAAGGGCATGAGAAATCCACTCCCGGAGGAACAAGTGAGTGAGGATGACAACAAATAGTTTGAATGCTGGTGATGCCGGGCCCCTTGCAGGAGCCCCGGTCCCTCGGCGCCTCTGCAGCCTGAGTAGGTGCAGATGGCAAGATAAGCAGATGGGCAGGTTCGGGAATAGGAGGGTAAGGAAAGGGAGGGGCAGGAATCAAGGCAAACAGCTATAAGTGGCAGGTTTGTTCGCACATTCTTAGAGAGAGAGAGAGCAGACAGCCAAGCCCAGCGTGACATGACAGCCTGGCAGGATTATTAGTCCCAGAAGCTGGGACACTAAAATATTTCAGCCAGTTTTCTGCCTTAAACTCTCCAAGGGGAACACTGCTCACAAAGGCTGCCCGTGTTCCATGCTCCATGTGATCCAGAAATTAGCATCCCCTTTTCTTGGAGTAAGGCAGACCGTCCCAACCTTTGTCTCCATGGCGCTGGGGCCGCGGTCACCAGCTGGAGGCTTCCACACTTCCATGCCTGTTTTCTCACTGCACACGCATGCATGCAAACACGTGACCACACGCGTGCACACAAACACGCACACACGAACACATACATGCTCACAGCAGCGACGCAGCCATCTGGACAGCCACGCTCTCCTGCAACACCTTTTTTTCTCCTGAGTTCTGACAGCTTAAACCCAAGAATCATCTGCCATCAGAGACGCCTGGTACTGAAAGAGGCAGAAGGAGCCTGAGGATGGGGAGGTGAGGAGCAGACGAGGACAGAGTAGGGAAGAGGAGGTTAAGAAGGGGGAGTTACCCGGAGGGAGAGAGAGAGAGAGAAAAGCGACGTGCTTTGCTCCAGCTATGCCACTAATAAGCTGTCCTTCTAGAATCTGTTGATTGAGAAAAATCCATAATTCCGAATACGATCACAGTCCATTGCCCACGACCCCCAATGCCTGTAGACTTTCCCTCTGCAGTCTTGTGCCGTCACCCCAGGGGGGAGATTGCTCATTTCTCTCTAACTCCCTCGGTATTTACCTCATATGCACGGCTCACATGCCTCGAACGCACCCTGCTGCAGATCTGGATTGTGCGTCTATATCCTGCAAATTCTGCAGTTAATGAGTTTTCTGGGAGGAACAGTTGTGTCCAGGTCTCACTGTATCCCTCGCAGTGTCTAACCCACAGCTTGGGACACACATCAGAGGCTAACTAACTCTCCCTTAATAAGGAGTCAGTAAATAAGTAAGGGAGTGAGTGCATGAATGGACCGGTTAGATGGATATAAAAAGAAATGGATTGTTGCAAGAGGCGTAAGAAGTAATAAAGAGAAAAGGTCAGGAGAGTAAGAGATACAGAAATAAAGAGGAGAGAAGCAAATGTGTCCTGAGCTGGGAGTGCTGCAGGGATGTATGGGCTCCAGCAGTGATCTATTGCCCACCATCTGAGGTCTCTATCACAGTGTAGCATTCATCTAAGCAAGCTACACAGGAGGACACGCTCTTGGATTATATGGTTTAATTGAAAAGTAATCTATGAAGGCAATACTCACTCTATCACATGATTTCTGGGAAGTTTCTTTCTTTGGAATTTTGATAAAGCAGCACTGGGGTTCGTAATATCATGGAGAGCTTCCTCCCATCCACCTATCCATCCCTCCATCCATCTGTCTGTGCATCTACCACCCATCTGTCTGTCTGTCCATCTACCTTTCCAAAGGCATTTGTTGAGCCCCAGCTGGATGCAGAGTCCTGGGTTCTACTCTGACTTGGATAGACCTCTCTGCTCTCGTGCTGAGCTGGAGAATATCCCTCAGAATCCAGCTCAGTCTTAGCGGTGAAACGCTGCACCTGTTTCCTCCATGGCCGTCAACGCCCATCACCTGACCCCTTCTCACTCCTGGGAGGAGGCCGGAAAGCAGAATGAGTGTGGCCACAGCTTTGTTCCTTCAGAGAGAGGGGCAGGGAGCCAGCCAAGCAGACGGACGGAAGGAGCACAGATGCCTTCAGACTTACCAGCTTGGTTTGTGGTGATGTTGACGGAGACATGCTGTGGGGGGAAGGGGCTCTTGCTGGAGACTCCGTTGACGGCCTGGATGTCGAAGGTGTAAGGGGTGTGGGCCCACAGGCTGCTGATGGAGACGCGGCACTCGGTCAGGCCCAGCTGCCGGGGCACAAACTCCACGTTGTCGTCGCAGCGGGAGCAGCTCCGACGGTCCGCGCGGCACTTCCTACAGATGATGTTGTAGGTCACGTCATCCCGCCCGCCTGTCTCCCTGGGCGGGTGCCACTCCAGAATAATGGACGTCTCATTGACGATGGAGATGACGTTGCGGGGGCCTGACGGAACACCTGGAGGAGACAAAGAGGGGCCAGTGAAGTTGGACAGAGGCTTCCTCCTCCAGCCTCTCTCCATCTGTCTTTGGTGTGTTCCCACCCTTGTCACTTGCACGCATCGTCTCCTGTCCCTCAATCCCAAATATCCATGCTCCAATCCATCCGAGAAAATGTGGTGGA
Organism: Potos flavus; assembly: GCA_028534135.1. Taxonomy (NCBI): domain Eukaryota; kingdom Metazoa; phylum Chordata; class Mammalia; order Carnivora; family Procyonidae; genus Potos; species Potos flavus. Next base: position 79,532,478 of record CM052898.1, on the reverse strand, counting down.
CAGAGATGATGACCTGCCCCAAACTCCCCTGGGACAACTTCTTTCAGTCATGTGTGCCAAAGGAGAGGAGGTGCAAGGACCTGGCTTCCCGCTGAGCCAGCCAGGAGCTCGATGCGGGACTCGATCCCAGGACCTGGAGATCATGACCTGAGCCGAAGGCAGACGCCCAACCATCTGAGCCACCCAGGCACCCCAGCAACCTGTTTCTGAATTACCAGCCATGCTGCTGGACATTTGATGAAGTCAGAGAACCTCCTGCCCGAAAATGGAACAGACCACAGCCCCAGGCTCCCCAGCTGAGCGCTCCGTATCTCCATGTCGAATGGTAAAAACAAATCCGATCCAGAAGCCCCCCCTTCCGAACGGTGGGTCTGCTGGAGCAGCCACTCTGGATAGTAATGCATTCAGAATTCACGCACGTGACTGTCACTAGCTGAACGAAGACATGTGTAAAGTGGTTCATGCTGAAGACAGGAATCAAATGCCAACAAACAAAATGAGGGAATAACAACAAGGTCGGGGGGCACCAGGGAAGGATTCTGTGTTGAATCAGTCAGCAGCAAGCAGCTAGAGCAGAAAGCAAATATTAAATCGGATTCTATTAAAATGTGAAAGAAACTCAGTACTGTACTATATAAAGCCCATTAGACCTGAGCTAAAGCCCAACTTTCCTGCGTACTTGTGACAAGGCAGGATTCCTGAAGCATTTCTACTGAAGTCTTGCAAATAGTCGGGAATGCCCCACCCATCTGCCCAGGGGTAAACATCCATCTCTTCTGGAATCAGCACCAGCCAGGGCTGGGAGGGTGGTGGGCGCGGCCGTGGGCGGGCTCTTCCTGGCCAGGCCAGCTCCACCCCATGCTGCACTATTCATTAACGTGCGTATTGGCCAGTGCCTGGCTTGGACACGTCTGTTTGGTCAGACTGATGAGATTCAGACCGCAAGCTCCCACTGGTCTGCGCCACTGCTTCCGGTCTCCGCAGAGAGCCCAGCCTCTGCCACAGGCCACCGTCTCTCATACTCATAATAAGTACGTTCATCGAGGGCTCACTCTCTGCTGGGCGCGGGGCCAATCCACTAACACTGTTGTCTTATTGTATCCTTGGGACATGGTAAGGCTCTCACTGGAGAGCAGCCTTGGGCGATGTGACAGGGACCCGTACTGCCTGGGAGATCACTTGTATACTCCCCACTCCAGTCTGAGAGGCCCTGCTGTGCGGTAGAGGGAGGATACAGATGTGGTAGCAGTGAGGACCCCCTGCTTGTGGTCCTGAGTGATAGGGGCTTTAGTGAGACAAAGGTAGCAAGGGAGGAGCTGGTTGGGAGAGGTCTTCCCTGTCCCTTAATCCAATGGTGTCCATAGCAGCTGGCAAGACCCCAGTCAGTGCTGCCCCATGTCTGCTCCCCTCTTAGGAAGAAAAGCAGTGCATTTCCAGGAAGATTATTTTCATGTTTATTTAGCAATAGCCTTCATATAAAGCAATTATGGCTCCCTTCTCATTCACGGCTCCATTCCAGAGAAGGACATCTATGGGGCATGAATGGGGGCCTATAGGGCCCATGGTTATTGAGTCCAGAACTGCATATAGCAAATCTTTTCCTTTTCAAAGAGAGCTGGGAGAAACCAATATGCCTTGCCGTGTGTTCTCAACAGTAGGGGTGTGTCTTGTTATCTCAGAGCCCAGTACAGTGCCTGGGCTCACAGTGCAGGTGGCCCGAGACTGGCTGCGATCCTGTTCCTCACTCATTCATTCACTCATTCATTCCTTTAACAAATACGCCTGTGCGGTACCAGGCGCTGAGGGGTTAGGAAAAAGCCAGACGGAAACCTCGAGATAAGTGAGATGACTCAGATAAAAATAAGGGCTCTGAGATAAAATAGCCCCCAGGTCAAGATTGCCTCCCAGCAATGCTTAGCTCCAGCTTCCTTTCCCAGGAGGTCGGCTCCAGGCAGCGCAAGCCAGGGCCCGGTGTCCGGGTGGGTAAAATACCAATGGTCCCTGGTCTCTGCTCCACCGGCCTAATGCTAACAGCCGTGTCCCTGTCTCCTGTGCTTGGAGTCTGACCAGAGCAGGTTCGGCCCCTGAATACATCTCCCTAGAGGAAAGTGCTGGGCCATCCTTCCCCATCCAAGCTGCACTCCCTGGGTTTGAGGCCTTACCCCTGCAGGGAGCATCTGCCCCGAACCAGAGCTCCCAGCAACATCCCCAGGAACGCGGCCAATTGAGACAACCGCACAAAAATGCTAAAAGGGGGAGTAGAGAGGGAAGTCAGAGGGAGAAGAAAATCTGTCATCTCTTGTCAGCAGAAGCCCTGAGTGCGTGCAGTGGCAAGGCTCAGAGCCACAGTCTCCTTGTCTAAGCTCCCTGCTCTTGCGTCCATGTCCTCGTTTTTCTTAATTACATACAGACAGGCTTTTTGAAGCTTCTCTGATCTGTTGCCACGGTTACTACTGATGAAAGCTTCCTGTGAAAAGGGCTAAAGAGACTCAGTCCTTTTAAAAGATGGGAAAACCACTGAGCTGGTTGAGGTGAGGGGCATGGTAGGGCCCGGGTTACGAGGATGGGGGTCCGTGTCCTCCAGAATGTGCCCGAGAGGCTGGCTCAGCCTGCGTGAGGGCGGTTGGTATCGGGACCCCAAAGAGTTAAACGGAAAACATCCTTCTAGAGACACAAGATTGGCCCAAGTGTTGCCATATTGAGAATCTCCTGCTTCTTAATGTGATTTAGGCCAGAGGATTTTTTTTTTTTTTTAGAAGAATGGAAAGACAGGGTGGATGGGAGAGAGTGGGTAACTGTATTTGTAGGCATTAAACTGGAAATAAGAGCACTCCTGAGTAATCACAGGGAAAATCTGCTGAAGATAGGTAAGCCCTAAAAGCCAATTCCTTTATCAGGAATCTTAATAAGGCCAATTTCCCGGTCTCGGAATTTGGATGTGAACTTCAGCCTGGTTCAAGGTGCCAACCAGGCGGGGTCCGGCCAGCTGTATACTGCCACAGCCAGGGTCTACCGCCTTGCATCCCTCCCCATGGCGACCCGGTGGGTGACAGTGGTGATGAGGTAAAGCTTTTCTGGGAGACCCCATGGGCAGGCTGTGATCGTGCCGCTCTGTCAAGCCAGAGATGGGCTTCTCCACATTGTGTGCGCAACCCCTTGAAGAATCTGATGAAAGCAACAAAGATTTTCCCCAGAAAAATGGACAAATGCTTGAACACACACATGATGTTTTTAGAGACTCCCAGGGATTCATAGCTCCTTGTAACTAACCAGTGAACCCCCTTAATGTTCACAGCAACCAAGTTCACAAATATTCTCTTGTTGGTGAACCTTGAGAAGACAAACTTCTAATTCTTAATAGTCTCATTTGAAAAAAGTAGTAGTTTTGAGGATTAATGAGATACTATGCCCAAAGAGTTTAGCTCTGTGGCTGGTACACAGAAGACCTCCATAAATATCAGCTGCTATTATTAGTAGTATCGTCATTATTAGATGATCTGGAACCCTGAACTGCGCATCCAATTAAGACTGATCTTGTGCAGCCCCTCATTCCTTGAACAGAGACCCCACGTCCAAAACTGTGCTGGGCACTGTGAAAGCCATGAAGATATGGGGGTTACAGCCCAAAATGCTGGGGAATCCAGATGCTTCCTAGGGAGGTGAGCCCCCCTACCCATGGAGTACTGGGAACTGTGGACACATACAGGTAAGGATCAATGTAAGTAATACAGACACAAAGACTTAGATGTCTGGGAAAAGGTAAGCTCAATGCAGAACAAAATAATCAGGGATGGTGTCCAGGGGCCTGGTCTACAGGTTGGAGCTATAGGAGGAAAACACCTTGGAGGCTGCGTGCTCCAGTCTATACACTGTAGGTCCCCTAACCCTTGCAAGCACATCCAGGGAGGGGGAGAACCCTAATCTTGGGCATGGGGCTATACCTCCAGAATGGGTCCTGCTCTTTTTAATTCCTTTGTGCACCTGTATACCTGCTCTCTGACCTTCCAAGAAGTGGTCTGGTTTTGACATGGTATCTGGGCTTCCTTGTTCTCCCTTACCCTATGGGCAGGGAAGGCCCTCTTTTACTCCCACAGCAAACTATGTCCTCTACTCAATCTTCCTTTTTAGGAGAAAGGGTTGAGATAGGGCCTGGGAAGGAGCCAAGAAGGACAGTTGACACTCAAGACTCTTAAATACTGTAGGTCAAAAGAATGCAGAGATAATATTCTTGTGACTAAGAAGAGTCAAGATGGTAGTTTGGAAAACTGACTGCATACTTTAATGTGGGCTAAGGGTTAAGAGGCGATAGAGAGGGAGATCAGAAAATGACATCAGGAGTAGGGATGGTACAAAAGGCATGGTGGAGGGCCCAGGTGGTCCCGGACTGGTTATCAAAAATGGCAGTACTGTTGGGACAACTCTTTACTTACTGCTCACCATGACATAGCTACGTAAGGAACCATGTCTGAAAAATTGGGAGGCTTCCTGGAGAAAGGGTAAAGTCCTTTGAGATTTTATGAAGAGATAGATAGGAGTCAAGGACAGAGACAGACCTGGAAATGGGACTGTAGATGTATGATGAGGTCTTCTGTGGAGGCAAAATATGCAGAAAACCAGGTCAGGCTGATTGTTACACCTCTGCCCTCAATATAGCATACAGGGCTGAAAGCAGGATGAGTTGGAAGATAACAAGCCGAAAGAGGGAAATTTTGCAGAAAGGTGGTACAGTTATTGAATAAATATGAAGTCAGTTTCATGTTCAGTTGTGGTTCTTTCTTTGGTAACTTGTTATTGGAAAACAATGCCAAACAAACAAACAAACAAAAAACACCCTCTACTCCAGAAGTTGCCACGTGTGTCTATGATACTTCCCAGCCTAAGTTCAGCTCTCTCTCTCCCTCTCTCTTTCCCTCCTGAGACACCACACTTCCTCTTCCATCGTTCCTGCACTAGGTGTAGAATTCCTGGGAGAGACTGGACAAGAATGACCACTGTCCTAGAGGAAAGGGTTGTGATGGGGTGCGCCATGCTGGTTCAGAACCTTGGAGAGGAGCATGTGCCCGCAGGCTTGCGGTCCCCTTCACAGAGGCACCCTGGATGGCAGTGGGGCAGTTCGTAAGACTCTATGAGGCACCACAGTAACAGGAGTCAGTGGCAGCAGGAGTTGTCAGCTCTTCTCACTGGGGGATGTGGGGCGGCTGTTTGAGGCCATATCGGAAAACCACAAATAATTTATCAGAGACCTGGTGCAAAGTGGGGGCATCGAAACGGACTAGTGAGACATCCTCCACTCAATAGTAGAAGCTAAGAGAGGCTTGGGATCCTTACAAAAAGACAGACCAAGGACTGTCCATAGTTTGTGAGTGATAGTTCCAGACATTTGGAATACCACTTGCTTAATGTGAAGATGGTAGTGTGTAAAGTTCTGAGGTGCCCCTTCCAAAGAGGCAGTCATGCTGGAGGCCTGAGGCAGCAGGGCTGGAAAGCTGAGGGGTGCCTGCCCCATTGCAAGCGAGGCGCCCTGGCTGCTCCCCTCAAAATGCAGGCTGTCCTGCTGGGGCAAGGAGGGGAGGTTGTTGAAACCTGGGGAAATCACTGCTTTCCTTTTCCTAACAGCTCTGGATCCCGATATTCCCAGAGACAATTTCATGCCACCTTTGGAACCGGTTTAAAATGAACCCAGGGACATAGGCGTCCTGTGGACAGACCACCTGTGCCATCTGCCCGGACGTGAGAATGACAAGACATTGATTTGGTGGAACTCATTCCCTTCATGCCCCTAAATGAGTGATTAATGCCGGCTGGTTTCCTAGAGTAGATTTCTACAAGGGCCATCTGAAAGGGCAGAGCTTTGGTTTCCATTTAGTGGTGATGTGTATGGAATTCCAAGTTTTGTTTTAATAACAAACCCTGTGGGCAAAGTATGATCTTAGGTATTTTGGTATGTTCTTTAATAAAATCCCATCTTTCCAACATTCGATGAGGTAGAAACCATTATCCCCATTTTGCACCTGAGGAAACTGCTGCTCAGAGACATTAAGGAGCTTGCCCAAGTCACGTGGCTGGTGAGGGGTGGAATCGAGACTTGAAGACAGGCCTGGCCGGTCCCAAAGCTCATCCTTAGCAACTCTTTCACCCCGGGCAGGGGCACCTGAGGGCATGAGGTGCAGGAGGCATGCCCGTGCAGCCGGGTGCTGGGGAAGGGGGGAGGGTGTCTCGGGGTGGCACAAAGCTCTTGTTCCCAAACTGTTCCAGTAGCTTCCCTGGAGACAAAGAGCCACACCGGTTCCAGCACTGCGCTGAGCAAGTCTGCACGTGTTGCTCATTAGGGTCTTGGAAACACTGGGCCTGTACTCAGGCAATTCTCCTAATCATAACAGTTAGTAATGAGAAGAAATGATTAGTCAAAACAAGGAGGGACCCTGCTGAGAGGGATTTCGGGAGCATCGGAGAACCCAGTGTTATACATTTCACCAAACACCAATGTTGGTAGAAAGTACTTCTTGTTTCTCCTGCTTCAACGGAGCTAATTGTCTGACAGAGAGGGGGCGGATTTCACTTTCTGGGAAACAGGACAGCCCCTCTACCTGGTCTGAGCTGGAGCCCGAGTACCTAGTTGCTACAAGGCTGCAGAAGCCCTCGGAGGATGGCTGAGCTGCCTGGGCCTCCAGAGGCAGCTCATTTCAGTAGGAAAGTCTCCCGCCACTGCCCATGTGGGGGAGGGACACAAGGCTAATCTTCTATTCATGGTCAGAGGTGAGGCCGGAGAGAGGAAAGCCTTGACATGACTCCCTCCTACAGATTCCTTGGGAACACTTCAAGGCAAGGAAAGCTAGAGGTCATGTCGTCCTAAAGACACGGCCTTCCAGACCTCTTTCCTAGCCCTGAAATGAGGCTCAGAGGCCTTGTGGAGTTGTGAAAAGTACACAAAGAGAAGATAAGTGCTGAGGGCCAGCTTTGCCACAGTGTGATCTTACGCAGGTCACTTACGCTCTCTGAACCTAATCTTTCATTGATTTGTGACTGACTGATCTAGACACGTTTATGGAGACTCCACTGTGTTCTATGCCTTGTGTATAAGATTATGCTATTCATAAATTCATGGACACCTACCCTGAAGAGTTCAAAATCTGCAGAGGAGGCAGGCGCCTCTACAACATCCACACTAACTGACAAGGCTGGTGGAGACGCGCCCCTAGATGTGTGGATTATTCATTCAATTTTCCTTGGGGATACACTGAAGACTCTTCCAGCCGTTGTCCCTTTCAGTTCTAAAAGAAACTTGTGCTGCCTCTCTCCAGGTATACAGGAAAGATCCAGGTTCCAAAGACAACAATTCAAGGTCAAGGGAACAGAAAGAGACACTGAGAAAGTAGATATTCCTCTCAGAAAGTTATAGGCCATCCAAAATCAAGTCCTCATTCTGAGACTTCATAGACACACTTATTCTCAGAACAGGAAGAAACCTTGTAGATCACGGTGCGTACCTGGTGGTGAATGCCCTCTACAGTCCCTATGTGCTTGGCCAGCCTCCATTTGATTCCTCCAGTGATGGGAAGCTCACTACTCCCACCACTAAAGAGTCATCTCTTAATAACAACCATAACCTATTTAAAAAATATAATGAAGGAAAGTACCTACTCGCAATAGCCACAAAACCCATAAAACACCTAGGATTAAATCTCACAAGGCCTGTGTAATAATACCCGCATAAAGGCAACTATAAAACTTTACTTGAAGGCACAAAAGTAGACCTGAATACCATGCTCCTGGATGGAGAGGCATATCATAAAAATGACAGACCTTCCCAGAGCAATCCATACATTCAATGCAATCCCAATTTCAATTTAATAAGATTGCTTAATGAAATGCACCAAGCTGATTTCAAAGTTCATCTTGAAGAAAAAAATGCTTGAGAATAGGCAAGCCATTTTTGACAAATGAATAATATGTAAGGGTTTGATTTGCAAGTTATTGAAACGTTTATAAAGTTACCACCTTTACAACAGTTTAGAAATGATGCCAGAACAAAACATTCTTTCAATGGGAAAAAAATAAAGATAAGTATATACCGGCATTTTAGTAGATAATAAAAGAGGCATCTCCCTAACATGCGGACAATTCAGGTGGAGTTGATGGGACGTTATTTTTTTATTTAAAGATTTTATTTATTTATTTGACACAGAGAGAGAGAGATCACAAGTAGGCAGAGAGGCAGGCAGAGAGAAAGGGGCAAGCAGGCTCCCCGCTGAGCAGAGAGCCCGGTTCGGGGCTCGATCCGAGGACCCTAAGATCATGACCCGAGCCAAAGGCAGAGGCTTTAACCCACTGAGCCATGCAGGCGCCCGATAGGACATTATTTTAATAAGATATAAGAACACCAGTATCCCATCCTACACAAAAATAAATTCCAGATTGAGGAAGGCGCTAAACATAAACACTATATAAAGAATTGAAAGAAAATATAAGAGATTGTTTTTATACCTTAAGAGTAGAAAGGCATACACAAAACCCAGGCAAAAAGTCAATACATGAAATCCCCAAAACCAGAAAGAAAAAGATGGTCAGGTCTGCATTTAAACATTAAAAATGTCAATATGACCAAAAACCAAACCAAACCAAAACAAAAAAACTATACCCATAAGTAGAGTTAAAAATCAGTGGAGGCCTGGGGGGGGTGGGGGGAGATGTCACATATAATTAATTGGCATCTAGAAATCAATTTTTTTTTAGTAGAAAAAGGGCAAGGGCGATAAACAGTTAATTCCCAGAAGACAAAATAAATTGGTCAAGAAATGTATGAAAAATACACACTAGTTTATTATTAGGGAAATAGTAGTCAAAATTACTAGGAGATCAGTCAAATCGGCCAAAAGTAAAAGCTGGCCCGTGTGTGGAGAAGCAAGACGGATACTCTCGCTAGAGGTGTAGACGGGTTGAGTGTATGCGCCCACCAACCCAGCAATTCTATTTCTAGTTGAATTTCTTCCACAAACACCAGCGTATGTGCCCCTGAGGTATGTCTGAGCATTTTTGAGGTGGGATTGTTTCTATTAGGGAACCGATGGAGCCAGGGCGAACGCTCACCCAGGGGGTCCTTATAACACAGCAGAGGGCACTGGGGCCTCCCCCGCCCGATTCTCTCTGCCCCAGCCTCACAGACAAGACACCAGCATGCAGATCACGTGACGAGTCTTAGGCGAGGAAATGCCATCCCGCACTGTCTCAGCGGGGTGTCATTAGCTTGAGGCCAGGCCACCTCAGAGGCGGAGATCCTCCTTCCTGAGGGAAGCAGCCTCGCCCTGAGGGGAGAGAGCCCTGAAGCCAGGCTGTCAGGCCTGGCGGAAATCAGGCCAGCCACTCACTTACTTATGTGAAAGCCCTTCTGGGTCCCGGTTCTCTCCCCTGTAAATGGGGACTAACAGTGGCGCCTAGCTTACATTCTGTGAGACCGATTGAGGAGATCCACATCGGGGACTCAGCACAGCCTCCCACGTGGAGAGACCTCAGTCAGTGCCGGCTATTATGTCCGTCTTGTTAGGCACGAACGTTCCCGATTTCATCAGTCACAGCGGAGCGCCGGGGCACACAGCACCTGAGGTCCACTCAGAAGAGGCCTTAGCCCCAGAGCAGGGGTTGCGGGTACCGGCGCAGCCACCCTCATCGGAGCTCAGCGCAGACCTTTCCACTGAGCACGGGCACGGACACGGCCCTTCGCTCACTCACAAGGAGAGCGAATTCTCACCTCACACACAGTTCCCCCTTTGCTGGCCAGTAGACAGTGTGCTCTTTGCGGGAACCGAGCGGCCCTCCATCTGTGCTCACTGAGCCCTGTCAGGGCTTGGCGGCGACCACGGCGTCCCACTGCCCACGGCCCACGTGCCCCCGCCAAACCGCCCACCTTCTGCAGACGTCTGTCCCAGCACAGCCAGCCTGTACCGAGCTTCGTCTCACTACGCAGATGCCATGAAGGCCTCACTCCAGACGACACAATCGAACATCCTTTGTCCCCATTTCCAGGGTGAACAGAGCTCAGAGGTGACCCAGGGAGCTGCTCGAAAGGCCGCCTTGGGCATCTCTAGCAAGTCTGAGCCCATGGCCATGCAGAGGGCCCTGACCTCCTCTCTACAGAACGAGGTGGGAGGACAGAGGGACCTTTGTGTCCAGTCAGCCTCTGGCCCTCCGCCCCTTAGCCTCTGAGACAAGCCACCCTTCTTGATGTGACTTCAGAATCGGAGCACTCTTGGTCGAGGGGCATGGAGGTGCCCTCCGGCACAGGCTGCAGGGAATCCTGGTCCTTCCATGCGCTGACTTCAGACTGCAGCCTTCTCTTTCTCTTTCTCTGCAGAGTCGTCTGTGATCGTTTCTCCACTGGGGAGTCCAGCCTTTAAGCCCACAGCCAGTCCCGTAGCAGAATAGTTCTCAGGTGTCCAGCTCTGACGGGGCACTTGCCAGCCAACTGTGTGGTAAGTTTCTCAGAGCACGAGACACACAGGTTCAAAATAAATCACTACAAAATGCCGGCAACCCCAGTCCTATGCCGCACATAGTTCAGAGAGCCTGGGGACACCCAAACTGACTATAAGACTCATGTTTGTTCACTTCGCCCACCTTCTCACACAATTCAGAAGCCCTCTCTGCAGGCATCACAAGCCCCTCTTTTGTACACTTGCAGTTAGGGGGAGGTCTCTAATTACTCGGGGGGCTTTTGTTCTCCGAACTATGTTCGTACACCTTCACACTAAGCTGAAAGTGGCTTCCTTCTAAATCTTTGATGACAGGTCAAGACAACTGGTGTCCTGCTCTTTGTCACACACAAGTGAAGTTGCGGTGATGTATGTGGGTCTCTGGTTCTGGCTTCCTCGCCATGTTCACATGTATTACTGAACCAGGAAATCTAGAAGGTCACAGTTCCGGTTTGGGAAAGGACTGGCTGATACCAGGTTTCTAATAGGGCAACTGGAGGGTCAGGGAATGAAATACAGGGGTAGAGCAAGGGACTGCACTGCACCCCCTCCTTGCCCATTATGGAGTTGAGGGTAGATTCCGAACCCGACTCTCAGACAGGGTCAGTGGTCAGTAGCAAGGCAGTATGGGTTTCAGGGCTGACTGACAGTGGTGGCCCTGAAAGGTGACCATAGAGACAACAGTGGCCAGAAGTCTAGGAGTGAGATATATCCCAGACCCCACATGAGACTTGGGCTTGGCTCTGACTTGGTGTGGATCAGGGTCTGATACTGAGTTACATGGATGGAAGAGGGGAAACTAGAGGAAATCAGGAAGCCATCTGGAAAGCACCCGTGAGGAGCTGGGGACCCAGGTGGTCTGCACAAATGATACACAGATTTGTGATCACATTATGATGGAGTGGAGACAGGGAGTGATGGTGTCACAATTCAGCCAGCCTAGGACGGCTCTCCAGGAGTATTTGCTCTAAAATGCCCATTTCCCCCACACTTCTACTCTGTTCTTATTTTGGACTACGCAATTTAGATATGACCCAGAGTCCTCTCTTGCCCTTAGTCACAGCAACCAAAACAAGGACAGTCCTCGACTGAGCACCTGCCATACGTCTGACACTGAGTTAGGTATTTTCCATACATTATCACAGTGGGGCCAATAACAAACAATATCTTTATTTGATGGAAAAGAAACAGGTTCAGAGAGTTTCAGTAATCTCCCCGAGGCCACTGCAAGGGAAGGGTGGAGCCAAGAGTCAACCCTGGTCTATCTGCTTCCGACAGTGGGGCTTTTACCACTTGACAGTGTGGGGCACCTACTGTGTCCGAGAGGGTAAAAAAAATCGGATCAGCATATCAAAGGGCTTCCCGTCCATTAGACAGAGAGAGCCCTCCACCTGAATAGCCCTAACCAGTGCAGAATATTCAAGAATGTGCAAAGCAAGGCATCTTCCTTCCTTCCTGGGGATGAGGTGAGATGGTGGCAGAGGACCAAGGATGCAGAGACCCCTATTTCTGATTGTCTGCAAGGAAGATCTAAGAACCGGGAGCTGCAGCTCCCATCAGGTTCCGGCACGCCTCCCGGACCAGCCCCGCCTGGGACCAGAGCTGGCAAATTTGGCACCAGAGCCATTGCTCAAAGACCGCCAAGGAGCATCCACGACACCACAGGGTCCTAGAGCCACAATGCGGGCAGTTTCGTTCCGCGTTCTCAAAAAAAGAGAAGAGAGCAGATTACAATACATTTTACCACAGTCCCCTCCTCCTCCTGAAACTGCACGGTTAAAGCAGTGCTTTGTGAGCCTCACGCCAAGAGGGACAAGAACCAGCATGTGTCTCTAAGTGTAAGTCAGGCCAAATGACAGTGTTTCTTTTTCCAAATGTTTGTGAGTCTGCAGAGAACAAGGGTATATAGAAAGCAGATCTAAGTTTCAGCAACAATAATTGAAAAAGGTACACAAATCCTTGTGTACCAAAGGAGGAAATGTTAGCTAAATGGTAATGCTACTGCTTGGGTTTTAGCTGCTCTGAAAATAGCATCAAAGTAGGGCAAGTGACTCTAGTATTAGTCATAAAATAAAATAGTTTATTTTCACTGGGTGCTTCCAGTATGCCAAATAGTGTTCGGTCCTAAATAGTGTTATGACATGTAATACACCCTTGACAACACGGTGGGGCAGACACCGATACTCTACCCATTGTATGGATGGGAAAATGAAGACACACAGATGCCATGTCACTTGCCCCACATCACACAGTTGGCAAATAGCAAAGCAGGACTTGAACCCAGGCACAGACTCCAGAGCCCACACTCCTAACAATCCTGCTAATACTTCTCATCTGAAAGATGACAAAAATCAGTATTCAAAATCATCTTGACTTGAAAAAGTCCTATGCATAGGTCCACAAAACAAAATTTCTGAAGTCACATTCATCAGCGCAGGAAAGAAAAAAAAAAAGACCCAAATGGGAAGCATTTCCTGAAGGGACAAACGAGACCACTGGATGTGTGGTGGCCCAGCATCTGGTGGGAGCTAGGACATGAGGACCACACCCCGGTAAACAGTAAACAGTACCCCAGGCACAGGAGAAGACCCATCACATTTCCACCAAACCGCGCTCTCGGGCGAGGGTCCCATGGTTCATTCTGGCTACCACACCACATCTTGAGAGCGTTCTTGATCAACGTGAGAGACACAGAAAAGGCCAGCTAGGCCAGTGCAGTTCAGGACATCTTGTGTCGTGAGGAACAGACAACATGACAAGGCGTTTAGCCTGAAATAGGTGATTCAGGAAGGATGAGGAAGTCATCCTGAAACACTGCAGCTGCTGGCCTGAGGGACATCGGGCCTCGGTGGTGGACCCACGGTGAGGAGGGGAGGAAGGCAGGCCCCAACCCAGGGGCCAGAAGACCCCTCAGTGAGGGATGACGGCTGCCCAGCCACAGAGCTGAGCTGTCTTGCAAAATCCATCAGCTGTCATCACAACATTCAGGTTGTTAGAGAGAAGGGTGGACACTGAGGACGGATTTGGGTGGCAGGACCTCGAAGGCGGCTCCGAATGTTAACAATTTGGGACTCCAAACGCCCTCGTGATGAAAAGCCCACAACAGAAATGGAACATGTCCCTGGCTGTCAGCTTAAAACTTTGAGCTAGCCGGTGCCTCCTGAGGGTTAGACCCACTCGGGTCAACAACTGTGAAAGGAAACTGTAGATGATGGAAGTGTGGACGTGTGTTTACGCAGGCAGCGCTGACCCTTCCGGAGACGGCAGCGACAGTTATAAATAGCTTTCAGCTGGCTGTCACAGCCCCTCAAAGCTGCACCCAGGTGGATGAATCAGCCAAATCCAGGCAGCCGGCGGGGCGGGGCGTCCTCCGACTCTTGTTCATCTATGACCCTTGTCAGAATTTTACCTCAAGGAAAACACAGTCTGCCTCCCTCACAAAAACACCAATGATGTATCTTTGTGGGCAACATGGATCATGCATCACAGTAAAATCAAGCAGCCCTTTACCTCCAGAATGGGAAACATGGGTATCTCTTCTTAAAGCCCTGGTCAGCAATGAGTAATGAAGCCCTCCCTCAATACATTGCAATTCCAAGATTTATAGAGGTAGACACTTTTGAAGATCATTCCTGAAGTGGGAAGACAGACAAGCAAGCAGTCCCCAGTTAATGAGACTGGACCCCTGTCTCAAGAGGCGTGTCTATGATCCTGGGAGGGGGGTGGCCTTCTTGCCCTGTCAGTCTGCAGTTTGGCACCCCCAAAGGTTTCCTCGAAGCTGAGCTCTTGCTGGTTGGGGTGGAAGACCAGCTGAGTAACGAGCCCATCACCCCTTTATATCCTTTCCCTGCACAACCCTTTGAGCTCAAGTGAATGATCCCTACCATTCACTTTCCTTTTGCCTCAGTTTCTCTCTCAGCCCTCTCTGACCCCACTCTAATCAGGCCATGCTCCCTCTTCCGTTTCCCATCATTGCCCACAGCCCCAGCTAATGCTGGGTCTGGGAGGTGTCTACACCGCTCTAACCACCTAGAAGTGAGAATGAGGCAGACGCCCAGCCAGGACGGCTGGGGGTGTTCTGAGAATGAGTGAGACCCTCCTCGGAAACACACAACCACTGATGCACACTCACACACTCACACACTCACACTCATATCCCACCCCACCCCCGCTCTTGCGCACGCAGGCATTTGCAGTCTCTGTCTCTCTTTCTCCAGCCTGATACACAGAGCACTAATGGGGAGGGGCAGGCACTGTGGTTCCTGTCTGCAGAAATTCACTAGATGGCCTTTCTCTCCCAGGAGCCATAAAGCAGAGGACAGACAAACTTAACCTAATTCTAAAGCAATGTTCTCAAAATTTAGCATGCTTCAGAATCACCTAGAGGGCTTGTTAAAACTAAGATCACCACCTCCCCTCCCCCACTCGCTGAGTCTCATTCCGTAGGTCTAGAGAGGGGCTGAGACTTCGTATCTCCAGCCTGTTCCCAGGTGATGTTGAGGCTGCTTGCCCAAGGACTGTATTTAAACACCACTGCAGGAAAAAAAAAAAAAATCACAGGCCATCTTGGGGAGCGTGGCCCAGGAGGACTTGAGACTGATGGGAGAAGGTTTACTAGCCTCTGTCCTTACGGACTTTTCACAATCCCCCAAAGGCCATCAGGCCTGACTACAGAGGACTTCCTTCTTCTCCTGCCATCCCAAGGCCCTTCCCACCCTCCGGGGCCTGGCGCGCTCCTCCAATCCACCCAGCCTGCTGGGGAAGACCAGGGTCTGGGCAGCGCCACATCCCTGGGCAGTCCATCCAGAGAGCATAACCCCTGTGTCGCAGGGACCACCCTGCTGCCCGGGGAAAGTTGGGATGAGAGAGGGGAGTGCTTGGAAGAATGAAGCAGGAGCGTAAGAGAGGGAAAGTGGAGTGTCAGAGATTGGAGAGGGAAGAATGGATTCCTGTCCTCTGGGGGTGTGTCAATTCATGAGTTGAAAGCAAATCACCACCATTGCCATGGCCATTGGCGACAACCTCCTAAGAGCTACCAAATTGTAGCTCTCACTGCGTGTGAGTTCCTGGGCTCAGAGGCAGACCTGGGCCTTCCCCGCAGGGCTTTGCTGACATCTGTCACGTAATTCTCACAAGCTCCTGATGTGAGTTCGGTCCTGCTCACCCCAGCTGTGCTGGGCACCGGGGCACAGCGCCAGGATCCACACCCAGAGCCCCTGCTTCACCACTCAGCCTCCTGGCCTCTCCGCGTGAGTCAGCAGGAGGTCCGGGGGGTCCCCGGGGGACCCCAGAGGGCTCACGTGAGGGGACGACAGAGAGTTCCAGAGGATGAGACAATGATCTCTGAAGCCCTTTCTTCATCACATTTCTATGATCAAAACTGCAGCGGGAAACCCACTGCATTTGAAGAAGAAATAAAGAAACAAGACAAGCACTAGCTTGTCTCTGTGATCCATCAAAGTTTCTTCCATGTGGGTGACAGAAAAAGGGTTTTGTGGTCAGAAATGTAACAAGGAAATTATTTTTACACCGGTCCTTCTGCATAGTTTTTCACAGACAGCAATTTTATAAGGCATAATTATCTATTTTCACCTGCCTCATAAATTCCTCCTTTCCATTTCGTCTCCCAGTAAACTGGAAATTATTTAAAACCGAAGATGTGCGTTTTGGTGCTTGGCTTCACACGGCTGTGCCCTGCCCCTCCGTGCTCCTGGCGGCTCCCTCTCTCGGCTGACCCTGTCACACGTGCCCCATGCCGTCAGACCCTCCTGTGAAAAGACGTATGTCTGACCCCGAGGAGGGGAACGAGCCCCTGCTCCCCGAGGACTGAAAGCCAGTCTTACTGGCCACCGCTCCTGCCCAGCTTCCCGGTCCCTGGGGAGCAGCTGGAGTCTGGGGTGCTTGGGCTGTACCTCCTTCCTCCTTCCACAGTGCATCTGGTCCCAGTGGCTGTCCCCTCTTTGTTTCCATCAGGCCAAGGTGACTGTGTAGTCTGGGGTCACACCGTGGATTCTGCTGGGATGCCCAGGGCAGGGGTCCACCTGGACTGGGAGAATGCCACTTTTATTTTTAGAGCTCCAATATCCTCGCATGCTGGAAGCTTCCATATCTGCCGTAATCTTCACACTTTCCAGGGATATAACCAAAGCAAGTTCTAACATCGATTGAGAGTTTACTATGAACCAGGCATCGGGCCAAAGACTCTATAAAACTATTTTGCTTAATCCTAGCAGAGGTGTGAGGATGATGGAGAAGGAAGAAGGGAGGTGTGTGTCCTAGAGCGGGATGAAGACCATCACCAGGCTGGGGCACGGAGCCCATCGGGCCCCCTCCTCTGACTTTACTCAGAGCTCATACCGGTCCCCGGGACACTGCCTTGGGGTACACCCAAATCCCTGCTGAGTCCATGAAGCTCGTCAAGGACAATGCTGGACCCACAGGACTGCTGCCAAGGACTCTCAGAGGTCAAGGGGGTCCTAGGCTATCTCAGGAGAATAAGGAGAAAATGAAGAATGCCCACACAAGGCTACACAAGCTGTCAAGCACTCTCAATGTTTAGATTAATTGAGAATAAATGAATGCTATAAAACTACTATGAATATATATGTGCTGGTCCCAGGAGACTAACAGGATTCATTAGAAATACTAATTTTACTGCACTATAGGTATTTTAGCTTTGTAAAAAAACACATTTTAAATCATGAGATTCCTTATAAAATCTTCAATATTGTCAGGGAATGAGTATGACTGATGGTATAATCCCCTTTAAAGATGATGGCAATGGGCCAAGCCTGAGGCCCTTCCAGACTTTAAGGCCTGGGCTCTTGGACTTTCCCAACACCCACCTAGACATTGCACAAACCCACTGAAGGACGGCGCTCCCCCTTACCTGGTTCTTCCCTGTGCCCTGCTGGGCCACAATGGCCTCCTGGCTGGCTGGCTGGGGAACCTCACTTGCAAAGTTAACAAGCACCTGTGTCCTCCCCACCACAACCACGGCCTCCCAGAGCGGGCCGGGCCCATGCCTGGCTGCCTTGCTCCACCTGAGGAACCAGTCGGGGCCCCCAAGGCTGTAGTGCAAGGCCGCACCTGGCCTCAAGAGCTCCAGATATGCTGCCCGTATCTGAAAAATTATTTACTGTGGTGATGTGTGATGCCTTTTTAAGAGAACAGATGGCACCTCCAATTAGAATGCTTTAAAAGGAAACCCTAATGAGAGTATAAAAGCCAACAAATTGACTTTTTCATACAGTACTTCCCTGGCACACAATAAATCAAATATATAATGAGGCTCAATAAAAGAATAGGTTTATTTACACTTGTTTTGCCTACTATTGTGTTATAGCCCAGCCTGGCCTCTCATCAAGGTCCCTCATCAAGGGCTTGCTCCTGCAGGCCAGGACCAGGGGCTAGAAAATGCATCCATGAGCTTCTCTGGGGCCTGGCCACACAGACAAGTGTGGCTCGAACTTGGCAATTTGTGGTCTGGCCCTAGTGTTCCATGTCTGGGGGCATAAGAACACAGAACCATGGAAAGGGTGTGGGGACACATACAAGCAAGTCTAGCACTCATCCCCACTCTGGACAAGGTGGGCAGATTTTAGTGGGGCCACAGGGGATGAGGAAGGGGTGCCTACACCCACAGCTAGCTGGACCAGAGATGGGAGAGAAAAAGCCTGTGAGGTGTGATTTTGATGAACTCAGGATATGGGTAGGCAGAGCAGAATGAGGGTCTGCATTGCGCAGACTGAAAGCTTTGGGACATTGCTGTTTATTCCAGGAACTGGTCCTTTGGTTCAAGTGCATCAGGTCAGACGGTTGGAAGATAAGGCTTGAGAGGTGGATGGGAGAGGAACTGTATAGCCAGGAAGACAGCTCATATCAGCATTCTGTTTGGTCATTGGCCTACCATCCATGTCGAAGGACGCACATTAAACAATGGTTCACGTGCTCACAGAGACCCACAGGGGAACCCCAGAAATCAGTGGGGATGATACCACCACAGGAAGACAGGGACTCCGGTCAGCAGAAATGGAATAATTTCTGTTCATATCAAGCACCAGAGAGGGAGGTCTGGGGAAAATCCGTTTACAAGAGGATGAGATTTTCCTCAGTTCAAATCTATAAGCATTGATCGATCTCAGAACCTTGATCTAGAAGACACTTTCATTCCTCTTCTTTCCCCAGCAAAGGTTACATACACTGCAAGGCTTCTATTCAGAGCTGAGTCACTTTTCCTGTCCATCAAACTGCAAGTGTGTATGAAACATTCCCTCTGTGCCCTTCTATCCTGGGGGTGGGAGGAAGGAATTTGGTTCGAAGAGGTGAAGGGAAGTCTAGGGAGTCAGGCAACAGCATCTAATGCAGAAGAAAGTTGTAGCAAAACCAGAGGCTAACCTGGAACACTGACTTCCAAATACAATGAAAATACTTAAAAAAAAAAAAAATCCCTGTTTCAGGGCTACAACACTGAGGAGAGTGGGAACAAGTTCTCTAAAGCACTGTGCAGGGAGAGTTAGTTCTTTTTATCTCTCCATGATTGTGAGGATGAAGAGTGGGACAAAATTCTCTCCTCTCCCCTCCCCAACTCCCACCCAGGGAGTGGAGTTGCCCCCCATCCACTTTTGGTAAGATGACTGCCCTTCCCTCCACAACAGAGAATGGGAGAGAGGTGAAGCTGATGCATTAGCCCCAGATTCTAGAATTTCTGCCTCAGAGATGCATGCTGTGGCCAGAACTCTGGTCTTATCGTTTGGCAGGGGTATAGGTGCTGCACTCTTCTGGGCACTGGAAGGGCACTGGAATTATTACAAAATACCTGGGCAATTAATAAAATTATTAGACTTTGAGAAGAGCTTGGACACTGAGATACAGGAAGTGCAGCGAAGATAGAGAATATTGTCAGCTGTCAAGACCAAGGGAGCTTCTTGGAGGAGGTGACTAGGAATTGTTGCAATAGCCTAGTGGATCTTGATCTTGCACTCAAGAACTCTTGAGGCTGTCATTTTTAACATGTGGAGGGCAGAACTTGTCCTGCTTCGGTGGGAGGGAACACTCTCCCATTTTTTAAAAAATATTTTACTTACTTATTTGACAGAGAGAGCTAGAGAGCACAAGCAGGGGGAGCAGCAGAGGCAGAGCGGGAAGCAGTCTCCCAGCTGAGCAGGGAGCCCAACGTGGGGTTCGATCCCAGGACTCTGGGATCATGACCCAAGCCAAAGGTAGACGCCCAGCCAACTGAGCCACCCAGACGCCCCAACACTCTCCCGTTTGAGAGGAGGAGGTAAGAAAGAACATAATAATCATGACCTTGGGCTATTAAGCATAGGGGCTTTGTATGCCCAGTCTGGGAGCTGTCTGCTTCAGCACCACAATCAGCATTTCTACTTTGTACTGCAATCTGGTGTTTTAGTCTCCCCTGCGCACCACTTGCACTGTCAGGGAACCAAACTCCACAGTCCAGAGTCCTTACTAGACACTTACTAGTGCATGCCACTTCTGGGGGGTCAAAATCCGCTCGGTAATAGCCGGTCCGACAGGTACAGATGGGAGACGCCTCTGAAGGGGATCTGCTGTTGGAGGGGCAGTGGGAGCACCCCTCGGCTTCCTGGCTGGCCTTGAACATCCCGGCGGGGCAGGCTGGAACACAAAGAGACCATCTGAGAATTAATGGAAGAGTGGCAATCAGAAGCCCTTCCTTTGCTAGGGAAAATGAAAGATCCTGCTCCCTTAAAAAGTACATTGAGATACCTCCTTGCACAAAGTGAGCATTTCAGATTGAGGAAACCCCTATTTAACACTTCCAATTCTTTAAACATCCTTAGTGGAATACCTTTCATGGTACCAATGGTCTCTCTCACTTGAATGATATGAATAATGATTCTTCCCTTTCAGGTGTGTCGAGAGATTTAATTGAGAAAATGAATCTAATGTGCAGCTCAATGCCTGGGACATAAGTGCTTTATAAATGGTTATTCCCTCCCTCTTCCACCTGGTTAACAGCCAGGGCCTTACCCTGAACCACTCGTTGAAAAAAAAAAAATCTCTCATATCATCGAACGGGAAGGGTTCCTGGTTTATAAATGGGCGGGGCGCATGGTTCTTAAATGTCATGTTGCAACACACATGAGGGTCACTGTAAGCTGTATTAACAAGCACTTGTTATGAATGATGGTAAAGAACTGAAATTCATGAGTGATTCTTTAAAAAGAAATTAAAGTGATTTCAAGGTTACTAGCTTAACAACATCATTCTCCCTTAATTGCATTTTGAAATGCTTTGTGGGGTGTGGCAAAAAAAAAAAAAAAAAAAGGCTTTGCAGGCAGTGCTCCAGGGAATGTGTCATGCACCTGGTGTCGTCCATCATGGTTGGGAGGTCTATAGGAGGTTGGGAATGCCTTGGACAGCCCAATGTCCACTAGAGGTACTCTCAGACATGAAGCGTGTTTTCTTAGTCCTCTACACGGTCAGTCTATGAGGAGCTATGCCCCCAAATGTCTGGCTCCAAGCCATCCCTCAGGCTTTCACCATGCTTCATCTATAGAGACCCTCTACTCCATATATCTGTCTCCTCATTGAAGATTCCTCAAAAGACTGCTCCTGCGTGTTCTACTTCCCTGGGGCCCTTCCTCACCATCACAGCTCCGGACTCTTCTTGTCCCTGGGAAACCTGCTCTCACTCATCCTCCTTGGAGACAGAGTAAAACTTACTGCATGGTTAATTTATTTGACTTTCTCATTAATTCATTCAATAAACATTTATTGTGACTCTTCTGAGAATCTGACCCAGGGAATTTAGAGAACAGAGCCTGCCCTCAAGGAGCTCTTGATCTAGCGTAGTCATACAATTATAACACAGTGTGGCTTTTGCTGTAACAGAAGTACCATTATAATGGCTTCTACTTACACAAAGCTCATCTTATCAAATATATTGTTCCCTCCGGAAAGTACAGAATATTCTTTAATAATAGCAGTGGCCACCATCTGTTAAACATTCTTGTTAAACGCCTTGCATGTATTACTCTATGGGGTAGCTATTATTATATCTATTTTGCTAATGAGGAAATTGGGACACTGAGAGGTTAAAAAAGTTGCCCAGAATCACACAGTGGGAGAAATGATAGTGATCATATACATATAAACTATTTGAAAACTATCCACAGCTTTCCTACTGAGACAAGGAAGACTATTTCCTGTGCTGGGAAAGTTTTCTCAGCCCTTTGCTCACTTGAAGTAAAGTACAGGGTACCAGTTACTCTGGAAATGCCCCGGGGCAGGAGCTCATCTCTGATACGAGGTAATTTCCGGAATAGAATGCTCTGGAATGGCATAACACTAGAGTGTTCCATGGAGTCCATTCTTTGGGTTCTTTGGGTTGTTAACGCGTGTCACTTACAAAAGTGTTCTGTGGCCAGATATTTTGAAAATGTGTATAGAAAAAGTTAATCTCATTTTTTATTACAGAATTTCTCAGAACTTCCAAAAAATGGAATATAGAATGCTGTTTTCTCACCAAGACGCCCTATTTTGTAGAGTGTCCCCTGAGATTCAAGTTCCATGGAACGCACTAGCATAAATGTTGTCTAGATGATCCAACAAGGTTCTTAAAGATTTCTGGTTGCAACCTACATAAAAATGGGCCACTTGCTGGCCCACCTCAGCACATCCAAAAGAAACTTCTCAGCAGAAAGAAAAAATTACATTTTTACTAAATAAAATATCAGCAGTGTCCCTGAGTGGCAAACCCAAAGTAGCCTAGAATGTGGCTTATTGATCTATCTTCCCAAACCCACTCATTAAAATCTCTCCCTCTTTCTTTCTCCTTTCCCCTTTCTTCTTTCCACATCTCTTCCTTGTCTCCCATGAGAAGCATTTGACCCTTTCCATTATAAATCACCCACATTGCTGGGCCATTGAGTTCTGGAGCTAAAGAATATAGTGAAATCCCAGGCATGTGCTGCCAAACACAGCCAGAAACCCTTTCCCTGGAGAGTGGGGGAGGAGAGAGTGGTGAATCACATGCATTCGTTGGGTCCTCTGTTACACTGTAATTTCCTTAATGTATCAGTCCAAGAGGAACAAGGTGTTTTCACTTTCTTTCCAAGCATTTAAAAGCCTACTTGTTTTACATTTAATAAGTTAACAGCATAAACAATCATCTTGATACCCACAAGTAGCAGAGGATTTAGGAAGTGCCCTCCTCTGAGATTTCTGATGGGGGAAGCTCAGAACCGGGTGCCCTGAAGTCTCTAGATGTTACAGAGTCCACAAGGAGAGGAAATGAAGGAAAGCATGTCCAAGCTGAACTTTCGGGAAAGAAGGTCAAAAGTTGGGGAGAGAGGTCCCAGGAAGGGTTGTGACTCCATTCTTTTCAGGACAGTGAGCACTGGGCAGTGACCAGACAGTCCTGGGTCCCATTCCTGGCTCTGCTGGTTCGTAGCTAGGTGACCACGAGAAAGTTATGTAATGTCCCAGAACCTCAACCTGCTCACCTGTAAAATGGATCTATAAAAAAGAAACATACACTTCTCACAACTCCCACAGGTCATTAGAATTTAATAAACTCAAATATGAAAGTGTACCTAGCATTAAATGCTAAATAATGCTAATTTCTCTCTACATCTGCTTACCCACTCCCTGTTGAAAAGCAAGTTTTTTGGCCAGAAACCCTGTTAGAATTCAGGGTCAGAATATAAGTTTAGAGTCCCAAAGCAAGCAAATCAATCTTGGAACCAAGTGAAGAGTGTGTTTCTGAACAGATTATTTCTAGTTTGTATAATGGTGAATAATTATATCTGTAAAATATATTTTACATGTAATTATAAAATGAATGAATCTCCTTAATAATCAGATGCCATAAGTTAACATTTTAATAAAACCTATGTCTAGGCATCCCCTAATTTATAAAGAAGCAACATTTCTAGGTTCAGTTATTAAACTTTTGGATCGTAACTTGTAAGCACACTTGAACTATATTTTCTCATAGAATTAATGCTTTAAATAATGGTTAAAGTGCCAGGCTAGCCCACAAAGCCTTTTTAACTCATCTTGTATCAGACACCACTAATAAGAAATAGAAGTTAACAACATTGTTATTTTACTAGAAATTTAACACAGAAAAATAAATAAGAAAATTATGCTGCCCCTTGAGAAAATGCAGCTTTAATTAGAGGTGATACATGGAGCTTCCGGGGAGATTCTAACAAAGAGTGTTTAGGCCATGGGAAGCAAAAGCAAATGGTCTCAGCCTGGATAAGTCACGGAGTACGTAAAGCCGCTGGGAGTAACACAGTGAAGAATGGCGGGCACTCTGACAACCTCCAGCACCATACCTGCCTAAAGGCTCTACAGTTTCATGAAAATAAGAATACTGTGATTGACTAGCCAAGCACATCGCCACGCTTGCAAGTCATTGCAAGGTAGATAACACAGTTCTTAGCTTTAATACCACTAAAGCAAAACTCAGGGTTTTTAGATCTCTTGATAAAAAAAAGTATGGTCAGCACTCTCACTACAGCTACAAATGAGCCCCTCATT
>CM052898.1:79477406-79507976 GCA_028534135.1 Potos flavus | reverse complement strand
CCCAGCCCCGAGGTCAGGATCTCAGCCAGAAGGGTCTCATTACTATTTCAGGAGGCGTGTGGGAAGAGAAGAGCTGCGTGAGCCTGGCTGTGTGTTGGCACAAGACCTTTGTCAGCGAGACACCTGTAAGCAGGAGGGCTGTAGGGTTCTGTCCTCGGTGCAGCCCAAATCGCTTTGTTTCCTTAAGAAAAGGGGGTTTGCTTCCCTCCATTGCAAATGACCGCAGTTCAGACAGGTGACCAATGGAGCTTTTGGGTGGCACCTTCCCACACAGGCTCCTTTCCCCACCCCCAACTCTGGCAGAGAGGAAGAGACAGGACCTGAGTTCCGGGTCCCTAAGCATGTGCTTATTTGCCATTCCCCAGGCAAAACACACAGCCTTTCTCTCCCCTTTCAAGTGACAAGGGACTGGTACATGTGACCTCTAGCTGATATCCGAAGGTCACCTTGAAACGCCCACCCAACTTCTCAGAGCCTCAACCGTGTCACAAATGACCTGGTGCTTACAATGCTCTGTAGAAGCCCCGCCCCCTCCCGCCCCTGCACGCAGGCTTCCAGTGACACTAAATCCATCACCTACAGTACTATTACTTTATAAAGAAACAGATTAAGTGTCTCATAAACAGTGCAGTGATTGAGATAATGGAAAGCGCCTCTTGTCCCCATCTGCAGCATCGGGTTATGAAGCATTTCCAAGCAGCCAGGAAAAGGAAATTAATAGAAGCAAGAGGGAATAACCACTTTTATGCAATTTCCTCAGGAGATAGTGGACCATCTAATCTTTATTGGGGCCCTTTAACCTGTCACTCAGCACTCACCGGAGCCTCTTTAGCTCTCATGATTTTTCCCCGATATCCAAGGAAGATAAAATGAAAACCTCCAAACATTATTTTATAATTTTCGTACGTGGAGGGCGTGCGTTGTCTCTGCCCCTCCCCTATCCAGTGAAGCCTCAAAAAATAACATTTTTATGCAGCAGAAATGCGGGAGAGCTTAACTATTCCTGGTGCATGGTCCAGGGGGTCACAGCTACTCTGCAGGAAGGAAATCTCTCCTTGCATTTTAAATGTGATTCTTCCCTCCACCGCCGCCTTCTGTCCTTGCTTTCTTTTTAATAATCTGATTACTTCTCCTGATCTAATTTTTTTCCCCAAATGAGTTTGCAAAGGTTCATGCCAATGAATATTCATCCCCTGCTTAAGAACCCGGTGCCTTTTTTCTGGAAGGCAGGTGCTGCTCAGCAGCTGGCTCGGGAGGTCTGCTTGCCTCAAGGGGCGACAATGAGCTGGGCCAGGCACTCATTCCCGGTCAGGAAGAGACTCAGAGCCCTTAGCTCAGCTCTCTGCTCCCCAAAACCTCCCCTTCCTCCCCACACTCTGCTCCTGCTCTGTAAGAAAGGCAGAAGAGCCCTGCCACCTCCCCACGGGAAGCTGCTGAGCACTATGGGATGGGCGTGGTGGTGGCAGGTGGGGAGGGACACAGTGGTTCCTATAGTACATGGGCACAGCGCTGCACAGCTCTTCCCAGAGGTCTTGCGGCCTCACGTGGAGCCTGGTATTTGCAGCCATCCCTGTGGCCAACTGTCTCCAACACCTTCCCATGATTGGTGGCCGGCACTACGGGTGACTGACCTGGGAACTCCAGGCATGAAGCTCCATGGAAGGGAGGTGTCCCTGGACCCCCATGCTGAGATTCCCCCATCCACTCTTAACTGGCAGTCTTTGCTTCTCCCAGAAATGGATCTCCCTGAACATCCCCAGGACATCCCCGTGGAGCTCAGCTGAGCAGGGCAGATCAGAGTGGGCTGTTTACGGAGAAAAACCCTACACCAGTGGTGGAGATGCCCTGGCCAGAGGTCTTGAGGGGAGTGAAGGGGAGCTGGGAAGGCTGCCTGGAGAAGGTAGACATGCACACGCCTTGAAGGACAGGTAACAGCAGATGCAGAAATGGGAAGGTGGGGCAACCGGCAAAGAACGTGCCAAGACAAAGAAAGCAGGGCTCCGGCTTGCCTAGGGAAACCAGAGGGTCCTTTGGGCGGTTTAAGAACCCAAAGCCTTTAAAGGAGCCATGCAGGAGGTGGGCTGGAGGGATTTTCACTTCTCCATCGACCTGCACAAATAAAGTCAAATGGGCCTGCAGTTTCTGCCTCCCTGGGCCAGGTGCCAGCTGTAATGGCCTGTGCAGAGGGGATACTTAGCTGTGTCACACACTTGTATCACTCGTGGTGACACTTGCTGAAATTGATGAATGCTGCAGACACCACGACCCAGACAAGACTGTAACTTCCCGTGCTATTAAGCTGCTCAGACGGCAGCAGCAGCAGCGAGCCCAGAATGCATCAATCAGCACAGAAGTTGGTAAAAAGGTGGAGTGGGGACGGAGGCCCTTGCCTTGGTGGAATGGGAGTGGGGAGATCACCGAACAGGACTGAGGGATGACTAACAGAAGAGCGGCATCCCAAGGGGCAGGGGCAGGCACTTAGGTCCTCATCAGCGATGGCAGCCAGGCACAGCACAGCCAAGGTCAGATTCAGACGTGGGAGGATATTTGGGCCTCAGAGCCTCTCAGAAGGGAGCTCAGAGCTCCATCCCACAGTCTCAGCCCAAGGTCAGTGTGGTTAGAGAGTGGGGTTGCCACAGGCCAACCCAGGTGTTTCCTAATGATCTAGGCCAGGGATTCTCCAACGGTGGTTTCCTGGCCCACAGCAGCAACAGCCCCTGGGAACTTGCAGAAATGCAGAGTCTCAGACCCCAGTCCGAACCTACCGAACCAGAGACTCTAGGGTGGGGCCCAGGGATCTGAGTGGTAGCAAGCCCTCCAGAAGACTCTGATGCAGCTCCACCTTGAGACCCACGGCTCTGGATCTCCTGGTAAGGTGGAAACATCATGGCCTTGGCCTCTGAGAAAACCACCCCTTAACCGGATGTGTGATCTTAAAAGCAAGTTACTTAACCCTCTAAATCTCGGCCCCCTCCTCTGCAAAACAGGGAGCCAGGGAAACTGCCTTCTCACAGCTCTGTGGAGATCTGTGTCAAGTACATAAACTTTCTGGAACATAGCATCTCCCTGGTAAATAGCAGCTGTGATTCAGGCTAAGTAGCAGGCTGAATTCAAAGAACTTAAGCCAATCACTTACCGCAGAGCTGTGCTGGGCACCAGGCTACACCAAGGGATGAAGCACACCAAGGTGACTCCCTGACAGAGTTGACATCTTAGTGGAGGAAGGCAGACTCTAAACTAGAAGTTCCAATGGTGGGAATCAGTGTGGGGAGGCCAGAGCAAGGACCCAACTCCATCTGGGAGGGTCTCGGACAAGTAGCATCCAAGACATGAAGAAGAAATAAGAGCCATAATTGGCAGATTGGCAGAGGTAAGATGGGTTAGTGAGGGGAGACAGAGAACCCTCCACATGGACGGAGCAGCATGTCCAAAGGCCCAGGGGCAAGAATCGGGCTCAATCCAGAAATCGAGAGCAGTGTTTCTGTGGCCAGGCAGAGGACACACGTGAGGTGGGCAGCGGTCAGGAGGCAAGGAGGAGGCTATCTAGAGAGGGAACCTGAGTTCATGTCATCAAGTCTCTGGGCCTTATTATCATTAGGTCCGTGGAAGCTACTGATGGGCTTAAAATGGGCTTAAAACTGGGGAGAAAGACAATCAGGTTTTTGTTTCTGAAAGATCACACCAGCTGTTGGGAAGAGAAAGGACGGGAGGGGTGGGGACAGTTAGGGAGAGACACAGGAGCCCAGAAAGAGTGATAATTATCAGGGTAGTGGGAACAGAGAGAAGCAGAGGGATTCGAGAGTCATTAGAAGAGGAGGACCTGGTGACTCATTCATTCACTCATTCATTCAGCAGAGACGCACTGAGTCCCTACTGGTGCCAGAAAGCCCACCCTCCGCATTTCATTCACTTGCGTTGGACATTTTCCTCTTTCTAGAGTTCCCTTTTAAACATCCAGTGCCCTGGGCGTGTGCCCCCCGTCTCTATGACTTTGAGGTGGTTGGGAAAGACATGAGGAAAGAGTCCAGAGCAGAGAAGGCGGGGCTCACTCAAAAGCCAGGATTGGTTCGGCTCCTCTGGGAGCTGGTTGTGACTGCTCCCCAAGTCTGTGACTGCTCCCCAAGTCTGTCTGTCCTCTAACTGCAAGCCTGCAAATGGGGCTCAAGCAGACCCTCCACCGAGGAGGGGAGGCATCAGTCTTCAGACTCAGGAATCCTCAGCTAGAAGAGCCTCTGGGACTTGGTAATGGGACAAGGAGGAGATCCAGGCCTGCCTCTGCTTCCTTTCACCGGACCCTGAAGGTGCAGCACTACCTGAGACCTCCCCTACAGGCCACCTGGATACCCAGTAGCTGCTGAAAGCCCCTGGTTGCTTCCTAAAGCTTTAGCCCAACTGAGCTTTTCCCTTTGATATGTGAGTCTCATTCATTCCACACAATGTATCTGGGGGCACATTCTATGTGCCCTGAGTTAGAGATGGGAGTTACTTTCCTTACATCAGGGAGAGAACAGAGCTATTGTTGAGGAGTGGGGATAGATATGCAGGGGATTAGAAGTGGGAGAGAGCCTGAGGGAGCCCCCAGTCCAGAGGCAGCAAATGTCTAGATGGGGATGGAATTCTCAAAGTGTTGGGCTCCAAGGGCAGGAGGAGAGTCAATGTCATAGCCAGGTGGTGAAAGAGGTGGGGGAGGTTGTGCAGGGTGCCGAGGTAGGGGTGGGGAGTGGTGGTCTACCCTTTAGAAAAGAGCAGAAGCACCCTGCCAGCAGATAGGACAGACCTCTTTAAGGGAGTATGGCCGACCCATTTCCCTCTGTATCCCCAGGGAGATGCGTCACAGGGTCCCTGGGACCCAATGAACAGGAAGGTGAGGGTCAGATCACTTTGGCCACTCCAAGGGGCCCCAAGGTTGTCCCTCCTGATTGGGCCCACTGGGCCACCAGGGCTGCCAAGCCTAGATTTCCATTTTTACACCGGGGGGGGGTGAGCAGGGAATCCCCAGATGTCCTCTCCCCAGGCCCTGTCTCCATCGGCACCAGAGCTTGGCTGCCAAAGTTCTAAAAACACCATCAATCTGGTAGCTCTGGGCAGCAGGCTAGGGGTACATATGCTGGTAGTCAGGCGGCTTCCCACGTTTTCAGACTGAAGTGTTTACCCTTTGAGAAAAACCTATTTTTAAGTGCTTCCCCTGACACAGACCTTGATGGATTCCCTTAAAAAAATAATTTATAACCAACTAAGTTCTTCAGATAAATGAAGGTGACTTCTCACTGTGTTTCTCCAGGCTGGACAATGATGAGAAGCCACCCAGGGCCCCTCACTCTTTCCTGGGGGCCAAGGACACGGGCTGGCCACCTGCGGCACACAGATGGCTGGGTCTGGTGAGTCATCACACCCAGAAAAATAGCACTGCTTTCTTCTGCTCTCTCTGCTTTTCAGAGTGAATATGGGAAAGAAAGAAAGAAGGAAGGAAGGAAGGAAGGAGAAAGGAAGGAAGGAAGAAAGAAAGGGGAAGGAAGGAAGAAAGAAAGGGGAAGGAAGGAAGAAAGGAAGAAAGAAAGAAAAAAGAAGGAAGAAAGAAAGGAAGAAAGAAAGAGGACACCAAAATCCAACCATGTTTGGATGCATCACACAAATATCACTTCCCCTCCAAAATCTGACAAAGCAAATCATACTCTCTCCTCTTAGGAAAGCTTGTGATTGTTTTTCCCTTTCCAAGCTTCCTCACCCTGGGGCTTTGGCAGGTCCACAAATCACAGGTAGCCAGACTACCTGTGGGGGAAAAGACGTTAGAAATACCTGAGGGAATACTACCTGAGGGAAAAGACGTTAGAAATACTCTAGAACAAGGTTAGCCAGCACAGGTACAATAACTACATTACCGCGCCCATGGCAGACATCGCTAATCAATCACCGCTCTCACTCCCACTCCACCCAGACCAGAGCTCCAAATCCTTAACACAATGCCCCAGGCAGGGGCTCCCCATGGACCGAAAATGGCGCGTCCCATACCGGTGATGGGGAAACTGAGGCCCAGAGAAGGCAATGAATGACTCGGCCAAAGGCGCACAGTCAGCAGGGGAGAAAGACCAAGCCACAGCGTCTGCTCTGCCTGCCCACGTGGCCCCCTGATCAGAACGAGCCTGCTGCCGCTCTGCGCAGCATGCCGCCATCCCTGCCCCCACAGCCCTCACCTCCTTCTTCTCATCTGTGAGGTCAGCCCCACAGCACAGCCTCCTCTCCGGCTGGGATGCCAGGGCACCTAATTATTCTCTCTGTGTGCATCCGGGGAAGAGCTGCATTATGTTTAAGTAAGTGTAGCTAAGAGGTGCCGCATCTCAAGAGAAGGTCAAGTGCTGCATATGTATAATATAAGATTAAGATTTTCCCCTTCTGTGGTGTACTTGATAAAATAATTTTGCTGTGACCTTTACAGAAACCCAGGAGTAGAAATGGGCACTGTGGAATTTCCAGCTTCTCCCCAGGTCACAAAGTCATAAACACATAAATCTGTAACGATATTACACACCATTCAAGTGGGACAAGTGAGCCGAAGAAATGATTTTTATTTTACAGTAATGATGGTGCAAATGCTTTGAGGCTGAAATGCTCAAGCTGTATTACCAGGACTGTTTGACAGATAAAAGACAAGAGGCTTCCTCCACACTGCCTTGGCCTTGCCTGTCGGCCAAAGAGTATGGCCTGGGCCTCCCGGCAGAAGGTCAGAGAAAGGGAGCCTGTCCAAGGTCACAGAGGAACCTCAGTTTGGTCTATCCGGCTCTGCTATACCCTTGCCAGGAAAGCTTGTTACGTCCCATCTCAGCACCTCATTTGTAGGAACAGGGGAAGGAGCCCTTTGCAAGTCCCAGAGTCGACTCTGGAAAAGTGAAACAACCGTATGTAATATAATCAATACCGAAATAATAAGGTTATACTCATCCCCGAAGATTCTCCAAGCAGGAGTGAAGGTGACAAGGCAGAGCAGTTGCCTGACATTTATCCAAAGGGCCGAAGGCTGACAAATTTGGCAGAATTCATTTTGTCTGTCCCATGGCTTTCGCTCCGGAACCTCACCGAAACTGCAGTAGCCTCTGAATGGAGAAACGGGGTTCACGGGTTCTAGAACAGAGAGGCTGCCCTCCTCCTGAGCCGCTGAGCAGGGCCCACACTAGGAGGCCGTGAGCAGCCCCGTGGCTGCTGCACTCGGATCGGCTGGGAGAGGGCTCCTGCTGCAGGGGGGAGGCAGGAGAGCATGGGATAGTTGTGTTCTCCAGAGTGACCATTTATTTCCAGGTGCTGAGAGGTAATTTCCAGAATGCTCGGTGTCCTATTTGCAGTTCCTGGATGAGCATTAGCATTACGAACTGCCTTTAGGTCTGTCAGTTAAACATGATTAAGGGAGAAGCTTGCAGCAGAGATCAGAGGTGTTAAGGGTGCACTTAGCACTTAGATCTAAATGTGCACTTATGGGAAGAGCCATTCCTCTGAAGGCCCCACATCAGGGAGGACCTAGGGAAGGAGCAGCAGGTGCAGACCCAAGGGAGGGTCGGGGGGAGGAGTGGGGCCAAGTGGGGGCAGGTCCTGCTGAGCAACTTGGGAAAGGCCTTCCCCAAAGGGAGCAAGCCCCAGGCCGAAGGGATATGACAGAAGCCGAGCTGGACAGGAGCCTGCTATGCTGGTTGCTTCCACTGCAACAGAAGGGGTCTGCTCTTCCTTGCCCACCCTCCACTCCCAGGCCTCTGAGTCAGGCCAGTAAAGCTCTTTTATTAAATGAGAGACTAATGTGTCCTGCAGAGCACAGGGTAGGGTAGGATGCTGGGCCAGCTCGCTCCCACCCTCTGCACCTTTCTAAGGTGAGGTCTGTGGGCTGGCGAGCTGACTACCACCCTGCTGAAATTGGTTATAAAGTTGGTGGCTTGGGTGGCTCAGTTGGTTAAGCATCTGCCTTCAGCTCAGGTCATGATCCCAGGGTCCTGGGATCGAGCCCTACATTGGGCTCCCTGCTTGGCAGGAGTCTGCTTCTCCCTCTCCTCCTCACTCATGCTCTCTCTCACTATCTCTGTCTGTCTGTCTCTCTCAAATAAATAAAATTAAAAAAAAAAAGTTGTATTGGTTTTTAACAGCAATAATGTTGTTAATAATAATAATAACCAGTATGTATGTATGTATTTATAGAGAGAGCGCGTGCACGCATGCATGAGTATACATGAGCAGGGGGGAGGGGTAGAGGGAGAAGGACAGAGAGAATCTCAAGCAGCTACCACAGCAAGTGCGGAGCCTGACCTGGGGCTTGATCCCGTGACCCTGAGATCATGACCTCAGCCAAAATCAAGAGTCAGACGCTCAACTGACTTAGCCATCCAGACACTCCAATAACCATTATTTAAATAAGCATTTTTCATGGGCCAGGTGCTCAGCATGACCTCATTTTATACTCCTAATAGCCTTAAGAGACACGTGCTACAACTATTCCCATTTTGCACATTTGGAAACTGAGGCTCAAAATAAGGTCCACAGCTTGTCCAAGGTCCCCCAGTCAGTGGTGAAGCTAGGAATTGAACCCAGGCTGCCCGACTGACCCCAGAGACTTGAGAGCTCATTGGTGGGAGTGTTTTACAACAAGTAAATTTCCTTTGAACCAACGAAAGCTAGTGTGTATCACATTGAATATAAACTATGGCAACATCACTCATGGAGACCAAGGTACCAACTTCAGAGTTATAGGCTGCCCTACTTATAGCCATAGGAACTGAGTTCTGTCAGCTTTTTGAGTTCTGGCTTCCTCATCCGTAAAATGCGGTAACGATAGTCCTGGTCTCCCATTTCATCGGCAATGACATTATGGCTCAGAGAGGTAAAACAGCTAGTGATTTTCACAGCTAGTCCGTGGCAGAGGCAGAATTCAAAACCAGGTCTGTCCAGCTTCAAAGCTGATGCCCTTTGCAGTTGTTTACTAAGGTAGGTTATTCACGGGGGTGGGGACACTCTGTACTTACGGCATGTGCGCTGAAGTCCAAGAACACAGTCAAGTGCATGCAAGCCCAGATGAGAAGCTTGGGAAAGGGACAAGTGTATTTCGTCTCTGCTTACTGAAGGCACCTTGCCCTCCTTTCCCTACTTCCAAAGGGAGGGGGAAAAGAAACCACAAAAAAACTACAGCTATGTCATATGCTGGCTCCAAGACCTCTGAGTCTCTGCCTGCCTGCATTCCCAACCAGATGTAAAAAGGTGATGTATGGATGTGGTCACTGGGTATTCTGCAGAGGCCAGCTCTGAAAGGCAAATTCATCTTCCCAGTGGCTTCCGGTGAGCAGAGGGAAATGAAAAGGACGCAAATGGTAGGTTGGCTGCTTTTTCTGGAGGATCCTCGAGCAGCTCAGCACCGTGGTGTGGGTAAGTGGTCTCTGATACTAAGCGCTCCTACCTTGAGTGCGTGCCAGTTTCTGAGTATATAAGATATTGACCTGACATATGGGCGCCAACGATTATTATGGTTTACTGACAGCCAGTGCAAATATGCTAAAGGAGCCTATCAACATTTATGCCCACTTCCCAGATAACTTCAGGGTGGGGTATAGGGACAGAAGAAACCCACCTGCTGTCTGTCAGCATTAGGGGCCACAGAACAGTGAGTGCCAAGGAAACTCCATGCAATATAATCTGGATTTCATCATCATCAGGCTAATAATCATTATAATCCTATGAAACTTCATTACTGAATTCCCCTTTTACCATTTCCACACGTAACGCTCATTTGTTAATAACCAAGATGAAGGTCCATAAAACAATATTGCTCCCATGTAACACGTCTTTCTCCTTGCTTTCAATAAGAATCCAGAATTTCATCAGAGGAATGTAAGCGCTTCACCAAGATGTGTCAATTATTTCAAGATGACAGGTATTCGATTCCCAAATTCATCAGTGGGGACTGAAAATGTATTGGTTCATCAGGCAAAGCACATTTCTGGAAGCACTCTCACCATTTGGGAATCAAATAATAATTGCAATACCAACACCTTGACTTTCTAATGGAGTTTTTCAAAGAGCTAAAGCATTTTGACATATCCCCCCACCAACCCACTCTCAGATTCATCTTCTTTGTAGGCTTCTGAAATAGTCAAAGTACTGATTTTATTTCTCCCATTTTGCAGACGAAGAAACTCAGGATCGCAACTCCGAAGCCGAGTGACTGCCATAAACAAAACATGTTGGGGGCGAAGAAAAGATATGCGGTGCCTCTTTCACTCCGGGGCCCCAACTGCTTCATCACACGGCTTCGGCAACATCGCTGCCTGGATCCAGGCCCTGGCTCGGCCACTCCAGATACAGAGCAGAGTATGCTCCAGTCCCCATTCTCAAGGAATGCAAAGCCTGATGGAAGAACCTAGTGCTAACTGTAATTAGCATGAGTAATGTGAAAAGAGAAGCATGTACAGGAGTGGGGAGAAAAGAGGCAGTTCCCTCTCTGTGATAGTTGGGTGAGAGGGAAGGAGGAGAGGGTGGCTGATATGGGTTTTGAAGCATGAATAGGAGTTTACTAGGTAGTAAAATGAAGGGAGACATTCCAGTTAAAGGAAATGGCACGTGCAAAGGCCTGGTGGTAGGAAAGAGTCAAGGATGTTAAGAAGTTTGGTAGAGTCCTTACTGAATGCCCATTACCCACCTAGTGAAACGGAAGACTTTGTTTTCATGGGGAGAGATAGCAGAGGTTCCAAATAGGCTGGAATTAGTCTTAGAGAGGGCCAAAATGTTAATAGGCATGTTTTAGGAACACCACACTCAATCCTCACTAGTGCGTCTCTCTTCATGAGTGCCCGCCAGTTCCTCACTCTCCCAGGTAATCCTGCTTGCCCTCTTCCTTTTGGTCTCTCAGAGGCAAGCAGAGAACCTCTTGGGCCTCGATGATTCTGGATGGTGGGCTATGGATAGCTCAGCCTGGGATGGGGCTGCCCAGACCTCTTAACCCTGAGATGGATGGGTACCCTCCTCATGCCCAGAGCGGACCTGTCTACATTCTCTGGGACCTCTTTTGTCGAGAGCAAGACAACAGAAGTGCAAAGGGACCCTTATGTGAAAAGGGAACTGTTAATAGGTGTTTGTGTTCCCTTCCCCAAATTCATGTTGAAGCCCTAATCCCCAACATGATGGTATTTGGAGATGGCGCCTTTGCAGGTCATAAGGGTAGAGCCCCTATGATGGGATTAATGCCTTACAAAAAAAAGAAAGAGACAGGAGAGACCCACCTCCCCCACCCCCCAAGTGCAAGTACCAAAGAAAGGGCACGTGAGGATTTCAGAAGACACCTGTCTGCAAACCAGGACTCGGACTCTCACCAGACACTGAATCAGACAGCAGCACCTTGACCTTGGACCTCCCAGCCTTGAGAACTGTGAGAAATCCATGTCTGCTGTTTAAGCCCTCCAGTCTGTGGTGCTCGGTTATAGCAGCCCGAGCTCTGACAGCAGGGGCACATCTTCCTTCTCTCCAAGGCCTCGGCCTTTCCTCAAGGTGTGTGCTGACTTCCTTCCCCCCGCAGAGGCCTCCTCTCTGCTCTGAATCAGAGCTGCACTTCAGTCCTTCCTGGGTAGGGCCCAGTGTGGATTTATGATTTAATTTGTGTGTATGGCACTAAGAAATGATTTCTGGGCTGGTCACTTAAGAAATGATTAAAGACCATCATTTCCAGCCCACAGCACTCCCTGGGGGAAGGGAAGCAGTTCGAGACAGAAGGAGGTGTTGGTAATGCGCTGAGATGGACATGTGGTGGGGGACGCTGGTCGCGGCAGGGGAGGGGTGGCGGGGGGGGGGGGGAAGACAGGCAGGGAGGGCGCGGCCTGGATGGCTCGCTGCTGCAGCTGCGAGGAATGAGCGTGTGTGCTCAGGGTACTGAATGACACCCCCAGGACCAGGGGAGCCACCCCCATCAGACGTGCATGATGCTGTCTCTATCCAGACAAGCAGATGCCATCCAAGGCAGCCACAGTGTCCCTTCTTCAGCATCTTTACAATCTAGGAGCCATAAACCTGGGCCCGAAGGTGGCTGGGGATGAAGAGAGAAAACAACTCATAAAGGCCTCCATCCTCCACAAGCTTCCCGTGTGCTGACACAGACCGGAAACCCTCACACAGGAGCTCTAAATCACCCCCGACGTCCCTTCCAAGCAAACAGGCAAATGTCACACAGTACCAATTTACGAGGTATGGCTATAAAGTGCTGAGACCAGGTAATGAGCTTGGGAAGACACACCCAGCTCCCCTCCAGGAATGCCTGAATCCGAGATGTTCTCGGTACCTTGTGTGTTAATCTCCTGACTCAGGCACCGGAAGACAGAGCTCTGAGCCCCGGGCCCTCCTGCTCACGGCTGCATATTCCACTTGCGGCCCCAGAAGGTCACAGGAGGAGGCAACCAGGTGGCAAAACACACCCTGACGGTTGACTCCACACACCTGGCTTCCAGAACCAGTTCCTAAACCCTTGCTACCTGTGAAGTCCTGAGCAAGTCCCACTGTAGCTTTTCTGAGCCACAGTGGGCTCGTCTGGGGAAGGAGGACGTGGGACGCTCTCTGCCTTTGCTGTTGATTGGTGAACACACACGAGGCTTGATTTTACTGTGAATTACAGCTTCCAAGGCTGCTAACCTGAGCCTCTCGAACATCCATCATGATAAATGATACTTTGATTTTTATAAGCTCCTTTTATTCTGAATAGCAAAAATAACTGCAAGAGCACATTCTCATTTATGTTTTACAACATCTCTCTGCCGAAGGGACAGGGACAGCGAGGCCCCTGGGAAGGGAGAACTGAACCTCAGGATGACTCTGCAGCTAATGGGTGTGAGCCCCCTCTCTGGACCACACTGACCCTTCAGAGAAACGATGGTTCAACTGGATTCATGGATCCGCCTATCCCTTTAACCTACGCTCGCTCCCACACCATCCATACATCCATCACCCGGCTGCACCGCACACGCCTTCATTAAGCAAGAGCCTGTATGATCCAAAGGCAAGCAAAGAGCGGTCCATGCCGCAAGCAGCTTCCGCCCTGATCTGGAAGACCCCCCGCCCCCGCCCCCCGGCTCTGAGCGGTTGATCCAGCCCTGAGGAGCTCCCTTTCCGGGCTGTACCCATGGGTCAGCGGGGGCACCTAGAAATTAAAGGCCGTGCTCACCCAGCGTGCTGAAGGCAAGGTGGAGACTGAGCTCATCTGGATTCAGGCCTCCTAGAGAGATTTTCCCATTAGTCTGCGGGGCTTCTCCATCAATAATGATACCAACCGTAATAAAGATAAATATTTTGCAATGAACTGTCGCTTTTTCACATGGGGAAAAGCTATTCAAATTAAAGGCACTTTGTCCTCTCTCTCTCTCTCTCCCTCTCTTTCCCCTTTACTTTTATTTCATTTTCTTGGCATATCTCTGAGCTAAGGAAAAAATCTATTCCTGAAAAGGAAGAGGAAGGAAGCATATCCAGCAAGGATTTTACTCACTGCCTAGATTAACTATTTCACAGTTCTGCCGCCACAAACACAACCCTGTGTGAGTGCCGTTGTCACTGGAGACTGGAGACCTGCAGAGACCAGAGCCTCAAGGACTGCCTCAGGCTTCCCGGAAAGCTAGGGGATGGGGCAAGAGGCACCCATAATGGGAGGGATTCATTTGGTCTTTATTATTATTAGTTTTAACATGTAGGCTTTTATTAACTTGACCCACGTAACACTCACTCCCGCCTACAACTCACAATTAAAAGCTCCAGTTAGAGAAATGGGAGGCTCGCCACCTCCCATCTGCCACCGCCCCCCAAACCCGCCATGGAACTCAGGAGAAGCTTCTCCTTGTGACGGAGAGGAACCCACCCCACCCCACTCCCTCTCACTCCCAGCCCCATTTCACACCTCTTCTGCAGGGATCTGAGCCTTGCCCTAATTATTCCATCCCCTCTTCTGTGATTTCAATCTCAGTGCATGGGATGTGTCCTGTGGACAGCCCACAAGCAAATGTCCCATAACCTGTTGCTTCCCTAACCCTCCCTCCCCTTCCCCGCAACCCACAGTCACCACATCCTGCTGTCTCAACATTCCAAGCTGGCTGTCTACCTGCCTGCCTCCCCGGCCACGCTGCTCCCCATTCCCTGCATACTCTGCCCGCCGGGACCTAATAGCGCTCACATACTCGTGTTAAATAAGCAAAAAAGCAGCTATAGGCAAGACAAACTTTTAAGACTCAGACTTTATTTTTTTTACTTTTCCCTACTATATGACTATCCGTGACCTTCCAAGATGTTGCTAATACGGATCCCACTCTCTGGATGCTTTTCTCACCCATCTCTGCCCCTGAAATGTGCCCATCCCACGCTTGACCTCCCATTCCCCCCTAGCCAGGACTGTGTCCCTCACTTCCCGGATGGCATGAATGACTCCTCCCAGAATGCCCCTAGGCACCATCCCTGCATTTGCATCCCGTCTTGCCCACCCACGCTGTCCGTCTTGTATTACAGCAACAGGATATGGAGTCAGGGGGGCCACAGAGAGATCCTGGCTCCCCCTCCAACCAGCTGGGACCACAGGCGAGTCACCAACCTCTCCAAGCCTCAGCTTCCCCATCTGTGTATTAGGAATAATCATAGCTCCTGTTATCACAATAATAGTATATAATGCTAGTACATAATAATATGAGTACTGACCAGTCCTGTTGGAGATTAAGCATGATAATCTCTGTAAAATTATTTGTAGACTAAGCAATCAAAAGATTTAGCTCATCACTATCCTCCTCCTCCTCCTCCTCCTCCTCACCACCAGAGGCACTACCATCATCATCATTTCTCAGTAAACCCTATGTGCCTGAGAGCACAGGCTGTCTCCAGGTCACGTGTCCGAGGTCCTGCCCAACCCAGGTGGTGGCTTTGGGCACTTGTTGAATCAAATTCATTATAAGATTGTCCTTATATCCCCATTGGCTCTATGGCTCTCATGTCTGTCCATGGTGAGTCTGTAGTCCTCCCACCGAGCCCCTGGCTCCCCCAGGCTCTTCCCTTGGCCCTGACCCAGTTTCAGGGG
Source organism: Potos flavus (assembly GCA_028534135.1). Taxonomy (NCBI): domain Eukaryota; kingdom Metazoa; phylum Chordata; class Mammalia; order Carnivora; family Procyonidae; genus Potos; species Potos flavus. The sequence continues at coordinate 79,492,927 of CM052898.1, read as the reverse complement.
TCCTCTGAGGGCAGCACAGGATTTCCTGTAACGCTGAGTCTCACCTACCCTGCCCATCACCCCTGGTGGGCAGGGCCTGCATTTAATGCCTCCCAGCCTGGATCTCCGGCTGAGATCTTCCCATTCCTGCCGCTGCTCCATCTGCCTCCCAGAGAGGTACCCAGGCCTCTGCTTCTCCCAGCCCCTCCTCCCCCGTGAGCCGTGCAGCTCGGAGCTCTCTGCCCACAAGAAAATGGTGGTGGTGTCCTGATGCGGTTCCCGTCTCTGCGCTCGTGAGTGAGCAAGGCCTTTAGGATTTTAAAAGGGTCAGAGCCCCACCTCCATGGATTATCTGCTGGAAAATCAGCCCCCACCACCTTTTATGCTTCGTTCAGGCTCACAGGGACTGGCAGCAGGGGGACGGCATTTCCCAGAATGCTGGCCTGTGGGTCTGGACTAGAGCTTGCCAATGAGAGGGGAAAGAGACAGCAGCTTGGCCGTGGCTCTCGGACAAGGGTGGGGAGCAGCCTGTGGCTTTGGGCACATGGGACGTTATGCAGCGACCTCTAGCTCTTTCCTCTGCTCCTGCCTCAGGGTTAGAGGCAGCTGTGACCGTGGTCAACAGAGTCTTCAGGTTACGGACTCCTTGAAGTTGGTGGCCAGCCTGAGAGGGCTTGGTGGCCTAGTCTGACCTCTGTCACCCCCGCTCTTTCAAGAGCTTTTGATTCCTCTAGCAAATCTGATTCTACTTGATATCACCTGCCATATTTCGATGTCAATTCCCTTCCTCCTCCCAGTGCACAGATTTTTACTAAAATAGGTTAAAATTAATTCTTCCCAAAGACCTCCTTTTATGCCACACATTCTAACAACCTGTGAGGAGCATACTCAAAGGTACCAGGAATTTGAAATTCCTTAAAGACTTTGTGAGCTTGGCGGATGGCAGAGAGAGGGTAAGGTGCAACTCTAGGCTGGGCTGCCCCTTCTCGCCACCTGATTCTCCTCACTGCTCTAGCAGGAGATGGGATGGAGATTTGGAATGGAAGATATCTATCTGAACCAGAAGAGGTTGGGTGTGAGAGCGATCGACACAGAATATACAGGGGTTACACACCAGGGGCTGCGTTAGAGCTCAACAAATCCTATAACTGTATCGCTGAATTCTTAAAACAATCCAATAACCACACACAGTGATAACGGCGTAGGGCCACTATGGGCAAGGACTTGCTCTGGGCGAACACTGCGCTAAGGGCTTAGCTACGTTGTCATGTTCGATTCTCCCACCAGCCTACGAAGTCAGTGCTGCCACTACACCTTTAAATAAATGTGGAAACCAAGGTACAGCGGGGTTAAGTGGCTCATTCCAGGCCCTGCAGCGAGCTGTAAGTGAAAGAATCAACATCCAACCCAGGCCTGCGTGGCACCGGAGCCCGATAGAAGCTTAGAGCAGGTGGGGCTGAAGCCACTGATCATGACCTCCAGCCATCTCACTGGCAAGAGATGCCAACTTGTCCTGCCTGCCGGCACGTGCTTCTGTGTCCTTCTCATGCCAGATGCCCCCCTTCCCCCAGGACCACGCTCTCCTTGTGCTGTCCCAATGCGGCCCTTCACCTCACCCCGAGTGTCCCCAGGGGTAATTCCATTAAAGCAATTGACCCCCTCTTGAAAAGAAAGCTTAGCTTTCTCTCCAAACCATTTCCTTTAGAAAGAATCTGGCTAATCTGGGTTGGGGGCAGGTGGTTCCTGTTTGGGTCTCCTCCTGCCCCGTCCGCCTTCTGCCCCTCCTGAACGCCATCTGGCTCAGAGCTCCCCCACCCACTCTGGGAACCTCCCCCTGAAGCCAAGTTGTCCCTCCACTCAGAGCATCACACCTGGACCGGGATTCGCAGTAATAACACCCCTCCCCCCAGCCACCTTTTCCCCACCCTCCCTTTCCCAACCGTGCAAGTAACCCCCACCCCCACCGGGCAGGATGGGGCAAGCCAGGGAGGTAGAGTGGCCACAGTGACCGTGCCAAGGGGGCAGTGCACCTCTTCATCTCCACCAGCCCCCAAAGCCACTCCAAATAAACAGGCTTTCTGCTAAAACGGTGCGTGTGTTTCACGGAGAGAGATCTGCATCTCCTCTTCTAGCCGAGGAACATCTCGGAGGCCTGGACCCCTCTATGCATGCGCAGGTGGGCTTGGGGTGGTCATTTCTGGTCTGATACTCCGTGCCATCCCTATGCCCTGGGGAACGGAGATGGCTGTGGTGACAGAGGGCAGGAGGGGAGGGAGGCGAGGCTGCGGCAGAGAGGGAGCCGCGCCTGGAACCTTCTGCAGCCCCTCTGAGAGCGGGTACACGGATGACAATTAGCGTGCACACAACCACACACGCACAAATTGCAAAACCATTATTTTGTAATTTCCATAACGAGGCCTTTGGAATAATAATCAAGCTGAAGGGAAAGGGAAGAACAGCCCCGAGGGAGCTCAGGACCGCTCTTCAAGGGCCGCCGTGCCCAGCTCTCCGCCGGCACAATCTTAAATAAAAGGCTGGTCTCCAGGAGGCGGGAAGCAGATTGAGGCCTCCTCTCACGTGGGGTTTGGAGGCAGAGCTTTTCAGAGCACTTGTGTTAATGGGGTCAGGGAATCTGTGGTGACAGCAGCAGGCAGAAGTGTCCTCACAAGGCACACCTAGATGGAGACATCGGTGCCCCTGTGAACAGAGGCATGGGCCTGTAGACGGAAGTAAGGGTCCGAACTGGATGGAAGAAGGGGACCCATTTGGATGGAGACACTGCCCATAAGCAGGTGACCATCATTCTACAGGCACAGAGCTCGATGATCGACTCATTCTAGCCCTCTGGGTCATCACTGCCAAGCCCAAGAGAGGCATGATTCTCTAAGTATGTGTTATGGCGGGTAACCCATTAATGGGAGGTTGGATTTTTAAACTCATGTCCACAACTCCCCAGGCACTGTCTTGGACTCAGCATTGTGCTGTTAGACACTGGAGGTAACTGTTCACAAGTACTCTTATCCCGAGGTCCTTCTCTGGAGGATACTGCAGTTGCAGAAATCAAAGAAAAGAAAAAAGGATCAGAGAAGAGAGGGAGCCTGGCAAGATCCAGGAGAAGGCTTCTGGGCAGGAAACCAAGCATACAGCAGGTGCTCAAAGAGTGCAGGTTGAATCTGAAGCCACCCTAGGAGAAGGTAAAACTTCTCTTGAATTTCAAGACTCTTCTATCACTGGATTCTTGTAAGCCCAGCCCTGGCTACTCTGAACCCCAATCTCCCTAAGAAAAATGCATGATCAGGTTTTTCTGGGCAGAGTGCAAAGCAGCTCAACTTCCCTCTGCTTCAGTCCACCTCCCTCTTACACAGGTGGTGCCTTCTCTTTGGTTCTTGGCCATCAGCACACTGACCTTATAGACTGCTCTTTCGTAAGACACCCCACTCTCGCAAGCTGGCTGTGAGCGAAGAAGGTACTGGCTTTGCAGTGCCCACACCAGAGTGTGCAAAAGGATGGACAGAGCTGCTGGCCCAGGCTTCCATCTACGTGCACACTACAGATGCAGCAGCTGGGGCCAGGGAGCTAGGCTCTGTCACCTTGCCCACCTAGCTCCCCTCCCTCCAGCAGACAGGCTCCCAGGACAAGACGCTGGAAGGATCCAAGCTTCTCCTCTGTCCAGAGCATGTCAGCTTCTTCTCCTACCCCTTTCCCTCCTCTTCCCCATGCTGGGCCCAGTGGATGAGCTTGTCTTGAAGACCTCTAGCCTTCTCATCATGGGCCTTTAAGAGTCTGGCTTCTTATCCCATCAAACCCACACTAGGCCAAGTATGCAAGAACTAGACTGACTGCTTGGGCTCCAATCCAGGCGCTGCTGCTGCTGGCTTTCTGAAACTTGGATAACTTGCTTTCCCCTCCGGACTTCAGTTCCATCATTTGCAAAAGATAACATGGCACCTACTTCAAAGGATTTTGTAAGGATTAAGTGAATTGATTCCTATTACATGCTTTCTATAGGGTCTATCCCATAATAAGGGCTCCAAAATTGGCCTCAGAGTTCTGAGGGCCTGGTTAATACTCAGAAGTAAAAGACAAAAAGCCAACAGCAAGGGTCAACCTTCCAGGGGGGCTCAATTCTCGAACTTCAGCAAAGTCAACCCAAAAGGCCTTACCTGCTCCTGAGTGTCCTACTTCCAGTTGCTGGCTTATGGCCCCAAGATGTACTCCATGGGCTTCTCAAATTCCTCCTGTGCATTCCATGTCCCACAAGCTGCTCCTTCAGCTCTCCTGACCCCACACTCTCTCCACCCAGTCAGCTCCTTCTACCATGTCTTCTTCCCCATGTTTGAGACCCTTTCCCAACAAGGCCAAGGCCAGCCCTCTCGTGGCCGAGTGATATACACCAGAAAGCAGGGTGAGCCCATCAGAGGCCAGAACCCCAGGTTCTAGGACAATGGAGAGCGTGGAAGGGATGACTGACACCAGAGCTGGGGACAGGAGCTGTGACGACAAGTCAGAGAGGCACGGTGGCCAAGGGGGTGCAGAGAACAGGAAGACACCCATGCTGCGTGGGACAGGGAGAGAGGAGGCTGCAATGGGAGGAGGCTGCAAGGAGCTGAGGCCTAAGGGTTGAACTGCAAGCTGCCTAGGGCTGGCACTCCTGCAGGGGGAAGTGGGAGGTGCTCAGGACTCAGCTCGGTGGGCTGGACCACGTAGGCTCTGCACCCTTCCTGGAGGCTGAGACATGCCTGTTGTATGTTCCAAGGGGTCCTGAGCCCAGTCTCCCCCTTTGTCCCTCTCCTCCGTGGTACCTTTGGCAAAGCACATGCTAGCATCTACTTCTCTCCCTTCTTGTTTTCTCCTTAAAGAGCTTTATGGAGGTACAACGAATATACTATAAAATTCATTGTAAGTATACAGTTCGAAGATCTTTTCATAAATTTATAGAGTTGTGCAGCCATCACCACCATCCAATTTTAGGACACTTCCTTCACCCCCTAAAGCTCCCTTACGCCCATTTGCTGCCAATATCTGCTCCCAGCCCCAACCCCAGGCAACCACCCATCTGTTTTCTGTTCCTACCCATTAGCTTTTTCTGGATATTTCATGGATTCGAGCTCTATTTTCTTTGCATCTGGCTTCTTTCATTTAACTTAATATTTCTGAGGTTCATCCATATGGTAGCATAGATCAGCATTTCATTCCTTTCCATTGATGCATAATGTTCCATTGTATGGACGTAGCACATTTTGTTTATCCATTTGCCGGTTACTAGGCATCTGTATTATTTCCACTTTTTGGCTCGTATGAATAACGGTGCTATGAATGTCTGCATTTAAGTTGTTGTGTGGACACACATTTTCATTCTCTTCGGTGGAAACCCAGCAGTGGAATTACTGGGTCGTATGGCAAATTTAGGTTTAACTTAAGAAAGTGCCACACTAGTTTCCTAGTTTCCAAAGTGGCTGTGCAATTGTATGTTCCCACTGGTGTACAAGGGTTCGATTCTTTTTTTAAATTTAAGTTTATAGCCATCCTAGTGGGTGTGAAGTGGTACCTCACTGTGGGTTTTTGATTTGCATTTACTTGCTGACGGATGATGTTGAGCATCTTTTCACGTGCACATCAACCATTTGCAAGTCTTCTCTGCCAAAATGCCTATTCAAAACTTTTGCTCATTTAAAAAATTGAGTTGTTTGATTTCTTTTTTAAAGGTTTTATTTATTTATTTGAGGGAGAGAAAGAGGGAAGAGCATGAGCAGGAGGGGCAGAGGGACAGGAAGAGAGAATCTAAAGCGGACTCTGTGCTCAGCTGGGAGCCTGACGCAGGGCTTGATCTCATGACCCTGAGATCACGACCTGAGCTGAAACCAAGAGTCAGACGCTCAATCGACTACGCCACCTTGGTGCCCCTGTTTGACTTCTTATTAATTGAGTTTTAAGGATTCTATATATTCTGAATATGAGTCCCTTATCAGATTTATGAGATACAAGTATTTTTTTCACTCATGGCCACACCACATCTCCTAATTTTCTTAATGGTATCTTCTGAAGAGCAAGAGTTTTAATTTTGATGGAGTCCAATCTATCGATTTTCTCTCTTATTGATTGTGCTTTTGGAGTCATGTCTAAGAAATCTTTGCCCTGAGGTCACAATTTTTTTTCTGACAAGTTTTATAGTTCTAGTTTTCGCATTTAGGTCTATGATCCATTTTGATTTAATATTTGCATGTGGTATAAGGAAAGGGTCTGCATTTGCTTGTCTTCCATATGGATCTCCAGTGGTCTCACCACCCTCTCTTCTTTCTACATGGATGCCAGGATCGACCTCGTGGGAAGGTTTCCCAGCACTGATGGGACTCTGACCGTCCATTCATCCTCAGCTGCCTCAAATGGGAGAACAGTCTGACAGTACTCACAAGGTGCTGAGGAGAAAGGTGTGGCGCTCCTCACCATGCCAGCCCCTTGCATGGGTCCACAGCATACCTCCCCCCTCTTAGAGCCTTCTGCCCCCCATTGCGTATCCGGGAAGAGAACAGTGATGGAGAACTGTGAGAGTAGTGGGATGGAGGCAGGATAGCAGCTTCCCTTCCTCCCATAGAGGGGGCGAGAGGAGCTGAAGATGACGCCACATAAGCCACCACACCCCCTTATGAGCCGAGGCCCCATCTTTGGCTAATAGAAAGCCCATCATCCTCCAGCTATTGGCAGCTAGTGTTGGGAAGCAGGGAAAAGAGACATTCTATCACCTCTGGATACCTCATCAGGTGCATGTGAGCATCAGATAAGCTGATTTCCTCTGGGGAACGTGGGTCACACGCTGACAGAGATGGGAAAGTGGGGGCCCTGCAATCGGAGGGCGGGATGCAGACAACAACTCAGCAGCAGGCCTGCTCATCAGAAAGCTCCTGGAACAGAGGCTATCGATTCTCATGCAACCTAACTCTGCGCAGACAAAAGGAAAATGCCAGCGGACTCTCTTGCACTCTGAATGTCTGAATTCCCAGACGGGCAATGCTGCCAGGGGTTGGCAAGGCTGCCTCTGCCTCCAGGAAGGGCTGCAGGGACAGGTGGGGGGGTGCACTGAAGGTGTAGGAGCAGCCCGGTCAGGAAGTGTGGGGTCAGGAGTGGGATGGCTCAGGTATTAGAGCACCAGGCTCCTGCACCCAGCACCCAGTGTTCCTTCCTTCAGAGACCACCAAACACTCCCAGAAATCTTTCCTAACCTGGTGAGCACCCACTGCTCCCACCAAACTCTAGAAAGCTTTCAAAGAAAACAGCACACAGAATGACAAATGTATTCCAGTCATGGTTCCTCGTGAGCTGCTGACTGAATTATGTCCAGGTGGGCTCTCCCTCCTGGCCTCTCTGTCCTAACACCCCACCACTGCACTGCTGCCTTGCTTGCCCCTTCTGACATGTTCATATGGCCTTTACCTACCTTTACCTAGAGGTCACGTGTAGTGGGGTGAAGAGAGAGGTTCCCATCACATAAGAATTATTTATTTTTTTAAAAGATTTTATTTATTCATTTACTTGAGAGAGAGAGCACGTGAGTGGGGAGGAATGGGGGGAGGGAGTGAGGGGGAAAGAATCTCAAGCAGACTCTATGCTGAGCATGAAGCCCACGCGGGGCTTGATCTCACGACCTTGAGATCATGACCTGAGCCAAAATCAAGAGTCAGGTGCTCAACGGACTGAGCCACCCAGGTGCCCCACATCATAGAAGAATTAGAAAGAGCCCAGGTAATGACATGGTGTCATCCCTATGTGTGCAAGTGGGGAAACTGAGGCAGAGAGGGAAGTTAACTGGCCCAATCCCATAGCTTAGGAGCCTGAACCAGACTCAGGTCAGTGCCGCTGCTTCCGGGCCAGTGACCAGCACCTTCTCAGGTCGGAAACGCATCAGTAGGTTTCGATAATGAAGTGATTCAAGATCTAATTAAAACTGTTTTGTTCAGTAGCAGATGGATAGAAATATTCTTAAAAGCAGGGCTTGCTTTTTACTTATTCAATTAAACCCCAGAGTACTAAGTAAAAATTCAAGGAATAGAATTAACTCAAGAAAAAATCATGCAATGGTTTTGCATATGTAATCTGGGACTATAAAGTCTGGAAAGAAAAAAACTGAAAGCCTATAGAAAGTCTAAATTTGCATTTGTTCAATTATTCACTCATTAATTCAACATATTTCTATTGATTGAAATGCATCAAGTCTATTTAAATCTATGAGTTCATGATGATACTTAAAACAAAAATCCTTGCTGGTCAACTTCGGAGGATGTAAGAACCAAACTGTTATCTTGAAATCTGATAAAAGAAAGAATCAAGCCTTTCTCTGCCTTTACTATAGAAACTATATCTCAGGGTAACCAAATAACTAATGACGGTAAGCTTCTTCTAAAAGTATTCCAGCTAATATATGCAAAAGGAATGGCAGAATTAGAATGTTAACATTTTGTAAACTCGAATGAAATACTGGATCTGGACAGTAAGAATCCATACCTCTAATGTCACAAAAGGATGGCCAGATACACTGTGCCTCCTGATGGAGAAATATGAACCTGCAGTAGCATTATTTCCAAAGGAACCAACCTGAATCTAGTCAAGTTTCTTACTTTCAATTTGCGGGAAATGCAGGGGACAGAGGAACACGTCAAGCAACACCACTGGAATGCAATTAGCAAACCTAGACTAGGGGGTATTCTGCTGGACCTAGTTTCTTCGACAAACAGATTTCAAGAAAAAACAAGAGAGTTGCAGAGATAGCTATAGATTAACAGAGACTGAAAAGGCACCATAAATCAATTGTAATTTAAAGACCTTCTTTAGAGCCTACTTCAAACAAACTTAACAAAAAAAAACTTAAAAACAAAGCAAGACATTCAGGGAATTCTGAACACTCACTGGATATTCGATATTAAGGGATTCTTTTTTTTTTTTTTTTTTAAATTTTATTTATTTATTTGACAGAGAGAGAGAGAGAGATCACAAGTAGGCAGAGAGGCAGGCAGAGAGAGAGGGAAGCAGGCTCCCCGCCGAGCAGAGAGCCTGATGCGGGGCTCGATCCCAGGACCCTGAGATCATGACCTGAGCTGAAGGCAGAGGCTTAACCCATTGAGCCACCCAGGCGCCCCGATATTAAGGGATTCTTGCAAATTATATGATAATGGTATTGTAGTTATTTTTTTTTCTAAATATAGAAAATATATAGTTTTTTTTTCTAAATATTTTTTTCTAAACCCTTATCTTCGCAAGATATACACTGAAATATTTACAGATGAAGTGATATGATAACCAGGATTTGCTTCAACACAGGGGGACAGATGAAAACAGACTGGCCTCAGGTTGATTAACTGTTGAAGCTGGTGATAAGCAGAAGTGGGTTCATTATACTCTTCTCTCTACTTCTGTATGTGTTTGAGATTTTGCATTATAAATATGTTAGAAGATATATTTTTGAGCTCCCACGAGGTGGCAGGTGCAGAGGATGCAACAACGAGCTAGACAAAGAATAAAATTACTCTCACAAGGCTCATGGGGTTTCCATTCTAGTGAGGAGAGAAGGTGAGGGGGAGATGGACGATAAATTAATGCAGAAAAAAAATTTAATATATTGATAAATGGTTTGAAGAAAACAGGGGAAACAAGGGGACAGGAATGAGGAGTGCAGGGTGCTTTAGACTTTAAGGTTACAGTCAGCCACACAAAATCAGGGGAAATAATTTTCTAGACCAAGGGGGTAGTAAGTGCAAAGGCTTCAGGCAGGAATGACCTCAGGGCAATAGGAAACAGCAGGAAAGTTAGTGTGGCTGCACCTCCGTGGGCCTGGACAGAGAGGAAGGAGACACATCAGAGAGCAGAGTGGGGTCTGGTCAAGGAAGGCTGGTAAGGAACTGATTTTATTAAGAAGAGGAGAGGCCATGGCCCTAGGGTGGAGATGGAACAAAGCAGAGACAGGAACACATTCTCAAGGTAGGGTCCACAGAATTTGGTGGAGTGAAAGCAGGGCTGGGAGGATAAGGAAAGGAACCAAGAATGATCTAACTTCCAAAAAAAAGAATGACCTAACTTTCTTGACTCAACACCTGGATCTGTGATGACGCCATTTATTGAGATGCTAGAGAGTGGGGAGCAATCAATGTGAAGGAGAAAATCAAGAGTTCCGAGTGGGATACACTGAGTTTAAAAAGCTTCTTAGCCATCCTAGGGGAGATGTCAACAGGAGATGTCAGCAGGTGAATATATGATTCTTGAGCCCAGGTCTTGGCAGGAGATGTAAATTCTGCAGTCATTAGCATATAGATGGTATTTAGAGCTATGAGCTTTTTCACTCATTACCAAAACAAAGCACCCTCCCCTCTCTGAAGCCACCCCTGAACCTCAAATGAAATGGTGTTGGAACAGAAAGAGGTGTCAAACTGCTTTAAATTGTCAACCCCCAGAGCCCAGTATATAAGTCTGCGCACATTCTCGTCCGGTGCAGTATCTTCTCCTATAACTGCAGCTCCCCTTCACGGATTTTTGGAAGAAACCACATGAGTCCTTCCCCCATCTCAGTGTATTAAAGTCCTACCATCTTTAAAGACTTTTATTTTTATTTTTTTTAAAGATTTATTTGTTTGTTTATTTATTTGACAGAGAGAGACATAGCGAGAGAGGGAACACAAGCAGGGGAAGATGGAGAGGGAGAAGCAGGCTTCCTGCTGAGCAGAGAGCCCGATGCGGGGCTCGATCCCAGGACCCTGGGATCACGACCTGAGCCAAAGACAGGCACTTGAGGACTGAACCATCCAAGCGCCCCGCAAAGACTCTTCTAAAAAGTCATTCTATTCTCATGAAGGTTTCCTGTCCTTCGGACTAGCTGGAAACAATCTCCCATTCCTCTCTTTATCTGCCTGCCTTTGAGATCTTACTGCTCTCAGCCTTGTGCTGTGGTTAGGTGGGCACAGTCTCCCAGGAGCAGAGCCTGTGTTAGCCTCACGTTTGTCTCACCCAGCACAAGCGGGATGGACATTTGGGACCCGGATCTCCTTAGCAGTTCTACCAGCGAAACGTACTCAGCTGGTGAAGAGGGCTTACAAGCTTTGTGCCAAAGCAGGGCCAGAAAGGTCAGCAAAGGGAGGTGGGCAGAGGTCAGGTCTCCTTAGCCTTTGAGGAAGATCCTATGCAAGGAAGTGAGTTTGCTGACCCCAAAAAGCCTCCAGGTTTGTGGAGAGAGGAGAAAACACAGATCAGATAGACCAGCTGACCCAACTGGCCACACTTATGCTGTAATATAATGAACACTTGTCCATGTGCACTATTTTTGACCATGTGCAGAATAAAGCCTGCCATCTAATGTTCCTTTTCACCTACCTGTCTCAGGTGTAGAACCTCGTCTTCCATGCCCCATGCCCACCTCCAACCCATCATGCAACTCTCAACTTGTACTTTAAGAATGTAAAATAATGCAAACGTTTGTCTAACATCGCAAAATCAAGGAATTAAATCGAATATAAAAAGAATATATTATAAAATTATTATTGAATAAACTGCTAAATTGTTTTTGTGTATAAGTTCTTCCATTATCACTACCTCTACCCATCCCATCCCAGATTCCTCACAATAATAAGCAAATGACCTAGGCTGATAAAATGAGAAAGGTCACCTTGCAGTGGTCTTGCCAGTCCCTACCTTATCTCCCTATGCCTGGGACTCTTTCCAAAACCCTAGGGCTGAGTCTCCCAGTGGCCTGGCCCATTCTACTGCCAGTAATGCCGGTGGGTGAGCCCAGAGACACCTGGCTTTCTACCTCGGACATGATCAAAGACCAAAGCCCCACTGATCTGGGACAGGTCAGGTGGATTTTGGGGTTTGTGGCATAGTGGCCCTTCAGGGCTGCCCGAGAGAGGAATGTGGGCAGCCCTGAATGGCAGATTAGCCAGGAGTGAAAATCAGAAAACCTCAGAGGCTGACCAGAGTCTCCTTTCATAACGTAAGCCAGACCGATGGACTTCGGTAGGCACACCAACGTGTGAGGTTTCCTCTGGGAAGCGCATTTCCCTGTACCAGGTTAGATACTGTGGTTTCTGACCCACACAGCATCACACACACAAGTCCCATTCCATGACTGTGGTTCCATTCACATTGTTTGAAATTGGCAGCATTCACATTTGACAATATTTCTTTCATAGTTAAACTAATTTAGGAAATGCTGCATAGCACGTCCTCCTCCAACAGACTCAGGCTACATGTCCTCAGAAAGGCTCCGGAAAATCCCATAACGAAGAAACCTGTCTGTGTTTGATTTAGTATTTCTCAGTCATTTGACCACACAACCGCTGTGTCTCACATCTGCATTGTCATAAGACACTTGGGGAAACACTCGTCAACACTTCCACGATCCAACCAGCTGAACTTCTAGAAGCTCCTCTTGTCAGTGGGACTCAAACGATGATCAAAACCTTTAATACGAGGTCACCCATTTCCTGTTTCAGAGCAAGAGCTGGAGGCTCAGAGTGATTCCATGAGTGACCTAGGATCACACAGCTGGTTATAGTAGAAATAACAACAAGACCCGGGTCTCCAGAAACCAGGCCAGGGCTTGGGCTCTGGGAGGGCATGTGGGAGCAAGCACACTAGGCCTGACCCCACAGAACTTACAGTCAGCTTCAGCCTAAACTGATAAGGCCTTACCCAGTTCTGAGGCCTGCTTGCAAGCATATCCACGGCCACGTGGCTTTCCTCTTTGGAAGATCTAGCATGATTCCCTGCCCCAGGACAGCCCCATCGGCCTGTCCTGCTGCTGATGGTCCTGCTCCAAATTCTCTTCCTGTAGCTTCTAGGCGATTCTCCACTAACTCACAAAAAGCAGGCAGCCTGACAGAGAAGAAGAAGAGAGCCCTCAGAGAACCCCTGATCAAAACCGGCACCTGGCGACTCACAGGAGGGTTTGGCTTGGCCCAAAGCCACGGGAGGCTTTGTTTGGTTTTTAATTGAGGTAAATGTCTTAAGAGAGTACACTATAAAAATTAACTCAAATGCACAAAATCTCTAAATGTAAGAGCTAAAACTATTAAACACTTAAGAGAAAATACAGATATAAATCTTTATGGTCTTGGATTTAGGTAATGGTTTCTTAGATAGGACACCAAAAGCACAAACAACAAAAAGAAATAATACATAAATTGGATTTTGTCAAAATTAAAAGCTTTAGAGCTTTAAACCATGCTAGCAACAAAGTGAAAAGACAACCCACAGAGTCAGATTAAAATAGTTGCAAATCATATACCTGATAGGGGACTAGTACCTAGGAAAAAAAAAAAAAAAAAATATATATATATATATATATATACACACACACACACATATATATATATATGTGTGTGTGTGTGTGTGTGTGTATATATATATATATATATATTTAAAGAGTTTTTAGGGTGCTTGGGTGACTCAAGAGGTTAAGTGTCTAGTTCATGATTTCAGCTCAGGTCATGATCTCAGGGTCATGAGATGGAACCCTGCATCGGGGTCTGTGCTCAGCAGGGAGCCTGCCTGAGTCTCTCTCCTTCTCCCTCTGCCCCTCCCCCTGCCTGCAAGCACACACTCTCTCTCAAATAAATAAATAGAATCTTTTTTTAAAAAAAAAAGAGCTCTTACAACTCAACAATAAAAAGACAAATAACCTAATTAAAAAGGGGCAAAAAATTAAATAATTTCCTGAAAATGCATCAATAGCCCCAATAAGCACATGAAAAGATACTCAATCACATTCATCATTAGGGAAATGCAATTTCAAACTACAGTGAGATACCACTTCACACCCCCTAGGACAGCTATAATCAAAAAGATGGATGGTAACAAGTATTAGAGAGGATGTGGGGACACTGGAACCCTCATACATTGCTGGTGGGAATAAAAAATGGTTCCCCACTTTGGAAAACAGTTCTGTAGTTCTTCAAAAAGTTAAGCATAGAGTTGGCATATGACCCAGAAATTCCAATTCCAAACCTGAGAGAATTGAAAACGTATGTCCACGTGAAAACATACATGCAAATAAATGCTTATCGTTATTCATAAGGCCTAAAATGTAGAAACAGCCCAACTTCCACTTTATGAACAGATAAACAAAATGTCGCATATCCATTCAATGGAATAGCATTCAGTTATAAAAAGTAATACAGCACTGATATATGCTATAGTGTGGACGGACCTTGAGAAATGATGCAAAGTGAAAGAAGCTAGTTACAAAAGACCACATATTATACGATTCCATTTATAGGAAATGTCCATAGCGGGTAACTCCATAGAGACAGAAGGCAGCTTAGTGGTGCCAGAGGCTTGGGGCGGAGGGAGGAAATGGTGAGAGCCTCCTAATGGGTATGAATTTCTTCTTGGGAGGATGAAAATATTCCGGAATAAGATAGTGCTGATGATCGCACAAACCTGTGAATATACTAGAAGCACTTGCCTCCATCCGCATTGCCTTGCTCCCGGCTCAGGCCTCGCAAGCACTGCATCTGAGAACTGTGGCCGGGACTGAGTTTCACCTTACGCATGAGCACGGTGGAGCCCAAACAGGCCAAGGCACTTGACCGAGGTCACGCATTAGCAGCAGCACAGCTGGAACCAGAGCCTGGATCCCCACACCTCAGGGCCTTTAAGAGCCTGTGCCACTTCCCTAGGAATTGAAAGCCTTGGAATGCTATTTGGAATAAAACGCATATTGGCTTCTTTGTCTACATTATCACCACCCTCATCTATTCCCATGAGGAAGCCAAACGCCACCATACCTAAAACAGGTAAAAGCCCCGTGATCACGCAACAGTGATGCTGACAGTGAAGCTGGGAGGCTCGGCAGCTTTTGCTCTCCAAAGTCCCCGTGGGGTACAAGGCATTGCCTGTGCCTCACTTTCCCCTCCCTGGTCACCCTCGTCCTTTCCTCCTTGCTCTGTCCCCCTCCTCTCTCTGCTCCTCTCCCCCTTTTGAGTTGTTTCAAGCAGGTGGAAGCTCACCCCTCAAGGAATGGCAAGTGAGGAGACCTCCCTGTAATGGGGTGAGCTGCCAGGGATCAGCCCTATAGGAGGAAAGTGACCCATGTCGTAATATCACAGATAACGTGGTACTTCAGGCACTCTTGGCGACACCTGAATTCTAAATGTCAGCTTAGTCACTGTGAAGCAGTAAATGATCGTGTTCACTCAGAGCAGAGTCCTTCTGTAATAAAATCGTTCCCACCTCAGAAGCGAACCTTGCAGAGAAGCTGAATGTAAGTTGCCTGGTTTTATCACAGAACGGAATTCAGACGAAGAATCTGCTACACCACAGGGACCGAGCCGAGACACTGCAGATGGTTCAGGAAAAATATTCGCCAATGTGATTTGTTTGGTAAGATCCTCATTTTTAGGAGCACGAAGGAGGAGTCGAGTTTAAAAACAAAGAGCTTCTCCCACACAGTTTCTCTGAACTGTGTTCTGTGACGTGTCATTGGGTGTTCTGAGGAGAAAAGCTTCCTGTGGCTGAAAGAGTTTAGGAAAGGGTTAATACCAAGTGCCCCTAAGGCGGCCTCA
>CM052898.1:79452217-79476906 GCA_028534135.1 Potos flavus | reverse complement strand
AGAGAGGGACTTTCTCTGGGCAGGGGGAAATGAGACCTATTTTCACACCTGGGCTATGGAGGCCTCACCAGAGAAATGACAACAGCCGTCCCTGATGGCAGTCCCACGTGTCAGGCTGGTGCCAGCCCTGACTGCATGGGCCCGTTCATCCTCAGAGCTGTGCTCTGCCACTTGCTAACTGAATGGTCATCACGGACAAGCCCCAACCACCTAATCTCCTCATACGTTCTCATCTTGAAAGAATGGGAGGCATGGTATCCATTCCATATGGCTGCTTCCGAAACAAGCAGGCCACACTTAGCATAGGGGCTGGCCCACGGGACGGCTCACTAGACGTGAGCCAGCATTCTGAGCCAGTCTTTCCGAAATATGTACCCCAAAAGACAGACGAGATGTAGGTGCAATATGTTCTTTGAAGTGTTACGCATAGTCATTTTATGAAAAGCAGATTCAAACCAAATGTCCAACATTATGGAAATTGTTTTGTATAGGATATTATACCCAAAGGTAGACAGCCAAATGGACGGCCATTAAAAATAAGGTTCATGATTTTTTATATCAAAAGGCTTAGACTAGACTGTTAGGCACAAAAGGATAATAAACGAGAAAGAGAGGCTACAAGTTAAAGTAAACACACCAAAATATTAATAGAACCCTGGATACTATTTTGCCTATTTTGCCTACTCATTTGTTATGTTTCACTTCTTAAATTTTTGACAGTAGGCATCTGTTAATTACATATTTAAAAAGCTTAATTTACTTGAGTAAAAATGAAAATTGAGAGCCAGAGAAGTATTACGTAGGATGGAAGGCATAAGGGGAGCATAAGGACAAATGGACGTCTCTGGAAGGAAGCATCTCTAAAATCAGGAAAACACCCAGAAAGGAAAAGATAAACCCATGCAGAGAAAAAGAAAATTGAATCTATAATAAATTTGGGTTTATAAGGAACAAATATGCAGTGTTTGTGGAAATTGTGTTGCATCTGGAAAAAAGGACGATAAATATGTATACGATGTAAATCTTTTATGATAAATCTGTGAAGCTCCGACGAGCTAACATGCATGCTAGCTGGTGCTGGGCGAAGGCCAAGGCTCCCTGCAGACAATCAGGGCGCCTGCTGCAACCATGGCAAGTTCAGCTGGCCACGCTCGGAGGTGCTCGCCCTCCTTCACCTGTGCGTGAGGCCGTAAGCCCTCCAGCTGTGAGCCCTGCTCAGCTCATAGCACTCCCACCCTGAGCCCTCCCAGTATCTGCCCAGAGCTCTCTGCATTTTCCTCTCCAGCCCTGGCTTTCCAGGTCTTCCCAAAAGACCACCCTGTTCCGGTCCCAAGTCAAGCCCCACCCCCTCCTCTGGAACAGACCCAGGATTTAAGACTGAAGATGGAAAAGAAATGATCATTTACTGGAAACAATTTTTGTGCTAGGTGCTGTGCCGAGAACGGGAGGCCCAGTGGGGAATGGGACAGGTGTGGTCTCCCTGAGGTTAAATTAATACCAAGGTACCCAGTGCCAAGTCAGACCTAGAGCGGGTGCCTCAGGCCTTGATGTAATATATTAACCATCACACCAACCTGATTCTTTCACCGGTGAGATAAAAAAAAAGAAAAGAAAAGAAAAAAAGAAAAGAAACAGGTCCTTGGAGACAAGAGGATTTGCCTATACACAGCTGACAGAGCCTAAACTTGAATTCAAATGTATGTCTAAGCAACTTCTCTCTCCCACTCTTAAGTAAAAGCAATTTTTCTGTCTTTTTCTTTCTCTAACCAGCCTGTTCCTCCAAACTAGAAGCCCGATTTCCAGAGTTTATTCAAACTTAGAGATCATCTATCATTCTGATACATTGTCCAGAATCTCCAAAAATATTCAAACAACAAACAGCAGAGATGCATGTACTGTCTCATCAGCCCCATCCCGTGAGTCCGTTTCAGCCTCTGACCCACAGCCTTTTTATATCACCCCAGTCTGATGTCTGCTGTGACCGGGGCTGAATACTGACCGGCTCTCTCTGCAAGGATCTGGAATTTTCTTTTCTTTCCCAAAGGCTCCAACAGGACCGATTCCTGCCTGCCTCGGACAGATTAGCTCTGTTCTGGCGAGGGCTTGTGCTAAACTATTAGGGTGATCTGTATGAAACTGCTGATATTTGACCTACAGAAATAGCATTTTCATACAGTTCAAGAAAAAAATGAGCTCATCTTTTCCTGGTCAGACCTCACCTTCCTCAGTGTCCTGTTTTCTGCGGAAAGAGAATCTCCGCTCCCTCGGTGGACAGGAATGAAAGATGCTGTTATTAAAAACAATCTAAAGTGATCTGAGAAGTGACAGCATCTCTTAGAGCAATGAGGTAATGCCTCCAGCCTGCCTTCTCTGCCGTTTAACTTCCTGACAGGAGCCCAGAACGTGAACAAATTGATTGTCCTGTACAAAGTCAAGTAAATAAATAGCAATGCTTAATGCAATCATTTTCCATATTGCCTCATCAAAACCCACGCAGCCAAAGCCATTTATGAATTACGTAGGCCCCTACTGTTGTCATCTTTCAGCATGTTGCTCTCAAAGATGCCTCGGGTGGAGAAAATAGGAGAGCAGGTGCTAATCAATCTTGAGGCTGTGATCAGAAATGATTTAGAAAGATGACAGCTTGCTTGAGCCATTCCTAAATTTCCAAGAGGAAACCTCCAAGGGACTAAGTCATTAATACAGAGATAGGAAGGAGGCTGGGGGGGAGGTGGTTATTATTAGGGAGTAACTACCTTGGTGCCTTTGTCCTGCTTTAGGTTTGCAAAGAAAAAAATAAACTCTGGGAAGAAGTGAAGATGATTAAGAACCCAGGCCAAGAGTAAGGGTGGGTGAGAATGAAATGATCCTTGCAAGCTCGCATCTAGCTTGTTGCATTTCTTACTTCCCTTCCTTCTGGCCATTCTCAAAGTGAGGATAACAGAGCCCAGGAAATCAGGGATAGAGGGATTCTTACATACAGTGGTGGACACTTGACTTATCCCAGCAGCAGCTAGGATGGATCAGAGGCTCTGAGGAGATACTCCTGAAGGAGGTGAGGCCCACAGCAGTGAGGAGTAGAGACCGTGACCTAGTAATTAAAGGCCACTTACCTTCCCGTGTGGAAAGGATGTGCCCCCAGAAGACTGTGCCCACAATGTAATTAGGCTGCGGTATGATGACACAAATATGAAAATGCCAGTATGTTTTAATAAAGATAAATTCGTTTTCATCGAAAAGACTCTCCTTTATTATTCTGTCCTTGCCACTTTTTAGGGGGGTGAAGATTAAGGTGTCTTCTCTTTTACAGAATCAACAATGGCTGTAGAGGGCCATTATATTTCAGTGGCTTCCTAAGGGAGTCATAGCTAAGTCCAAGTTTAGGCTATAAAGTCAACAGCTAAGGCAAAAGCCCCCTGCAGCAGGCAACATCACAACCATGCATACGTGATAGCTTGTCTGCATTCCTGTATCATTCCTTCTAATTTGTTCATAGGTCAGTTTGAAGGCAGAATACGCACTGCACTTGAGCTGACGCTCACATTGGTCTGAATATTAAAAGGCTAGGGGGGAGGCAGGCTTCACTCCCAGGGTGAGGCCCCTCAGGCTGCTTGTCCTGGGGTACCACAGGAAGTTCACAGCAGAACAACACTGTAGACTTAAGGCTCATTCAGCTTGTGTCCCATTTCAGGTTTCCAACCAGGAAGAACACTCAGAACATAGAGTTCAAAGGTCTAGAAGTTAGTCCACGAGCCGTGAATTCCTCCCAGGCAGGAGGCATGGCTTAGTCTCCTCTGTCCACACAGAGAGCCTTGCCCAAAGTGGTGTTCAGGACATTTGATCAATGAATGAATGAATGAACAGCCATGTGCTTACTCCTCTGTGATCCCATGTGTGGGCTTACAACCAAGCCCACAGGAGAAGGAGGTAGGAGTGACCCGACTTTGTGCCTCCTCACAAAGCTGGGAGACACAGAAGCCACAGGAGTCCCATAATCAAGGGCCCCTTGGCCTGGCTGTGGAGGCCATGGGCCCCAGAAAATGGGACTAGCTCCCAGCATGAGTGTGCCCGTGGTGGAGTTGTGGACATGAAGACTGGGCTATCATGCCCCCATGTTCTCCATGGCACCTGCTTCAGACCTAAGGTCATGGGCCCTTAGTGAGAGGAGAGACTTTCTAAGACTTGATGATGGACAAACTAAGGAAGGTATCCCTCCCCTCTTCCCCGGAGACTTCAGTCTGCAGTCACACCTGCCCTTCCTAGCACCCTTGCCCTTGCCCTCCACTGACCTCTAGAGAGAACAATCTTAAGTTTCTCCATGTTCCTTCTTAGAGCCATCACTCCTCTGAGTAGCTCTTCCCTTTGCTGATGCAGTCTGGTATCTGCCATTTCCACGTATTAACTCCCTCCAAAACCCTTGAATGCCCATCTCCTATCTATGTTTGGGGCCAAATAATTCTTTGTTGTCAGGGGCAGCCCTGTGCCTTACAGAATGTTCGACAGCGTCATCTCTACCCCTATCTGCCTGTACACCTTCCAGTTGTGACAACCAAAAGCCAAACACCCCCCCCTCCCCCGGGGGGAAAAGGGGAAAAAACTGCCCCTGTTTGAGAATCATTGGTCTAGAGTAAAAAGAGGCTGCCACGGGGTGCAAATAAATGTTTGTTAAGGGGAGGAACGAATGAACAGAAGAATGAATAAATGAATGAATCAGTCGATCAATCGATGCACGGGGTAGGAAGCACACTGCCCCCGGGGAGCTCTGGGTGCACAAACGGAGAGCTACAGGCAGAGAGGCAGTTAATAGGTCAGCCAGTCCGACTGAGACCCTGAATCCTCAATGGGCTTTTGCTGACTGTGCAGTTTGATGCATTTCCAATTAACAAGAAGACACGCAGATGCCAATGGACCTTCAATAGGGTCACAGGAATGGGGCCTCTGATAAGCCGGGCTGCAGAGTGTGACACAGAGAAGCTCAGGCACCTGTCTTCCAAGGTGCTGATTCATTTTCTTTGTCAAGTTTGCAATTTGGAATGACAGTTTCTCACCTTCTGTTTCCCCAGCTGCCATTTGCAAAGGTTACTTGCTCTAATTTGCTTGGCACTTCTCCTCCTTTGACCTCTCTCTAAGCATTCGCTCCTCTTCCTCTCTGTCCCTCCATCAAGGCCTTTTTTTGGAGTTGACTAGACTGTTGGGGACTGACCGTCTCTGAGGTAGGACCAGCCAACCTGTGCTGTTAAAGGTCAGCAGAATCTTCCAGCAGGAGAGGAGAAGGAAACAGAAGGCTTGGGGGCCTGGTCACACACTGCCCCTCCTCGGCTGTCTGGGCATCTCTGTTCTCTCTCCAACTCAACCACACTCTTCGCCCTAGGCTCAGGGCCACAGAATGTGAGCAAGAGCTGGGGCTGTGGACTGGGAAATAATTCAGGAAGAGGTAAAATAGTCTAGATTTTCTTGTCCTCTAAGCTAAGAATAGGTCCTGCCTACTCAGTGTCTAGGCATTGCCAAGCATTTTATGATTATGATCTCGTGTAATCTGTCAGCAACCTTATGGAGTAAGAGTTCTATCCTTCATTTTATAGGAGGACAAAAGGGATTTAGAAGTTCTCAAATTTAAGGGTGCATCAGAATCACTGGGAGGGCTTGTTAAAACACAAATCGCTGGGCCCCCCCTCCAGAGTTTTTGATCCTGTAAATCTGGGTTAAGGCCTAAGAATTTGTATTTCTCAGTTGGAGGATTCATGCCTTAGACCAGAAATCTAATAACTTACTTATCACACATTTGCCAAGGGGCGGATATGAATGGGAACCAGGTCTCTTGGATGGTAGAGTTGGAGGTCATAACCTAGCATCATTTCAGGTAACCCTATGAGCCAACAGACCCCATTTTTATAGATGGAGAGACAATCTAACACTCATTATCCCACTCATTAAATATTAACCAAACATCAATCACATGCCCTGCCATGTGTAAGCTGCTGGGACTCACACAAAAACAGGAAGCTGTCCTCCATGAGCTTACATGTCCGGAGAGGGAGAGAGGCACACACACTCATAATTATAATAAAGATAGAGATTTGCTCAGAAAGAACAAAGTATTCGTTAGAGTAGCCATTCTCAATTTTTTTTTTTTTTTGGTCCCAGGGTCCCTTTACATTCTTAAAAATTATAATAATAAATTCATTGTATGTTCACACAAATAACCGAATTTTATTAAAAAAATAACTACATTTTCAAAAAAGATAAAAAGGCTGGCAGTGCTTTATGGTTTTTGCAAATCTCTTTATATTTGGCTCAACAGAAGATAGCTGGCTCCTCACTTCTGCTTCTGCATTGAATATGATGTAATATGTCACTTTGATTGACATATATGAAGAAAATTGATAAAAGAGAAAAAGAAAAAAAGGGAAAAAGGTAAAGTAGAAGTCATTGTTGTAACCTTTTCAGATAATTGGGGCTATTCTTCTGTGATACTACACCAAAAGTCAGTAAGTTTAGCTGTAATGTGTACTCTTAAACCTGATCAATGGAAATTTTGCATTCACATTGCATTAAAATATATTCATCTATTTTGAATTTTCAAAGGAACTTTTACCTATGCTTGATTTAGTCACATCACATATTAATCAGTCGGCAAATTTCAGTATAATGAGTTATGAAGATCTTCGAAATGCTGACACTTTATATCATACGGTATCAAAAAACTATATTCATTAATATCCCTCTTTAAAAATGGGAAATCCTC
Source organism: Potos flavus (assembly GCA_028534135.1). Classification (NCBI taxonomy): domain Eukaryota; kingdom Metazoa; phylum Chordata; class Mammalia; order Carnivora; family Procyonidae; genus Potos; species Potos flavus. The sequence continues at coordinate 79,470,161 of CM052898.1, read as the reverse complement.
AAATTCCCTAAAACTCTAATTTCACTTGAAAGCTCAAATTTTATCATTAGCAACCAATACCTTCAGTGCTTTTTCATTGGAATGGTAAGCTCACTCCTCTTAATTTTGCAATCTCTGCCAAATATCCAAGTCTGAATAGCTATAATTTTTGTGTCTGACATTCTTGCAACTGAAATGATGTTCCTTGAAAAAAGTGGCTAGTTTAGGGATGCCTGGGTGGCTCAGTTGGTCAAGCATCTGACTCTTGGTTTCAGCTCAGGTCATGGTCTCAGGGTTGTGGGGTCTCAGGTCATGGTCTCAGGGTTATGGCATCAGGCTCTGTGCTCAGCAGGGAGTCTGCCTGAAGATTCTTTCCCTCTGTCCCTCCCCTCACTCCCTAGCTTACATGCGTGCACGCATTCTCTCTCTCTCTCTCATAAATAAGTCGTTAAAAAAAAAAAGAAAAAGAAAAAAGTGCCTATTTCAGCTTGCAACTCAAATAACCACATGAGCGCTTTTCCCTGAGACAACCATAATACTTCAGGATGCAGCAGAAATGTTTTATTTGAACTTAACCATTTCGTCACATGGAATGTTGAAAGGACATGTACTCAAGGATCAAGATATAAATGAATTACTAACTTTCACTGCTTCATCAAGGTCATTCTTAAGTGACACTGGCATTTTTTTTTTTTTTTTTTTTGTAGGAGGGGTCTTGTTTTTGTTTGTTTTTGAGTGATTGTTGGTAAAGGACAGAACGACTACTAGTACACTTTGGTGTCCCTGCTTTAATTCTTGGCTTGGGCAAGAATTAAGAATACCAGCTTCAGTTAGGTAGATCCAATTTTTACCCACCATGTATGCAAATATCAACATAGTGAAATAGGCAAGTGGCATGTAAATTTCATTATGAAGATAGCTCTGGCCTTGAAAGACCTCCTAAAAGGACCCCATGGGGGGGTCCGTGGAGCACACTTTGAGAACCTCTGTACCCTAGCAGCATTAAATTCCTCAGCATTTCTCAAACATCTCCTAAATACCTATGTATCTTGTTCATACCCAGCCTTGTCTCTGAGATGCCTCAAGAGATTAAGCCAATCAAGGAAAGAAAACACGAGGTGAAAATATAGGGTAAAACATTTCAGTAAAGATACAGTCTATACTGCAATGCAGGCAGTAAGCATATAGTTGAATTAAGCAGGCAGCTTAATTTAGCACAAAAGACATCACTTTAAAAACAACCAAATGTGTTAAGACATTACAGACCCAATTAATGTTTTCTAATAATAATCAGTACCATTTGTTAAACACTTACTAAGGGAAGACACTGTGTTAAGACCTTTGCCTATGTTATCCTGTCTGATCTTTCCAACAACCCTATGGAACAAATATAATTACCTCCATTTACAGGCCAGGAAACTGAGACTCGGGGAGGTGAAATGATGTGCCCCGTATTGAACGGCAGTAAGTAAGAAAGCCGAACTGCGATTATGAGCTTGCTTCTGTCTGACCAGGAGGCCGGTGTTCTTAGCCCCTCGGCTCTGCAGTCCCTTGGGCACGGCTGACCACAGGGCCGAGCTGAAGTTATTTCGTTGCTTGCCAGGGGCGAGATGCTGGCCTGCCTCCATGGGAACTGTCCCTCAGGGCGGATGCGGGCACAGCTGCTCTCCTCCAGGACAGCCCAGCTCTGCCACCAAGACAACTCTCGTTCCCTCTACTTGGTACAGCGGTAATGACAGCAGCCAACTTGCAGCCAACCACAGGGCTCCCCACCATGCTTGTATCCAATGTATGCATACCCAGAAAGGTCTGCCCCTTGGCATCCTGGGGAACTGCAGCAAATTAGGCAACAAATATAAGCAGACCTCTTTTTTTAAATTAAGGGTTTGAAAGTGAGATGAATTCAGTTTTAATTTCCTGAGAAATTCACTACTCAGGACATGTATTACACAAAATCTACCTTGCCAATCTGTGACTGTGACTGTACTCACTCTCAGATGAGTCTTCACCCTCCACCCCCAGCCAAAGGCAGCCTGGAAAGAGTGGAGTCCTGGGGAGACCCCATGGACAGGCTGGCTGGCGTGGGCTCATGGGGGCACCAGCATGCGCTGTTCTCAGTGCTCCCCGCTTTACTGTCCTCCTCCTGCCCTGGGCTTTGGGCCACGTGCAGGTCAGCCTCTCTCCTGCTTCTTCCTCCATAGGCACTAACTCAGCAAAGGACCTGTGGAGCACGGTGTGAGGCACAGGGAACAAAGAGCCTCGAGGCATCATGCACACTGGAGGCAGTATTTCCGTGCATGCAAAAGGCTTCCGCCAAAGGAATGCATCTTGGGAATTTCCGGTGTGGAGATGGAACAGGAATGGATGGAGCACGATAGAGGAGAGGGAGTCCTCAAGGCATCCCAAACCAGGCAGATGGCCTGGAGATAGATGCCTCCCCAGACAGGGAGGTCAAGGCAGAAGGTGTGGAGCGGCAGAGGGAACAAAGGAGGAGATATCCAGAAGAGTCTCCATCCCACGTCTTGGCCCCGGGGAGGCCCAGGTGCATAAGCATGCCTCGAGGGTTTCACATTCTCAGAGAGATATTTGTGCGTGACCCAGAGCCCCGTTCTAGCCTTGATGAAGCTCGAGCCTGCTTTACTGACAGTTAGTTAACACATTAGGGAGAAAAGTACCTAGCTGTATTTAGGGGCTCAGATATTCCATATTCCTTTTGAATTGAGAGAGGGATATAAACAAGAAAATAAAATTTGAGACATCAACTTCTCTATCTCCAATTCAATAGTCTAGCATTTGCTGTTTGGCATGGAGAGCTATTAATATGCTTAAAGACCGGGCATGAGGGGATGAGTCACGAGGCTTTTTCAGATCAGCTCAAGAATGCACTTGCTGTTTGGACAGGCCAGATAATAAGGTGCACCTTGCCTACCTGGGGGCCACTGATCTTGGTGCAGGTGAATTTCTTGAGAGGAAAAACCAGCCCAGGGAAGGCTGCCTTGCAGACTCAGCAAACCTGAGGTCAGTGCACAAGACCTGAACACCACTGCAGGAGGGGCAGTCCTTAGGGAGGGTTCTAGATTTACCAGTAGAATACAGGAGACCTACCCAGTTGAATCTGAATTTCCGTAATTTTTATTTTAAGTGTAAGTACATCCCAAATGTTGCATAGGACATGTACCGAAAAATCATTCTTTGTGAGAGATCCATTTGGGACATACTTATACAAAAAAGCTCTTCATTGCTTATCTGACATTTGAGTGTAAGTGGGTGTTCTGTATTTTGTCTGGCCACCTTATCCTCATGGTCTCAAACCTTTGGCTTCACATTGTCACCTTCTCGCTCATGATACCTCGTGGTCTGGAGCTTCCTTTCCGTTTGCAGAGGGGTGGCCTTGTTCAAGGCTGCGAGGAGAGGCTAGGACCGTGGGGTTCTTCATGCAAGACTAGTTGCAAGACTTGCATTTGACCACTCCCTTTGGAGAAGGGGCTTACACAAATGCAAAGAACCTAGCAACGCAGCTCACATTTCCGTGGGCCACAGAAGGCTCCCCCATCCCAGCAGTTACGGGCCACACGAGTAAACTGCAGAGATACCCAGGGGAGGCATGGGAACGAGAGGGCCAGGAGCTGTTCTCTTCAGGGCAGAGACAGGAAGGGAGGAAATTGTAATTGTGGCTTCAGAGTTTTAAGTAATTCAACCAACACATCCACCACGAGCTGCTGAAGGGTAGAAGCATCCTACCCCCCTGGTTGACAGAAACCCAGGGAAGGGGCCCTAGGCAGTGGAATACATCCCTTCCCAGCAGGGAACATTTGGCCACAAAAGAAAATCCCCTCTGAGGGGATTCGTGAAATAAAGTCCAGGCTGAGCCTTTCCTAAGGGGCTCCGGGCCTTCTGCAGTTGGATGCTCACTAATCCCCATAAAATTCCAATGCAGTAAGAAGAGGAAGGAATTATAGATGTAAAATTGTTATCAGGAGGATTCAGGCGGATTTCTCCTCGTCAACTTCCTCTATCTCCTCCTCCTCCTTGTCAAGCTCTTAAGAATAATGCCCGTTGCACACAGAGTGCTTTACAGTTTAGAAAGAGCTTTCCGGGCATTACCTTTGAGGCTGGACAGAGCAGTGACCTGTGTGGGCTCTTCATGGCTCCTCCTGCAGTGCTCCTTACAGCCACATTCACCGGCCTGAACAGCCTCAGCCTCTCCCCCTGCCATTCGTGTGTGCACATGGGCATGCGTGCACGCCCCCGGGGACCTGGACGTGCCCGTAAACGCAGATGTGTCTCATCCACACACCATGTGTGGTTCCTGTGCTCCTTGCGGGTGGGCACGTGGGCCTCCAGCTCACCAAATATCCCCAGCCCTCCAGGATTCAGTGTCTTTGGGTGGCCCTTCCCCACTAGCACCACTGGTCCCCAAAAGGGCAAGCCAGGTGGCTCTCGGGACATCACAGTGCATGTGGGAGTGCCATTCCGTGGGCACCCCTGCCTGAGAGAATTCTGGTTTACTGAAAAAAGTTGAAAGGATGACTTGGATTTATGGCACACCTATTACACGCCACGCCAGGCCCTTTCCGTCTTACTATGGAGAATGCTTCACCATTCCACAAGGAAAGGAGTGCTGCCCCGGTTTTAGAGGTGTTGGAACTAAGATTCAAAGAGGATCAGCCTTGGCCTGAGGTCACACAGCCAGAAAGTGGCAGGGCTGGGATTCGAACCCAGAAAGTCGGACTCCAAGCTCACACTTTTACTACGTGCAAAGTTGTTATGGGTCAGGGATTCAGACAGAGAGCAGTGGGGTGATTCTTGAGCTCCACGTGGTTCTGAGCAGCGTCCCTCAGTGGTATTGAGCTGGTGGCAGGACCAAGCTGGAGGCTCTAAGATGAATTCACCCACCTACTGGCAGGTTGGTAGGACTGGCTGGCGGGCTGCGCTCAGCTGGGCCCATCTTCCTTGGCCGGCAGTGTTAGGATGTCCCGGTACTCTCGCTAGCGGGGGAGCTAGACTGCTGTATGGCGGCCCAGGGCACTAAGACACCAAGAAGGAAGCAGCACATGCTCTTAAAGGCAAGGTCTGGAAGCGAGGAAGTGTTGTTCTTGCCACACTCTGTTGGTCAAAGTAGCTACAGGGCAGCCCAGAGTCAAGGGGAGGGTAAATGGGCCCCATCTCTGCGTGGGGCGAGTGAAGATTCACTGCCATCTCTATTCCACCGCAAGACACAAGTAAACCCACAGATGTTACATAAGCCAGGGCCTGGCCAGGCTACCCCAATGGAGCTACCAATGGCCAACATGCCCCTCACATCTATCCTGGTAAGGGTGATGGGAAGAGCATGCTTGCACAAAGTGTGTGGGGGGGGTCACACCAGAGGTCTGAGAGAGGACCAGATATTCCTGGAGCTCTTCGGATGGGGGATCTGGAGAGTGTAGACAAGGATGACGACAATAAAGGGGTGGGGCCTGATAAGGGGACACAAGAGAAGTATTCCAAGGCTAACTGCCGAATTCCTGTCACTTTTCTGCAGAAATCATTCGACCACTCACAGGCTAAGGAAGCAGGGCAAATGTGGCCCGCTGAAATACACCATTCACCCGACACAGATTAATCAGTACCCACTCCATGCAGACATGAAAATCCACATTTCAACCTCGTACCTCTTGGCTCGCTCAGTAATAAGACTGTTGTCCAAAGTGAAGATGAGATACAATGCCAAATTGTAGCTGGTTCATTCCTTCCTTGTCAAGCAAGGAGTGCAAAATACCCGCTCTACACAAGTCAGCACCGATGGGGGCTGAGGAATGGCTGAGCCGCAGACACTCTCCCGGCCATATGCAAGGCCCCAAACACTCTGAACTTCGGTCTCCCCTTACATAAAGTGGACTTGGTCTACACGATTTCTAAATTCTTTCCAACACTTTGACGTTGGGAACTAGTGCCAATGACCTTTAAAAGCCAAATTCATGCAAAACCAGTCATTTTCTCCCTTACATACTAACGAGCACTTCTCTGCATATTCATCTTCAAAGGACATCACCTCGAGGGGCTGAACCCTCTCCAGTTTTCAAGGCCAAGACGATGAAGAATTCTACCAATCCTCCCAGAGGCCAGAGTCTCATCTCACTATTCATCCCGTCTCATGGAGATTTGAAACAAAGAGCGAACTTCTCATCTTCAGTGTACATCTGGGGTAAAGAGATTGAGTTTTAGAATGATTCGCTGTACTGAAAATCCTCTCTTTTTGCTTCCAGCCCTGAGCAGATAGATACTTCAGCTCCTTGGTACTGTGCTAATTCTCCCATTCAGGGGCCTGGTGTGAGGTTGGTGGCATCCCAGGTCAGGACACAGCACCATGCCTTGAGAATGTCTGATTACAGAATAACCACCCATCGACCTTCTGGGAGTCTGCTGACTCTCCCAGAGCTCCAGTCCTGCCCATTTGGCCTGGCATTCCACTGCCCGAATCAATCAAGGGAGCAGAAGGCGACGTTTATGGCTACATCATGATTGCTCATCAAGCCTGGTGCCCACTTTTGCAAACCTCTGCAGCTTCGGATCCCAGCCACTTCAGTCCATTGCAATACCCTCCTCCGGATCCCAGCCGCGGAGTCCACTTTTGGGTTTCCTGAACTGCTGCCTGTCATCAGCAAAACCTGTGATTCTAGAAGCTTCTTAAATAGGCACAAAGTCCCCACTGACTAGAGAGCTTATCCCAAGTTCGGGCATATCTTCAGGGAAAGGCAAAGGCCAGGACACCTAACGGTGACACTGTCCTGGCGGCTGAGTTAGGAGGATGCCCTCCGTCTAAGGGCGGGAGCTAATATTAAGCAAAGATAGCTCCACCTAAGATGTTCAAGCCTATAGGGGACACATCTCTCTCAATCTCAGGGCACAATCATCTGTCCATGGCAGGGTACCCACATAGTAGACATGGCACAGAATAGGAAAGTGGCGAGGAGCTCCTGACCTCACAGGCCGTCGAGCTCGTTCCCCAGCGCCATCTTAGCCATCTTAGTCTGGACAGGTGTGTGACAATTCCCACTTCCTAGATTAATTCCCTCCCTATCCAATTCAAGCAAGCCCTAGCAGCTTTGTTGGACTGGCCCCAGCCTTCCTACCCTCCACCCCCTTTAAGTATCTAATATGCGCCCGAGGGCTCTGATCAACCAGAGGCAGTGCTCCACCAGCCTCCCCATACTATTCATGCCAATGGCTTGGTCTGCCTTCCCTACCCAGCAGTGGGCTCCTGGGGGTCAGGAGTAGCTTCTTGCCTGTGGCCTCAACATTTAGCTCAGAGTCTGGTAGCCACTGGACGGTACTTAGTGGATATATGTGGAATTAGTGAGAAGATGGAGATGGGTGGCTGGAGGGAGGGTGGGCAGAGAGGTAAACGAATGTTAGCTCCTAATGGGATTTCCATGCACCCATGCCCCTCCTTTCCTCAAACCCGTGGACCTGGCCAGACCAGATAGTTTCACAAGTCCCATGCACCAACCTCCCCAGCAACCAATTTTCTCTTCTTTGTGTCACAGCAGAGTGCTGGCATGTTACCAACAGGCCTCCATGTGGGCTAGTCCCCTGACCCTTGCACAAGCAAATATGTTTCCGAATGGCCTATGACTCGCACGTCACACAAGGACATCTGGCGGCAGAAGATGCCGAGATGGTGCTTCAGGGCCAATGGACACCGGCCTCCAGCTGATCCAGCTTTTCTCAGCAACAGGAGCCAGGCCCATGGGATACATACGAGAGCAGATGTGGGGTTGGCTGGACAGTCCCAAGTAGGAGACCGTGCTCAAATGCAGAACCTGCTGGATTCCAACCACCTTCTTGAATTACCCAAGGATGGGCTCCCTAGAATCTACTTTAAGAATAAAAGACCCCCTAATTGAAGGTAATTCATTTTCCCAGGCCCATTTACCATTGCATGTAATTATTGTAAATACTGGCTTGGAATAAGAGACTTTTCTTTTTTTCCCCAAGCAGTTCTAGCATTTCCTTCCATGGAACTAGGCAGCAAAAATCCCAACTCCATGGGTAATGAGCCAGTCCCTCTCAGTAGAAAGGGGCAGTAGACAAACTTTAAGCATAAAAGAAACCACAGACCCCTAACAAGGGTGGCTGCAGGCTTCTCTGCGGCCTCCCCAAGGAGAGATAGATGTGGGAGGGAAGGACAGGGAAAAGGGTTGTTTGGCACAACTCATGCCCACTACGTGAGCAGTAAACCTCACGGCACAGGCCATGTGGCTCCAAACCCCAGCGGGGCTAAAAGAATGAGCTCAGAATGTGGGTACAGAGGAAACAAGTCCAGAGCTGCCCTAGAAATGCCCGTGAGCTCTCAGCAGGAAAGGGGTCTGCCCATGGGAAGATCCCTCCAGCCTGGATAGCCTGTGAGCACTGGGCCTCCATCTTGGCCTTCATCTCAGCCTCTGATATGCAGACTCTGTCCTTCTTTAGCTGCATTGGCAACATCCCTGTCAGTTGTCCTCCTCCTTTCTGGCCTACTCAGGTCCTACAAGCAGGGTCCATCCCATAGGAACGGTTTCAAAAGTCATCCATGTGATAAAACATGGCATTTACAAGGCAGCTATAGGGCCAAGGCCCCCCATCTAGCAACCTTAGGAAACACTGCTGCCCAAAGCCACGACAGCCACCTTGACAGTCACCTGAGCTCGCATGCAGGGCCTCCCTGGGCAAAGCCGCCTGGCAGGACCCGGCCTGGGTCCCTGTGGCTGAGGCTCAGAGCGGAGCCTGGTCGAGGCCCTAAATCCACAAGCCCAGTTTCCCATTTGGGGTTCCAGCTTCCGGTCCTCCCCCAAGCAGACAGGAGCTGCCTCCCGCAGCCTTGGGAACCCGCTTACAGATGCCCAGTCAGGAGCCTGTACCCTCGCCCAGGATTCCCAGACTCCCAGGCTCAGGAGTCTCCCCGTGAGATCCTTCCCAGTAGACCTGGCCATACCTCCCAGCCTGCCTGCCCCCTGCCCTCCCCAAAAGGGGGTGCATATTTTATCTCCAGGGGACCATGAAGGTCTGAAGGAGGCAGGCTGATTTATCAGAGACATAACCATACAGTTGAAATTGTGTCAATATATCTTTGCATAGTGGATTCTGAAGGATGCCCCCTATTTCTCTGCTAAATCATATACATTTAAAGTCCCCAAATGCTTAAATAGATATTTATCCAGTAAATCAGCTCAGCTTTGAAGTGGCTCATTTCTTTCCTGCAGAAATGCAGGAGACAGTTGCTAACCTTGTTTTTCTTTCCTTCTCCAAGTCAGGAAAAAAAAAAAAAGAGGAGCAGAGAAATGAAATTCTGAATAATGAATGTTTAAATATTGACGAAGGTTTGACACTAATGGTGTGAGGGAGAGTGTGCCGCACGATGTCTCCACTGCGGCAGGAGCTACAAAGGGAGGCTTTTTGCTAGAACCTTTCAGGTCCCTTCCAGCAACGAAATTCTCGGGATCCGTGACACCTTATTCAGTGCTCCAGGGCCAGGGCTGGAGCAGGCAGGAATCAGACGGAACCTTCCTGATGCAACAGGAGAGGTTGAGTGATTTATTAGTCTTCATTTCCGGATTCTCTCTCTCAACCTATTTGCAAACAATTTATTCAGAAACAGGAGTTGCTCCTTTTTAAAGGATATTACTCTGGTTTGAGCTATTTCCCATCTTCCGAGGAAGATATTAAAATCCATTGTGAATGAGGAATTACGTGTCTGGGTCCTGAGTGCCAGGCCGGGCCCAGAGTTCTCAGTCAGCGGTCAGAGGCTCTTCTGGAGCCTCCAAACCCTCGCACAGGTTGTGTTTTTCCCAGGCATATCCCCCAGAAGGCTGAAAACAATCTATCTCCCCACTTCACAGCCAGAAGGGTCGAGGCCTCGAGAATCAGCACAGCAGAGAGAGCAGCTGTCCTGTGCGTTCCCTGCAGGGTTGGGGTGACAGTAGATTCTGGGGACTCGAGCAGCTGTAACAATGGAAAGGGAGGGCGATGACCTTTCCCAGGAGACACAGCTGCCCTGTCTTCAAGGTGAGTTTTGGTCTTGAGTTCTCTGAGCCTCTCCTCTGCCTTTCACCCAAACCTGCAGCAAACAATTCCAGATTCTACCCTGACTGTCACCTTGCAGGAAAGGAATCTCCTGCGATACCCTATCCCAACGCAAAATGAAGCCTGGAGACTCATAGTCCTCCTTTGGTGATGGCCTCAGATTCCACTTCCCCTCCCCCACGGTGTTAGTCACGGTCTTCAGACACATGGATTTTTGCCACCAAAGCCATCTATGTTCAAATCTCTGACTCGAACACATGTCTCTCTTGGCCACCTCCTGGAACCCCAGTAAATGACAATACACAACAGAAAAGGTGTACGTCCTCACAGACAAGGAGCACAGGGAAGGGGACTCAGCACACAAAGGCCTGTATACATTTTTGGTGAGAGGAGTGAAGACTGACTTTGAGAAAAGGGCCACGATGTCCACGCCTCTAAAGGGGCCGTGTGAGCGGCTGGGTGGCTGGGTCCCCCAGAGGCACAGTTCTCGGGGCAAGGGGTGAGGGGTGCAGGCACAGATGCCTCTGCTCCAACAAACACAGAGATAAATAAAACCCTAGGTGTACACATATCACATCAGCAATGCGTGAAAGTAGCAAAGACAAGACCTAACCCACTAACTGGGCAGCAGGACCAGAGAGCGAGTGGAATGTATGCAGAGCATACTTTTGGGACAGAGTTGGGAGACACTCTGAACCTTCAGAGCGTTTGGGAAATGAGCTTGGTTATAACTGAGCAGATTTGATTGAATCTGTGAAAAAAAACATAGGCAGTACGCAGAAAATCAGATAAATGAAAAAACGGGGAAACCATTAATCCCAAATTTTATAAAAAGTGTATGAAAAAGAAAGTCATTGTATGCTACTCTACTCAGTTCAGCATTGAAAAATAGTTGCGTAAATGTAATCATGTGAGCATGATATGGATCTCACCAAAAAGTTATAATAAATAGAGATGGACAAATTAGATAAACATATATTCTCTACTGCACACATATCACATCCCAAAGTCACATACATAAAGGCAACGCATTACGGACAAGTAACAGAGAGAACAATAGAGAGATGTGTGCAAATTAAAAGAAGAGGAAAAACGTGGAGAAGGGCAAAATACAGAGCCATATCCTCAGCCACCAGAACAAAGAGTCTAAATTGGTATCAATAAATAGCATGATAAGCATATAATTCAAAAAAATGGAAGGAAATATACAAAGCAAGTTTCAGGAGGCAGGGTGGGTTTGGGAGAGGTGGGCAGGAGACTGATGGTCTTTCGTTTCAGTACAAATTGAATTTTTAAATCCACTACTTTGGTAAAAATAAAATTAATTCAAACAGTGAAAGGCTGCCACTCCCCACCACAGGAAGTGTGGGGAGCCCACCACAATGTGGAAGGAGAGGGTGCTAGTCCGCCCCCTGGGGTGGGACAATGCGAGGCCAAATGCAAAAGGACCCCCCAACACATGTTCTGCTCTGGCTGGGAACCGACATACGTCCTAAATTCCGGCAACATCAATTCCTTGTTTCTAAACCATGCCGTTGAAAGGTTTCAAAGAAGGTGGCTTTAGTAGATAATTTGGAACTTTCCCTCTCCGGGATTAAAATAGAAGAAGTAAAAATCACATTTCACAACCAGAGCCACACTAGGGCCCTGTTTTCATTCCACCGCACAGTTTGTGACATGAAAATAAACAATACTGGAAAGGAGGTGTTTCTGTGTTTTTCCCGAGTCTCTTGAGATGAAGTTGGGCAAAGGGTATGCAGCCAAACTGTTTTTCACACCATGCCTCGACTGAGTCTCACACTTCTTTGCATTTAGAGGGGATTTTCATCACTGCCTGGTTTCAGAATTGACTAGGTGCAGACCGCAAGCAGCGAGCTCAGCTCAGTCGTCATTAGCACGCGTGGCCTGAGAAAAGTGTCCTCGGGTCTGGAGCAGCTGACCGCGTATTTAAGGTCGCAGAGGGGCCATTTTTCAGTGTGGCCCAGATAAACTACTTCACTGGGCATCCCAAATTACCGTCTGAACCAGTGATATATTCACCCCAAACACCAGCATTTATATTAAAAACAATTCCCCTAAGAAACAAAAAAAAAAATTTTTTTTTAAGAGTTTGAGTATCAAAATGCACAGAGTGAGACAGTCCAAGGCAAAGGAGAGTGATGTAAAATAGTGGCCGGCCAGCCACGCCTGCCACAGGTTCTCCCAGGTTCCCACCAAAGGCCAGTAAAAACCAGACAAGTAAAAACTCAAATGCTACTACGTTAACTACAATTTGATACGGTGCTAAACCTTGGGGGAGGTCCACCAATCATAAAGCTGCGGAGTGGAATCGAAAAGCACAAACCAAGGCTCACAGAGACATTTTTGCTTGACCTGGAGCCCAACTGAAATAAGATAAGGGAGGATGTTCAGTTCCTGCATCTGAGTTCAGAACACAAGTTCATGTCCCCCTCTGTTGGGGAGATCCTTCACAGGGCTCCATTTTGCTCCCTAGGACATAATGTCTGGGGGCATCTGGGGCTATCGCGACTTCGAGGGAGAGGATGCTCTTGGCATCTAGTGGGTAGAGAACCATGGAGGCCGCTAACCATCCTGGGAGACACGGGATGGCTCTCCAAAGACGTGCCTGGACCAGGACGTCAGCAATGCCAAGGATGTGAAAAACTGCTATAATGCACGGGAGATGTATTTGAAGGCAATGAGAATGCCTCTCCTTTTCTCTCTCTCTCCCTCCGTCCCTCTGTCTCACACAAATACACACACATACACACACACACACTTTGTACACCTTAATGCATTAGGTTTGAAGGCCTTAATAATGCTATCTAAAAGGACTGTTAAAAATCTACAAGCATTCAGGCAGGAAGAAAAAGCAAAAACAAAGCAAAACAAAAAGTGAGCTAACCAGTGGAGACCTAGCCTCAGACCACCTTGCAACAACACAAACGCGAGAACAGGAGACACAAGCCAACAACACCCGCTGAGTTTTGCGGGAATTGGTTGTGGCTAGAAATGTTTGATTCAACCAATACGCGGCATGGTCTAAATGCGGAGCCACAGAGGCATTTCAAGATATGCACGAACATTCTAACAGGTATCTTTTAGAAGTGAAAATGTTACTTGAAAGCATACTCCACTGACTGAGTGATGAATCAAAATGAAGCATTCCAGAATGGGAAGCTGGAGGTGAGCGATAAAACCCATTTACATGTGAAGTTCTCTATTGGGTTATTGTAAATAATGAGAATGAGAGAAAACAAATAATGTAAGTAATAAGAAAGGGGACACAACCACAGACAGGGTTAGGGTTTTCTTCTTGTCCAAAAAAATCCCTCTGTACGGCACTTGCTAATGAATTGAAAAATCTCAACAAATTACATAGCTTTTCTGGAAAATGTAAATTATCAGAGCGCGACACAGAATAAAACCAAAACCTTAAGAAATCAGTTGTGAGGGCAGAATAAAAAAAACTGCCAAAGTTTATATCTGAAAAAATACTTTGACAGGGGGAGTCTTCCGAACTTTTAAAAAACAGGTAGCTCCGTGCTTTATTAACACTACATTTTGTAATATATTATAATTAATGTTATATATTATTCTATATTAGGTATTAATATATATAATATAGATACTAAAATATATATAAAACTCTAGTCTGTTTTATGAAGTTAGTAAAGCCTTATACCAAAATGTGCTGATACAACTCAAAAACTAAAACAAAAATGTGCATACAAATACAGATGTGAGCATCTCACTGAAAGCACCATGTACCAAATACATCATTCACCATGGCCAACTAAGGTTTATTCTCGAAATTGAAAATAGGTTTCATTATTTTTATTAACATTAATCAAAACAACATGTCAATTGAGCAACAAGGAAAACAATATGCTTTTCTCAGAACATACTAAATATATTCTTCTTTACTGTTCTTTCAAGTAAATGTACATTATTTTTCTTCCTAGTTTTCTATTTTTCAAAGTTACGATGTCCTTAGTAATGAAACAACTAAAGTCAGTTCCATTAAAATTAGAAAGAAAATGAGCTTGTTCCCTCTCACTAATGCTTTACTATTTTCTGGAATATCAGACTAAGGCTATAAGAAATGAAACAGAAATTAGAGATGTAACTATTAGAAAGGAAGAAATAATCATGGTTTCAGACAGTATGATCAGACACAGAAATTGCAAAGGAAACAACTGGAAAATATCTTATAATTAGAAAGAGAGTTCAGGGATGTAGACTATTACAAAGGGAGGTGGGAAAGAGCCTTCTTTCATACTAGAAATAGCCACTTTCAAAAATCTGCTCACAACAGCAATAAAAAATAGGAAAAGCAATCAATAAGAATAGCCCTAAACTGGGGCACCAAAATGAAGAAAATTAAAAACATTACTAAAATATATAGAATAAGATTTGACAAAATGGGAAGTTGTGCGCCTGGATGGAAGACTGAATGTGGTTAATTCCTAAAATAACATATGACTTTAAAATAGAAGCAATGAAATTATGAGCGGCTGTTTGGTTTGGGGAGGGGGGGAGGCACTATTAAAAAGAAGAGAAGGAATTTTGAAGAAAAAAAATTCCAAGCTCTCCTGGTCAGACAAATAACGTGAAGGAATTAAAGTCTGTAGAAAGAATAAAGAGAGGTAACTTGTCTCATAACCAGACTGTCCACTGTTTTACAACTGTTGGAATTAAAATGCACAGCCCTGGCACAATCATCGATAAACAGAGCCCTGCAACAGAAGAGTCTTGAAATAGACCCAAGTTCATTTAAGAACTTAATAAATTACCAAGGAAGCCGTACAAGTAAATGGGATAGAAATGCACCAGGACAATTGGCTATTGGAAAAAAAATTAAATTAGACTCTCGCCCTATTACTATTTACTAAAATACATGCCAGGTGGATTGAAGAGTTGGTATAAAAACTAAAGCCATTTAAAACGGGACTATATCCATATATTACTTGGAGATTTAATTATTCTAATGTTTTAATGAAGCACTGAAAAAAACTAGCAGAAAATATAGCTGTAAATTTAACCGAAGGACATTCTAAGCATAAAAGCCCTGAGGAGTGAGGGGGTAGATCACGAAAGGCAAGCTCAAAACATTTAGTACATAAAAATTTTAAACTTCTACTATTAAAAATCATAAGCAAAATTGAATGGCGAATTGAGGTGCTAAGACCTGCTACAACCTTGAAAACATTCTGCTAAGTGAAAGAAGCCAGTTACACAAGACCACATATTGTATGATTCCATTTATATGAAATGTCCAGAATAAGCAAATCCAGAGAGACAGAAAATACATTAGTGGTTGCCAAGGGCTGGGGGGAGGGGGAAGTTGAGGTGAAATGGGGAGTGACTGCTGATGGGTATGAGGTTTCTGTTTAGGATGATGAAAATGTTCTAAAATTGATAGTGGTGATGGCTGCACAACTCTATGAATATTCTAAAAACCACTGAAATGTACACTTTAATGGGGTGAATTGTATGGTATATGAATTATGTCTCGATAAGGCTGTTATAAAAAAAATTGAATGGCAAATAGCCCAAGTGGGAGAAATATTTGTAACATATTTGGGAAAATATTAATAACCTTGACATAGAAGAAGAATCAAGAATAAATAATCTTGATTAGGAATAGTAAGTAAAATGATGACACCTTATTGGAAAATTGGGCAAAATCGATTGAGTGGACAATAAATGACAAAAAAGCTCACAAACCGTGTGTAGTCTATCACGTTAGCAGTGATTTAAGAAACAGTAATGCTCAATGCAGAAGAAGATGCCGGAACAAGGCCATTCTCTTCTACTGGTGCAAAGCCTTCATCTGGAGATCGTGCTGGAAAGCAGCTTGGGAATAAGCATTCAGATCTACTCCCAAATATGCATTCCCTTTCTTCCACATCTAGCAATCTGTCCACAAGAAATAAGCACAAAGTGCCCAAAGATTTATGTATGAGGGTGTTCACGACATCATTATTTGTGGTTATTTATAATATCTACAAATTAGAATGAACACCAGTGCCCAAAAGGGGAGAAATGGTTAAATAAATTATGGATCAGCCACAAGGCTGAATATTATGCAGCCATTAAAAATGATGTTTTCAAATAAATTTAATGACAGGGAAAATGATCACAATGTAATGTTCAATGGATGAAGGATATAAAATTGCTTACAATATGATCCCGTACACACACAATGCTAAAATGAAATACACCAAAGGGCTGGCAGAAAAGATCTCTAGGCGGTGGCATTCAGGGTGATTTTCAGTTTTTCTTTATATTTCCCGTATCGTCCTTGTTTTCTACAACAGGCACACTTTATTTCTGTAATTTGAAAACAAGAAATGATATTTTCTGGAATATTCACCTGCAGATATGTCTTTGGCCAGAAGAGATGAATAACAGCAATGCAAGTCCTTTAAAAGCTGGTATCTGCTTGGTACTTACCCCTCCCCCCCTTCCCTTGCACCGGTGAAGGGCAGGAGGGCAGTTTTAAAGGGCCACCCACCCTCCCAGAGGCTGCCCCACTCTTGCTGACCAGGCTGACTGTGTTAGTCCGTGAGACCCAATACAACCAAACCCCACAGGCTCTGTGGCTTACCAACAACAGAAATTGTATTTCTCATGGTTCTGGAGGCTGGCAGTCTGAGATCATAGTACCAGCATGGTCAGGGAAGGGCCCTCTTCCTGCCTGCAGACCTCTCACTGTGTCCTCGTGTGGCTGAAGGGACGAGAGCGCTCTCTGGGGCCTCTTTTATAAGGATACTGATCCCATTTGTGAGGGTTCCACATTCATGACTAGCCAATTCCCAAAGGCCCTACCTCCTAATACCATCACCTTAAGGTTAGGGTTTCAACATAGGAATTTGGGGGGGAGGCATGAATATTCAGGCCCTAGCACTAAGGGTCCCCCATTCATATGCTCCAACTCATCTAGGCTTCTGCCTCTGTGGGGCTAGGTCCACAAAGAATAATAAAGCTATTATCACTGAAAAGCCTGAAGGTGTTTTAGTCTAAAGTGGTGTTTATTCTAACAGGGCTCACATTAAAGGCTCTAAAGAACCTTTAGAACCCAGTGAAAAGAATGTCGCATGATTAGAGAAAATGTGAGAGAGATATATATCTCTCATATATATATGTATCATAAAGGAATATATACATTCCATTGTGTATACTGTGATATAATACAATGGAATATTATTCAGCCTTAAAAAGGGCTGGAAATCCTGCCACTGGTGATAACACGGATGAATGAACCTGGAGAACATTATGCTCAGTGAAGTAAACCAGACACAGAAATACATATAGTGCATAATTTCACTTGTCTGTAGAATGAATATATATTCATTCTATATACATTCTATATACACAGTCTATATTCATTCTGCACACACACACACACACACACATACACACCAAACTTACAGTGACAGGGAGTACGATGGTAATCACCAGAGGCTGGAGGATGGGGGAAACGGGGAGAGAAAAGTAGAATGGTGACTAGTGGGCGCCAAAGGCTGGGGCGAGGGGGTCATGGGGAGTTCGTGTGTGATGGGGACAGAGTTTCAATCTGGCAAGATGAAAAGAGTTCCAGACATGGAGGGTGAGGATGGTGGCACAACCGTGAGAACGTACTTAGTACCGCTGAACTGTATGCTTAGAAATGGTTAAGAAAGTAGGTTTTACATTATGTGTACTTTACCACAACAAAATAACAATAATATCTCACGGTGGAATTTAAGGCATCTGGAAGAGGTGGGGAGGACTCTCCGCCCTGTCCCCAACCCTGCTGTTGGGAGGTAGCTGCCCCCCAACCCCAGCCTAGGGCCACAGACTGGGCAGGAGAATGCGGTACGCAGCCTCCCGGTAGTTCGCAGCGCTGCGGTCAGAGTTCGGCTGGGCCGCCTGC
>CM052898.1:79408144-79451717 GCA_028534135.1 Potos flavus | reverse complement strand
AGGGCTAAGCCTTGGCAGAGAGGCAAGATCACTCTGAATGCACAGGTTTTCAGGCTGACTTACCAAAGGCCCCCTCTGTGTCAGCCTCTCTAAGGCACAGCCTCAGCCCAGAATTTTCTATCTTTCAGTCCCCATCAGCTGGCAAGACTCACTCCTGTCCAGCAGTGAGGAGGAAATAAGGTCATCATGCAAAGCCCATGTACCATCCCTGTCACACAGAAAAGCATCAGGAAATGCGTCTAGAAAGGCAATCAGCCCTGCATTTCTTCAGCAGTCACTAGGCTCACTGAATGAGAGGCTCTTCAGGTCCCGTGCAGCTCATGGATGGGTGCATCATAGGAAAAGGTGGATCAGGAGCAACCATGAGACAGGGTGGAGTGTGTCCATGGAAGTTTCAAGAATCTGCTAAGGGGAGGAGGGGGTACCTGAGCTGGGCATTGAAGAAGGGGAGGGAGGCTACTGCAGAAGGAACTCACAGCATCAGAGTGTTCCAGAGGTTGGAAGACAAGAAGATCAAGAAGATGGGCTGGGTAGACTATGGCCCCAGAAAGCTTCCCAAGGAGGTTGGTCCTTGCTCAGCACGCCCAACACAGCAGCTTTTGAAAGCCTTGCTGGCCACTCACCAGCACTGTCTCTCAGAGGACCAATGCCTTTGCGGTCTAAGTCGGGCAAAGTGTGGGGAGCACAGGAGTGACTGCTGCTCGCTTGAAGTGCAAGCACCCCTTGTAATTGGAGCTTCACAAAAACTGCCTATCTGTGAAAGCCTAGCTTAAGCACCACCTCTACCTCCCTGCTTCTCCTCCCTTCCTAGCCCTTCCCAGAGCTCTTGTCACGCCCCACCTCAAAGCGCAGGCGCAGGAGACACACCTGTCAAACATGGCAGTGAGATGACCTTAACGTGTCTGACCTTAATGAATGAGGATCCCTCCTAGGCCCATTCATTCATTCATTCACTTATTCATCCCACAAACACATACTGAGACCACGGTAGGCCGGCTCCATGGTAGACACTTGGGAATGCCACAAGAAAAGATAGAGTCCTTGGGGCACCTGGGTGGCTCAGTCGGTTAAGTGCCTGCCTTTGGCTCAGGTCCTGGGATCGAGCCCCACATCGGGCTCCCTGCCCAATGAGGAGTCTACTTCTCCCTCTGCCCCTCCCCCTGCTTGTGGTCTCTCTCTCTCTCTTGCTCTCTCTCTCAAATAAATAAATAAAATCTTTAAAAAAAAAAAAAGATACAGCCCTTGACTCCAATGCATTCAGCCTCTAGAGGACAAGAAAAGACAAAAGAGAAGTCCAGTGTGGAGGGCCCTGAGCACAGACACTTCCACAGGGATGTGGGAGCAGAAGACTGCACATAAAGGGAGTGGACAGTGGTTCTCCCACCATGGCTGTGGGGGGTCCCTCAGTGCTCCCCCACCCACCCGGGACCGGCTGGGGCACTGTGGGGAGCCACGGGAAAGCATTCTGTGCAGCTGTCCAGGACACCTGGGCATTCAGCTGCTGCCACACAAAGCCCACGTTCGGCTTCTCCTGCCAATTCCACCTCATAGGCACCTGAATTTAAGATTCATCAGAGGACTCTGGCTGCCTGGGAAATAATGATTTATTTTCTCTCTCACTCACACACACACACACACACACACACACACTATTTGCAATCCTTTGTTCTCAGTTTCCCACACATTTAATTACCTCAGGATAAATCTGATTTCCCCTCTTGGAAAATCTGTCTTTTGTTTTCTTTTAATTTCCCTTTCTTCCACGTTGCCTTTGACAAAGTTGGGAGAGACAACCGAGACAGATGAGCACAGAGGGTGGGAGAAGCTGAGAAGCCAGTGCGGCCTGTGGAGGAGGGCGCCCGGATGACGCAGGCCGCCTCGGCTCCTGGACCGGAGCTATAAATTAGGAGAAGTGCCCTGTACTTATATTTAATTCAATAACTAACACTTACTCACATAAAAATAACTTATTTTCATTCTGGGAGGGTAAGGCCTAAATTTAAACAATCTTTCCCAGCCTGCCTGAAGAAAAAGTCTGCCAATTCTGCCTCCTCCTCCCCCTCAAGCTCAAGGCCTTCATCCGTTGCTTGGAGAGAAGGGAAGGGAGTCATTCCTTAGTGAAAGCCCTGGGCCTGAGGGGAGAACTGCCTGGGAATCTCTTTCGGGAGAAAATACTCCTGGCCAGGGTCCTGAGAGATAAGCCTAACAGACATTTTTAAAGGAAAGATATCATCAAATGGATAGGATGGAGGCCATGCATGCTCATGAAGTTCCTATTCTGATCTTGAAAGAAGAAGGGAGAAAGGCTACTGATTTCCTGGCAAGTGGGAGGAGCCTGAACCCTTGGAGGGAAGACGCTGCCACTCAGGATTTGGAGCCTGGGCCAGAGCAGGGACGTCAGTGCCCCCGCCTGGCTTGCCAGGCCAGATTCCATCTGTCACCCTCATGCTTGGGTGGCCATGGGAGGGCACTGCCCTTCTCAGCCTCAGTCCCCTCGCCTTCTATTCTGACTTCTACTGCAAGCGGGTCTCCCCACACACTGGCCGGAGTGGCGGTACTTGTGGTTATTAGTATTATTATTTCGCTTGGGTCAGATCATTGTTCCCCTCCTCCAGACTCTCCAAGGGGCTTCCTTCACACTCACAGGGAAATACACTTCAGCCCAAGCTTGTGTCTCTGAGAAGGCTGCTTTGTTGGCAAATGGTGAATGAGAAAAAAGGCTGAAGCTACCAAACCCACTGACCCAGCTCCTCGGGTGAAAACCACAGGCACCCATCATTTCACGTGCAATTCTCTGCACATCTGTGCTTTAATGGAAAACAGGGAGTGTTGGCTGGAAGTACTTCAGGGGGGCCAAACCTCCCTTCTTCGGTATAGTTTCAAGGCACGACAGCCTCATAGATGTGGCCCCTGACCACTCCAGAGTGAATGAAGGCTCTTCCATTTCCAAATCTCTGCCTTTACCTATATGGGATGGGGCATGACAGGGCTGAAGAGGAGCAGGGTTACTTCTACTTGTCAGAAAGGTAAGTTGAGGACAACTTATCAGCCCCACACCACCTGACCCATACTCACTTCTCAGACCTCATCTCAACCCTGCCAACATCTTCCCACCTCAGGCCTTTGCATTTGCTGGGTTTGCCTGGAATGTCTTCCCACGTATCGATTCATGGTTGGCTTCGAATTTTCCTGCTCTAGGCTCAGACTAGGACTAGAGGACTTCCTCTGAAGTCCTAGGACTTCAGGACTAGAGGACTTCCTCTGAAGCTCTAGGACTTCCTCTGAAGCAGCCCCAGTTCCAGGGACTCTCTCTCCATTTTCCTTCCCAGCCCTTGTGTTAAGCTGAAATCCTTGTTACTCTGTTGCTCAGCCCCTTTCCCTCCCACCACAGAAGGGGTGGGCTATAGAGAGGATGCGATTGAGACTAAAAGAGCCTGCTTCCCTCTTCTCAGGGTCATGGCCAAAGAAAAGATCTATTAAACACAAATGAATAAGAAACAATTATGTGTCTCTTGCTAGAGAGATGTATTAAGCTTGTGGCTATATTTGGGCAGAGGCTAACAGTCTGACAGTGTGCACTCCTAGGCTCTCTACTCAGCCCCACGAGCCATGCCCACCACTTTTTCTCAGGCTCTACCTCTGATCAGATCTTTCCTTTTCCTAACCTCTTCTTGGTTCTTCTTTGAAGGGTTATCTCAGAAAAAAACAAAACAAAATAAAACCCAAAACCAAAACCAAACAAACAAAAAAACCCTCAAATAGTGCTTCTTAACCCTGGCAGCTCATGGGAACCAACTGGAAAGATTTTAAAAATACCCTGCCCATACCCCAGGACCAGTTCAATCAGAATGACAGGGGAGTAGTGGGGACTGGCATCAGTATGTGTTTAAAATCTCCCCCAGGCTTCTCAAGTTTCGCCAGGTTAGGAACCCCTAGATCAGCACTTTAGGGATATCTGCTACCTTTCTGTTGGGGGATGACCCCTGCCTGCTCTCTGGAGGCACTGGGCCAGTGCTGACCAGCCGGGGAGTCTGCCCCCCCCCTTTAAGGATGGAGAAGCGAGTCAGAACAGCACAGAAACTGGAAGGTGGGAACTATGGCCCAGCCTGCAGGAGACCACAGTCAGGCTCCAGGCCCAAATGGGACTGCCTTGCAAAGGAGAAGTCAGGATTGGAGACTGCACACTGCATGGGAGCCTGGGGTGCTCTCCGGGGGATCCTAACACCCCAAACGCGTACACGCCTGGCAGCCCAGCGTCCCTTCACCCCTAAAGACAGAGAGTAAATCTACGATTAGCCATGCCCAGCGATTCTCTCCTGCTTGAGGTCTATTAAATAAGAAGAAAGGAAGATAAAATGAGAAAGCAAAAACTAGGCGAAATAGCTATGGTAACCCCTAAAAGAGTGGATGATTTGTGCCCACACAAAAGCCGGTCTCTAGGTGAGTTGCTGCTATTGAAATGCCAGAACCTTACTTGACACTCCCCAGAGGCCTGCTGGGCACCTGCTTCATGGACATATGGTACATGCTCCCACCAGCCAGGCGGCCTTCCAGATGGGACCCATGTGGAATGGTGATCTGGAAGCTGGACAAGCCGGTCTCCTCCACCAGGGCCTAAGCTCCAGGAGGCCACACGTTTCCTAGTGTCTGGCAGAGTGCCTGCCCCCGGCATACACTCGATAACCATTGACTGAATTACAAATGGGCATTTGTTGGACCCACTCAATAGGCATGGTCTTTCTGCTGGAAGCAGCCTTCCCCTGAGAGGCGGACTCAAACTCAGCACCACTCTTGTGCCAGTGAGGATTCCGAGCTGTAGTAATAGAAACTGACTGTGGTTAAACGAAGGAAACAGAAAAGGAAGGCGACCTTTTGGAAGGCTGTGGAACAGTGCTCTGAGTCATCAGAAAGGCTGGGTGGGAGACTAGGCAGGGGCCCAGAGCCTAGATGATAGCCCGGGGTCTGGGCCGGGCCACACGTTCCCCACAGCCCCTCTGCCCGGCCCACCCTCCAAACGATGCAGCTGCATCTGCCGGGACTCAACGCTGTGGCAAATGTCCCAGCTCTCCTGAATCTTCTAGCCCATCCCTCCAAAGTCACAGCCTTAGTCAGGAGCATCCCGGCGGCCGAGCTGCCCAGCCGGGTAGCCAGACTCTAGCTCCCTAGAGGTAGAGAGGAGGAACCCCCGGGCCCTGCGGATTTCCTTACACTCTCCAGGAAGACAACCCTCTCCCCCTCCAAGCAAGAAGGGGTGTTCCAACTCAGGGGGCTGCCCCTACCCACCCAGACATATGTATGTCCACTGTAACACGGAATCCCATCTTCAACTTCCACAGCGACTTTATTCTATCAGACTTTTTAAAAGTAGTAGAGTTGAAGCAGGAATAAGCTCTCTTGCTAGGTGTGTAATTGAGTCAGTGTTACAATCTAGTGTTTACAATGTGCTAAATCCACAGCCAAGAGGAAACGGCTGACGTTGTAACTTCAGCCTGTGGCTATGGAGGGAGGCTGGGGACACCGTCTAGGGGAGGTGTTTGGACAGAAGGTAAACACCTTTAGGAACGAGCTTGTTTCCAGCCCATGGCCTGGGTGTGGGGGGAGCAGCAGTTGCAATCTTGGCTGAAGGCAGGGGTCTGCACAAAGCGACTTTCCTTTCCTAGCAGAGTTTAGCCCCCGGGGCTTTTCAGCTCAGTGGCTGACATGTCCTCGCAGTCCCCTGCCTGCTGTCATACTAAGAGTGTCTGTCTACATCTGCAGCCAGCTCTCCCAGATGTGTCCTCTGACATCTGGGAGCCACGTCAGCACACGGAGGTGATGCACAAGTCAGGCTGCTGCCTCCCAGGGCTCAATCTGCTCCCCTCCCGTCCTCCCTGGCAGGCAGTCACAGATTCCACAGCCGTCCGGTAAGAAAGGCGAGCAGAGCGTGGCTGGGGAGGCACCATGGGGAGAGAGCACACTTGGCACCTTCCTGGACCCCCGGTAGCTGCTACGAGGGTCCTGAGATGATGGGGTTATCGTGGTCTGTTTCATGTTTTTTCCATACAAACAAGGTGGGTCAGTGACTCCCACTTCCATGCTCTCAACTTTCCTATCTCACAAGTGGAGAGGACACCCCTCCTGGTTGACCCAATCCTACTAAATGGGTTAAAGGTGGGGGTGATTCTGGAGACAGAGAGGCCTTCACTCTGGAGTGATCGGGTGCCACGTTGACTATGATGTCATGGCGTGAAATTAACCGAAGAAGGGAGGTTTGGCCCATCTCACGGTACTTCCAGCCAACATCCCTTGTTTTCCAAGAAAGCACAGATCTGCAAAGAATTGCATGTGAAATGATGAGTGTCTGTGACTTTCACCCAGGGAGCTGGGTCAGTGGGTTTGGTGGTCTCTGCCTTTTTTCTCATTCACCATTTGCCAATAAAACAACCTTCCCAGAGACACAAGCTGAGAAGCTTGGGCTGAAGGTCATTCCCCCTCTGAAGGAGGAGTTGGCCCAGGGAAGCCTCAGGACTGAGCTGCTACAGCTCACAGAACTGGGGCCGTGGGGACACAGTGCCAGGCACTTGTGGGTCATGGGTCCCCCCTACCCCCCAATAGCATTGTTGATCTGGGAAAATAGGCCGATTCGACGCAAACCAAATTAAACCACATCCTGGACTTGGCTAAGACAGAAAGTAGAGGAAAGGAAAGTTGTTCCTGAGGTCTTCTACCTCCCCCCTCCCCACATCTCTGGCTAAATGCACGAAGGAAAAGGGATTTTTCTTCTAGGAAGAGAAGAAATATCAGCCCTTATTAAAATAAAGAAACAGCCATCACTATATACCACATATAGAAAATGCAAGGGAGTTTGGAAGAATACTGAAAGCTGGCAAACCCCTCAGATTTTGGGCAAGATCTGGATTTCTGTAAAGGCAAATGTCACATCGGGAAAGGCCCCTCAGCACATGAGAGTTGCAAGGTGCAGAGGAAAGGGTAGGAACCTGTGGTCCAGCCCAGAGGGTGTTGTTCTGTCTCTGTATCGGCCTCCTGCTGCCCCCATCACCAGTGCTCCTGGGCAGAGAGCCCCTGGCCCAGAGAAACTTCCAGAAACTTCCAGAAGAAACAGCCACAGTGGGTCACAGCCCACAGCACCCGTGACAAAAACATGCACCCCTGGGCCTCCACCCACATATGCATCATTGTTGCTCTCCAGAAGAGACACCAAAAGTAGAGCAAAAATCATTCAAAAGCCTATGGGAGAAAGGCTTCCTGAATTAAGAGCTTAAAGCTGCCATTTGAAAAAGCCAGAACACATCCCAAGATCAAATCAAGACACATCCTGGCGAGTCGCTAAACCTCAAGGGTAAAGAAGGACTCCTCTGGACATCCAGGTGGAGAAAGGCAAATCGCCTTTAAAATATTAATTAATTAATTAATTAACACTCAAGCTTGCCCTCAACTGATCACAGCAATGTTCAATACCAGAAGACACTGAAGCAACAGCCATGATTCTGGGCAAAACTTTAGGTCACCTCTGTGTTTTAAACCCAGGCAGGTTGCTCACCCCTCATGCACACCAACAGGCAAGGAGATGCAGGCATTGTCAAGACTGCCGCCATTCAGGGAACACAGCGCCAGAGAGCTGTGAGGGCAAGGTGGGGGGTAGGGGAGGACGGAATCTGGCCGACACTAAAGTAAACAAAAAATGTTAGAACCTGTCTATCAAAGTGTGGTTCTTGGGGCAGCAACACTGACATCATAAGGGAGCTTGTTAGAAATAAAGACCCTCGGCCCCACCTTGGACCTACGGCATCAGAATCTGCAATTTAACCAAACCCTCAAGCGCTTTCTAGGCACTTGAAGGCCTGAGACTCCCCCGGTTGGAATAAAGAATCCACAGCAAAAGGCAGGGAATGGCACTGAAGGGGGTGGGGGGCACGGCAAAGCCTCTGGGCAGGGCACAGAGCACAGAGGCCCACAAATATTGTCGTGGTAAAAATTGTGGCAGAAGACACCCAGGGTCTGGGGTGTGGGGAGTGGCAGACACTGTGACATTTTAGAAGTGAGGGAAAAAAAAAAAATCACATCCTTCCCTCTCAAATAAATAAACAACTTCACAGAAATTCTTCCAGAAATTGAAAACTTGCAATGAAGAAAAATATTTCTGAACTTCAGCACTTTCTGAAGTTCCATCTAAATTTTTTATCTATTAAATTCAAATCAAATTAAATATATTGCTTTTAATTTAAAAATGTGTACAGTAACATTCTATTTTTGTAAAAGTGTTTCAATTTATCTAATTAGTTATCATTCTATCATAGAAAGAGTGTGGTGATGATGTTCACCAAATGTTAATTTCTTCTTCGCAGTGGAATTTGAAGTGATTTTTTTTCTTTCTCTTTCTCTTTCTCTTTTTTTGAGCACATTTGTATACTACCTAATTGAAAAAACAACAGGCTTGTACCCGCTTCACCAAAAAAAAGTTCTTAAAAAGCATAATCAGAAAGGTTTTTGTTTAAAATAACAGATTTCAATGATGTTCTAATTAGTACCTAAACTGTATCAATCTTAAGGAAAAAATAATTAAATTGAGGTTAAAAGAAGTCAGATTGGGAGATAAGCTGGCTAAAAACTGAGCTATTCTAGGTCCAACGAATAGCATTTTCCAGTACCAGGATGTTAGGACAACCTTGCAATGCTTTGCAATAAAAAGTTTCTCCGGCTCCCTGTGCAGGTGCCGACAGCCTTGGTGGCAGCCCACCCTCAAAGTGGCCCATCCCGGGTGAGCTGACCAAGGCCTGCCTTTGCTTCCCTCTCCCCTGCTACTCTCTGCATCCCAACACCTAGATACAGGAGAGCCTGCAGATTGTACTACCTTAGCCTCACAGTAAAACACTCGGAGCTCTAAGAAATGACTCTGAGACCACTGGTGGTCTCAAACTCTGACAGTTATCAGAATCACACCTGGAAGCAACTCCCAGGTGGTCCTGATGCCCGCCCACCCCCCAAAGTGTGAGGACTGAATCAGACTCCGCAGATGGGGCGGAGCATTGGGGGACTTCCGGTCTTCCCGGAAGGAAGGCTCTCATGGCTGCTGGGCTGAGAACCCCTGCCCTCACATCTGCTGCTGGATCTAATGAAGGATGTGGGTTTATGGGCAACCCAGGGCCCCGTGACTCTGCAACACAGTGTGATGGCTACACAAGTCCATCCTCCCGTTGACCATGCCTGTCCAGTAAAGGGTCTGCTGGCACAGAATGCACTATCTTGCTGACCCCCGGATATGTGACTGATGTTCCCCCTTTCAAGACCCACTAAACTGTGGCCGAAGACAATGACTTACTCGGAAGTTGTCTTTTAGATCAAGTCTCATCTTTTCACAGCTGAAGCCACTGAAGACCAAGGTGTCAGGTGGTGACGAAGCCCTCCCTCCAGCCAGACCTTCTCCCGCTGTGCCGTTCCCACCAGCTAGGGAATGCCACCACGTTTTCAGAACAGAGGGGGACATCTTTGGAGAGAGATTATCGGCAACTATTATTATTAACAACTCCTAGCAGTCGCTTTCCCTCCCCCACTTTGCAGAGAGAAAATTCCATAGGCACTGCCGGCCCTGGAGAGAGATTTTCCTGAAATCTGAAATCCCTAGGATTTGCCAAGTCCTCTTTCTAGAAGCTGAACATGCCAGTGCACTCTTTGAAATTCACTCAGTAGTACGATGGAGGCTGAGCTTCCCAAGGTCACAGAAGTGAAGCACTTAGGAGTACACAACTCTGGAGCCAGCCTGCTTGTGTTTAAGCCCCAGAGGTATGACTCAGGGTAAATGCTTTAACCATACTCTGTGCCTCAGTGTCCTCATCTGTAAAGTGGGGTAATAATTACTCCTGACTCACAGGATGTGTGAGAATTGAATGAGTTCTTCTACGCAAGTGTGCATGGGACCAACCATGTCGGACGTCTGGCACGTGGTAAGCACCATGCATATGTTCATTATTTCTGTTCTCATATTGTACCAAATGTCTGAAGGCAACTACCCTTCTCTCCTCTCTCAGTTCCACACACCAAGCCAATGCTTTGTCCCGAGTCTCCCCACTTTCACTGCACAATCTACTTCCATGGCAGTCAGAACTCAGGTACTAATAGTAGCTGTCCCCTTTTGTCCCCTGCACCCCAATCTCTTCCCACGGTCCCGGTCACCCTGATTAAAGCAGAGTCTGAGCCCCGCGTGATTTCACTACAGACACAATAGTTGGCCGAGACTTCAGCCATCCCATTAGTAATAATTCTGTTAAGTAACTGGTATCCTGTCAGCCTTGAGAAATGGGATGTCATCACCTGGCATTGCCCTTGGTCCTGACCTAATCAACATTTTAATCCATAAAGTAGAGGAAAAAATATTTAACAGAATGTATATCAAATCAGGAAGTGACAGAAAGCTGGAAGAAATGACTAAAGTGCCGGTGAGTGAGCTAAGATTCACTCAGATTGATCATGGGGGTTTGGAATTCTGGACTGAAGCCAAGAGAAGGTGCTCTCTAGACAGGACGAATGCACATAAATCAAGGAGCCGCGGCTCCATGACTCACTATGTGAACAAGACCGACGCATGCCAGGTGACTATGTGCTTCCTACACTGACCCAGGGCAGAGCCGCATCCCGGAAAGGGCCAGCCACCATCTTCTTAACTGAAAAGGTTCCTTCCACAGAATTCTGTGCTTTTTGGGAAGCCATAGGATAATAAGAACCCGAGTGACCGGAGTGTGCTGAGAATTCATTTATTCATGGATCCATCCACCACCATCATGTGTCAGGCTTTATCTTTGCAAGTCACTGGCCCAAGAGCTGCTAAAAGAAGGACCACACTTGTCCTGGTTCCTCAGAAGGTCTAGGATTATGGGTTGGAAACCAAGAGGTGCATTTAATGGGAGCATAGCCTCCATAAGGATTAGGAAGGAGTGAGCCTGCTGTCACCAGCTGTGTACAGAGGCTTTCAAGGCTGGAAAGGGAGCATATCAAGGACTCTTGCTGTGTTAGGTAGCTGGGCACCTCGGGCTCTCTTCCAAGGTACCATTCCATGAGTCCATGAATCACATGATAAGGTTGATCAAGGCAGCAGGCCAACCTTACCAGAGGGAGGTTGGGGAAGGAGTAAACTGAGTCAGAAATCCTTCTTTCACACCCCAGCCAGCCAGCCCTCCCTTATACCTCCAGGCTGCTCCTGACCTGTTTCTGTCTTGACCTGGGATCGGGGTGACTCCTGATCTGTGAAGTCTCTGATGCTCCCCACACATATGGTATAAGACCCTAAGAGAAAGACAGACTAAATCTATAAGGGGCACCATGTTTCTGCTGTCAGGGTAGCAAAGATCAAAACGCTGGCTATCAGACTGTGGTTGGCATCAAACCAACCTCATATCTCATGGGTCACAGCATTACTTAGCATTACTTAGCACAATCTTTTAGAAGAAAATTTGGCATCATATATCAACATTTTAAATGCACTCACTCTCCCATTCCATAACCCCATTTTTGGCAATGTATCTTATAGATACACTTGCATTCCTACTGAGCGCTCTGTTGTACAAAGAGGTTCACTGCAGTATCCTCTTTTTTTTAAGGCTTCAGCAGCATATTCCTGTCTTTCTTTGTCATTTCTTTGTATTGTGGCGAAACCCATATTATAGGATAATTATCAATTTACCTAGTTGCCAGTATCTCATTCAGTGCCATAGACATTCACCATAGACATCACCACTATCTAAACTCAAAGCATTTTCATCATCCCTAACATAAAACTGTGTCCATCAGATGATAACTCCCCATTCCCTTTTCCCCTGTCCCCCATAACCCTTATTCTTTTGTCCCTATGAAGATGCTTATTCTACCTCATACAAGTAGAAGCATATATATTTGTCCTTCTGTGTCCAGCTTCTTTCACTTAGCATACTATTTTCAAGGTCTATCTATGTTGTATCTATCAATACTTCATTCTTTTTTATGGCTGAATAACATTCCATTGAACAGATATACCACCTCTTGTTTCTCCATTCGTCTCCTGATGGACACTTGGGATGTTTCTGCCTTTTGGCTACTGTGGATAAAGCTGCTGTAAACATTTTTGTACAAATAGCTATTTGAGCTACCCTGCTCTCAATTCTTTTGTGCGGTATTCTTTTTAACGGCAAAAAATTGGAAACAAACCAAATAGCAATTAATAGGAGATTTGTTAAATAAGTTATTGTATATCCACACACTAGAATACCATGCAACCCCTAAGAATGAGGCAGGCTTATGAGTTCTGGTATGGAATCATCTCCAAGATCTTACATAAAAAGAGAAGAGGAGGAAGAGGAAGAGGAGGGGGGGAGGAGAGGGAGGGAGGAAAGGAGGAGGAGGGGAGGAGAAGGAGCAGCGTGGACAGTGGCAGTAGCAGGAGGAACTGAGTGCATGCTTGATTTATAGACTGCCTCTGGAAGGCTCCACAGGAGCCTGTGAGAGCAGTGCTCAGGAGGCCACCGGGCTCAGGGTCAGCAGTGAGACTTACTTTTCACTGTATGCCCTTTGTACTGTTGGAAATATTTTAATGAACTGAATGTACTGCCTTCAGAAAATTAATCAATATGATTTTTAATTGGCATGTGATCGCTTCAGATCTTGAATTTCGTCCTCGGTCCAGCAGAAGGAGGGGTGTGTGACAGCCGGGGAGGCCGCCGAGCAGCCCTGGAAAGTGGAAGCCAATGACTATCTGACATTGATCGCTTCAACTCCTAGAAACATCACTGCTTCCCCATCTTCAAACACTGAGCTCCCTGCCAAAAGCCTCCCCAGTGCCTTGTAGTCTCTCAATTCCAATCCCCGTGTTTCTTCTCTTCTTCCACCTCTCCCTAGAGAAGTCATTTTGAGAGCAGCAAGGTGAAGGGTGTGGGCCCACGCTGCTGGAAAGGGAGGCCGCAGAGTGAGGCTTCAAAGTTGGTGGGCTACCCTGCCCCAGGAAGGGTCACGCTCCATCCGGAGAGACCCCTGGAGACGTCCAAAAGGTTTCTGCACAGAGCCAGGGGAACGGACCTCACAGGATGATAATCAAATCATATTTGAAAATGAGATGAGGAGAGGGGAGTCAGAACAAAAGCCAGTGAAAAGAAAAAGAAGTTGGAAGTCGCAGAAATTGGTGCTCTGTATTCTAAGGACTTCCTGGCTCCTAGCGGGGTTTGAGATTAGTGTTGATAATAGCTTCACCATAGGACCACAAAAAAATCAATGGAATTGGGACCGAGGCAGGATCCATTTATCTTCTTGGGGTGAAATAGAAGGTGTGATTTTAAAAAGACAAATTATACCGAATGCGTGTAATTGATGTGCATACACAGAACCATGCAAGGAAGGCCAACTGCACACAATTGCACGATATCAGGCATTATTCTCATCAAGAGTTTCTTGTAACAATGCCAACCCCAGGGCACGGTTCAAGTACTCTGGAGAGCAGTACTAGGAATTGAGTTCTAGAATATGCTGCATGATTTTTGCATGGTTAATTATTTGTTTGAAAGGGCAATGAAGAATACTGAAAGGAAAAGCCAATTTGCAGGTCCTGCTTTATAATGAGACTGCTTGGTTGGGACAGGGCTCCAGGGATTACTTAATCCATCCCTCTGCCTCTCATTTAAATGGACTGTCTACACCTCACATGAATTGTCCCCTAGTTTAAAGGCCTTTATTTAAGCGATTTTCCCTCACTGAACCAGATATATAATCTCGAGGGCAGGGATGATGGTTTTATCACCTTTATGGTATCAGTACCTGACACACAGAAAGTTCTCGAAGATGTTTTATCTATTAATTGATTAATTAGGTAATTAAGTAAGAGCTTGTCTTTCAACCTAAGAAGGCTATCGTAAGTCAGTGTTCAGAGCTGGCTCTTCCATGACCGGCTTTCTTGTCCAGTTGACAGTGCCAAGCCAGTCTAGCTGTGTTCCAGTCAGTCCTCAGAGAGGTGGATGACCAGAGAGAGGGTGGCAGGGACACAGAGGGGAGGAAGGACAACCATTGCCTGGTGTCTGGGGGGTAGGACCATCTGGGACGAGGGGGGCCTGGGACGAGGGGGGCCTGGGACGAGGACCATCTCCACAGAGGCTTGCTGCCCCTTGTGTGTCCACAGCCAATATACTTCACATCTCTAGAGACAGAATGTAGAGCAATACCCCACTGATACCCAAAAAATGAGGGAAAGAAGGTTTGGCTCCAGGAAAATTCCTTCTCCCAGCTAAATCAAAGCTACTTCCTAAAAGCCTTCCTCAAGCCTTCCAGAAAGGCAATCAATGTTAGCACATGGCAGAAGCTCCCACCCACCCCCCACCCCCCACCCCCCAAGCAGGAAGCTTTCAAGTTTCCCTTGCCGGGCAACCCAGCATTCAGGGGAGAGGCTTCTTCTGCCCCTGGGCTGGGCCTGAGGGCTGCCAGGAAGCCTTTTCATTCTTCTCTTTTATTCTACCCCAGGCCTGGCTGTGCCCTGCCCCCTCGTTCGCAAGGAGGCAGAAAGGGGAGCACCCTCCCCATCTCTCCTGCCACCTTAAGGTGAACCTACCACAGCCCAAGCCCTCCTGTCCCCACTGACAGGTGCTGTGTGCGTGTCCTGCTGGGCACCAGCCCGACCCAGTGGGAGGCAGCCCTTGCCCTCAGGAGCTCTCAGACCAAGCTTTCTCTCCACAAGGCTGACTTCACCCTCTGCAGAGCAGAGTCAGACTGGCTTTTTCAAATACTTCTTCTCAGTCTACAAATTGCTCTTTCTAGTCACGACCTCCTTCCCTTAGGATATAAAGCTGATCAAATCTTCCCCATTCCAACAACAGCAACATCAGTAACCAAAACAAAAACCTTCTGGCATGCTGATTTCCCCTCAAGCCCTCTTTTTTTCTCTTCTTTTTCTTTTTAAATCTGCACCCACCGCTTCCTCTTCCTCAGCCCACTCAGCCTTCCGACTCGAGAAAGGACTGTCTGCATCTTCTGAAATGACATGTCGCCAGTGACGGCCCAGGAGGGCCACCACCTCCCTCACCGCCCTTCTCAGCCAGCTGGCCAAGCCCACCATGGCTGACCCATCCTCGCTGGGCCTCCTCCCAGCCCCTTGAGCTTCCTCAGACCTGCTCTGCTCTCCTGACTTCTCCGCCTGCGACTTCTGTAGCCTCCCTCGCTGGCTTATGCTCTTCCCCCTGCTGCCGCCATGTCCCTCGAAGTCCCTCTGTCCTGCTCCTTTTCTTCCTTCCTCTGTAAGTTCCCTTTCTTGGCAATCATATCCCAGTTTAATTTTTAAAAAAATATCTGTTAAACACTATGCACAAGGCCCTGTGTTAGGCACAGTTGATGTCGTGGTTATAATTCTTTCAAAAAGCTGACAGAAAAATGTGTGTGGGGGGATAAATGAATGATTTAACCCACTCTATGAAGAAGAGTTTGGGGCTCAGAATGGGGCTAGCAGCCCCCAAGACACTCACAATCTTTTAGTACAAGTATTATGATGTCAGACAAACAGGGAAAGCTCATGACATTTCTTCAAACTAATACTGAAAGACAGTCCTGTGTCAGATCGGGGAGAGTTGGAGCTATGCTAGGGACAGATTCCAGGCTTAGGAGCCTGACTCGACCACCTGAAACAGACTGCCCGAGGGAAAAGGCAGGAAACGCCACCCGCTGTCCCTGTCTCGAAGGCCCAGGACGGCCACCAGTGAGGAGCTGGGCTATGCTGAAGGTGAAGGAAGTTTCCATTTCACCCCTAATGCCTTCTTCCCTTTCCAGAACACGGCTGCACAGATCACAGCTGCCCAAGGTCTGCAAGGGCCATCGAGCATCTGAGAGCTGCTGGCCAAAGGGGGAAGCAGTAGCGGGAAGGGGTGAGGATAGAAACACCCAGAAGTGGTGCCCGCAGGGAACTGTCCTTTTCACATACTGCATCAGAGGAGGAGAACCAAAGAAGGCACTGCAGGCCAAAGGAATATGCCCCCCAAGCAGAGAAGAGACACATCAAGGGAGACATTTTAGGTCTGAGCAAGTGGCGGGGGGACCTGCACGCATCGATGTCCATGGCTGGCACAGAAATGAGAAGAGAATGAAATCACCCTGAAAGGGGGCAGAAAGAGAGCCCCAGGACAAGCCACTCCCCCTGTCTGTGCAACCTGGGCAAGTCCCATTAAAGTCCATCATGCTCCAAGTCAAAGGGAAAACCCCACAGACACCGGAACGGGGACATCGTTCCGTAGACTCAGAGGAAGAGCACACCTCTAAAAAGGAGACAGCCCAGAATGCAGAAGAAAAATCCAGGAAGTTGTATGGCTCCTCAGTAGTATACAAGAAAGCATGGCATCTAAGCCAGAGGAGCAGAAAGCCACAAGAAGGGCTGGTCTGCAGGAGGAGCTGGAAAGGAAGATGCATTCCAAACGGACAGACAGCAAGGGAACGAAAACTGCAATCACTGAAGCAAAGCCATTTTGCAGGCAGGGAAGACTAGCAGCGGAGCTTCCGAGTATCAAGTCAGTAACACAGAAAACAAATGGAAAAGAAATTACAATATGGTGGAAGGTGAAAGAGCTGGAAAAGAGAGAATGAAGAGCCACATGTAGATAATGTGGGTTCCCAAAATAGAATCTACAAATGAAGCTGAAGAGAAATGAAAGCTATAATGTAATAAAATGTTGCCGAGCTGAAGATAAAGGCCTGTGTGTACAGACAGATGGGCTCACCAGGCAAAGTCAGCAAAAAGAGACCCTAGGCACATCATGGAAAATAATAAAGATAATGTTGGAGAGAGAGGGCAGGCTGCTCCCAAGTAGAGGGAGGTGGCTTCAGACACCTCTGACATGGAACAGACCCAAGGGCAGACGAGAGCAGGGGCAGTGACGCAGGGGACCTTTCTAGTCCCGGGAAATTGTGAACGACCCAGAGACAGGTCAGCCGCTGGAAAACAAGTTAAACCCCTACTTTCTATCAAATCCCCCAAGTGAATCCCCACTGGATTAAATACTTAAATGAAAAAATGAAGCCATAAAAGTAAATAGGGTAAAACAGAGATGAATATTTATGTAAATTTAGGGTGAGAAAGAACTTCCAAAGAAGGAACCAGAGGGAATAGCACACAAGGAGAAAGACTGATTAATGACATAAAAATGTTAAGATCTGCTGCAAAAATACAGTTCTAAATCAACTTACAAAACCAGGAAAAAATGAAATACATACAATGAAGGTTCATATCATTTCAATCAGTAGGAAAATGAGTAAAGAATAGAAACAGGCAATTAACAATAGATGAAAATACAAATAAGTATTTAGTCCAACTGGTAATCAAATTTAAGAATTTAAATTCAAATAGCTAAAATTTAGCATTTTTCAGCCATCAGACTAACATAGAATCAAAAGAATTATGACCACCATTGTTGGAAACAGTCGGGGGTTGCCCGTGGGCATCCAGAATATGAAGGATACATCATTAATACAGCATCTCTGAATGGCAACTGGAAATTTTTATCAAAAGCCTTAAAAATGGGAAAATCTTTAATTTAAGAATTCTACTTGGAATTTATCTTTAGACTATCATCCATTGAAGATATCAAAAATATGTGAACAAGGGACTTCATCTGGTATTCTTATAGCAGTAGGAGAACACAGTAAAATGATCTAGATGTCTCAGTTTAGTGAAATAAGTCACTGAATTTAACATTAAGAGGATAAGGGAGGCACCCACTGAAATGGAGGGGGAAACAATATACTGTAAAAAAAAAAAAAAGAAAAGTCATGAAAATATATGACACCATTTTTTATAAAAGAAACACACATACAATATGCCAAAACATTACTAATAGTTATGTCTAGAAAGCAAAATGACAGGAGATTTTTTTCCTTTATGTTTACTTGTATTTCTATTTTTTTTTTACCATGAATATGAATTATATATGAACTATTTGAAACTTATTTTAAAATACAATTAAAATGCCCTAGAGTACAATTGCTGGGTCATGTAATAAGCAAATGCTTGGTTTTGTAAGAAAGCATGGCATCGTTTTCCAGAATGGCACTGGCACTGTATGAGGGATAGTGTTTCTCCACATCCTTGCCAGCATTTGGTGTTATTACCATCTTTAATTTTAGCCATTCTGATAGGTATGCAATGGTATCTCACTGTGGTTTTACCCGATATGTCCCTAAGTGGCTAAGGATGTTGAACATCATTTCGTGTGCTCATTGTCCATCTGTACAAAAATGAAAACTTACATTCACACAAAATCCTGTACATGAATGTTCACAGCAGCTTTATTCATAACTGCCCAAAACTGGAAACAACGCAAATGTCTCTCAAAAGGTGAATGGTGGAACAAACTACAGTACGTCCACACCACAGAACACTACTCAGCAATAAAAAGGACCACACTATTAATACACACAACTTCAGTGATCTCAGTTAAATTATACTGAGTGAAAAAAAAGAAAAAGCCAATCTCTAAGGGTTACAAACTGTATAATTTCATTTACAAAGCATTCTTAAAAAGACAAAATTATAAAGATGGAGACTAGTTTTGTTGGCAGAGATGAGAGAGAAGGAGGAGGGAGGGAGTTAGCTATGGTTATAAAAGGGTATCACTTAGGGTGCTTGTGATAAATTGCTCTGTATCTTGACTGTGGTGATGGTCCTCTGATTCTACGCATGTGATAAAATGGAATAGATCTAGATACACACACACACACACACACACACACACACATGCATAGAAAACTGGTGAAATCTGCATAAGGTCAGCAGATGGTAACAATGTTAATTTCCTCATCGTAATACTGCACTACACTTATGCAAGATGTTATCACTGGAGAGAAGTGGATGAAGGGCCCGTAGGTCTCTCTGCATTATTTCTTACAACTGCATAAGAATCTGTAATTATCTCAAAGTAAAAAGTTAAACAAACAAGGGGACATAAAAATGTATAAAGAAAATGCAACAAAGTATGTCAAGCCAGCATAATGGGAGAAGCCCCCATGAATACTGGAAGTTGGAGAGGCACAGCAGGGATCTTGCCCCACAAGGGATTCGGGGTGGCCTTGCTAGGTTGCATCTGCAGGGATTGTAATCAGCCAGAGCATTCCCCAGCACAGAGCAACAGAGGATGGGGATGCAGCCTGGGACCCTGTGATGACTGTATCTCCAGCGGGGATGAGAAGCGGGGCAGACAGGGAAAGAGGATGGCCCAACTTTTCCCCCCACCTTGTTATGTTATTTTATTTATTTATCATATCGTATCATTCATTTATTTATTCATTCATTCATTTCTTCAACAAATATCCTTCAAGTGATAGACACTGCACCACGCCCTAGGGATAAAATGATAAGTAAGAGACCAACCTTGCCCACCCCACTCCAGCCAAGATCTTGATGCAGGGTTAAGCAAACAGAAATAGCAAATACATGATTGTGTGATAAATGCTATGACAGGGGATGCACATGGAAGAGGCATCCAAACCTGGAAGGCTTACAGGAAGAGGTGACATCTAGGCTAAAGCCAGAAGCATGAGTGGCAGAAAGCCAAATGAGTAGAAAATGGGGGAGGATGGCCTTCGAGGTAAAAGGAATCCATGGTTTGTACAGAGGCCCAGAGGTAAGAACGCGTGTCACAACTGGGGAAACCCAAGACATTAAATGTAGCCGGAGAGCTCATCAAACCCCAGATCCCACAGCACCCCGAATGCCACGCTAAGGAGTCCGGCCTGACTCTTAGGGGGATGGGGGAGACACTGACATCTTTTCTGCAGGAGAGGCTCGTGATCAGACCTGGGTTATAGGAAGAGCATTCCGAGGGCAGTGAGGGAAATAAACTGGGGAGGAGCAGGGAATCCCAGTTCTAACCCCCACCTGTGCTCCAGGTCCACACCACACGGCCCTCCGGAGCTCCCACACAGCTCCCTGGGCATCCCGTGCTGTGGTCAGCACATGGCCCCTCAGGAAGCACGGAGTTCCAATGGTTTATGGAGTCCTGAGCTCCTGGGCCAAGCTCTCTCCCGTCCCCGATCAATTGCTCCCTGTCACAAGCTGATCTTGCTCCAGTTCTTTACTTTCTGGATCATAAAGTTGTCCTCTGTGTGACTTAGGAGGCTCTCTGGTGCTGGGCATTTATAACCCAGAGATACCTGTGCAGTCAGCAGCCCCCATTAGCAGGCTGCTTAACAATTTAGCTGTCCCCTCCGAGGCCAGGAGCAGATCTATCTGTTTCCCCAGGTCTTGCTCGCCTGGCATGGGGATGAGACTGGATGGCTTCCCGGCCTGTGCTTTGGCAGCAAGGGCAGCCGGCAGCCTGTGCTGCAGTGCTTCGAAAGATACAGGGCGTGAGCTGCGGACAGGCCACCTGGCAGCGCGGGCACGCGGGGGCGGAGAGGACGGTCCCCTTTCTGGCCAGGCAGGCATCGTTCCGGTCCTCGAGATGCCTGCTGGCCACTCGTGCATTCTGGAGAAAGGCTTCCGGGGGCTGCTGGGATGGGGGAGCAGGGAGAACACCAGTCAGCCCCAAAGCCTGGTGGGAAGCAAGAGGTAGAAACCCACAGACAGGCTCCTCTCATTAGTGGTATCCAGGGGCCGCAGGAGCAGGGCCGGTGTGGTCGGGGGGAAAAAGAGGGCCTGCACGATTGTGTGCCATTTGCTGTCTCACTGCGAGTGGACAAATGAATGAGACAGGTTTTGTCCTCAGGGAGCTCCCAGCATGGAGTGGGGGTGTGACCAGATCCCGCCCTGCCACCATCTGACTCTAGACACTCTGTTTTCTGTGGGAAGCAACTGCTGGGGCTGTGGGCCCAAGGAATTTTGAGGACATTACCTTGGCAGCCCAAGCACTGGTAAAGATGCCTTTCATTAGGGCTGGATCATTTTTGCTGGCGTTTAAAGGCTTCCGGCAGTGCCTGGCACACAGTAGTTGCTCAGTCAATCCTGGTGAGACACACTGCTTTCACCACACTGACCAGAAACTTGGCAATGTCGTCCTGGGACCAGAGGGTAGTTGGGAGCATGCATCATTGGCCACCCGCTTGGGGATGCCGGTCCCAGAGGCATCACCAAGTTCTCATAAGCTTGCAGCCTGAAGTGAGAGATTCCTACAGCGCCGGGTGAGAGCAGATCTCAGGACTTCATTTTCCTCCTGGGGCCGCCCACTCGCCCCCTGGACTGCCCCCTCGCGTGCTGGGCTGGTGTCTCGGCACCATAAATCATGGGCTTCTATAGCCACGTGTCTCATTCTAGGTCCCAATCTTGAGCTCATTTAAAATATGACCTTTAAAAAAAATTTTAAAAGAAAAAAAAAAAAGTCCGTTTTTCCTCACAGCACCTGGGATTAAAGTTTCTACAAAGCAGCTGGAAAAAAGTGGAGGCTGAGAGAGTCACGGGGAGAAACGGGGAACTGGAATCAACAGCCGTGGAAACAGGCCTGCTTCCAGACTCAGCCATCCAGGGGAAGTCCCAAGAAAGTAACTGCACACTGCGACTTGGAGAAGAAGAGAATTTCACTGCGGAGAGCAGAGCTGGGCAAATAACAGAGGCTCGGCCTCGTGTGAGGGGTCTGTGAGGGCTCCTTGAGGCCACGACATTCGAGCTGAGATGTGACTTAGGGAATGACGGGGAAGATAGGGAGGCGTGAGCCAGGCAGAGGGATCGACACTGGAAAGGCCTCAAGTTAGAAGAGAACGTGGAGCAGGCAACGGACTGGGAGCAGGCCCGCGGGAGGGATAGGTGGCAAGGGGGGCAGTGGTGCGCACTGGGGTTAGGTGTGAGGCAGGCAGTCCACACGGGTCTGAGGGGGTCCCTCTGACACAACTGGTGAGTTAAGGTTCTGAGAAACCCTCCAGAACCCCTCATTCGGAGGGTTGGAAAGGAGCAAGCTGAAAAAGTCTTTTTAAAAATCTTTTTCTCTTTTGGGGCTAATGGCCCTACAGAAAGATAAGTGGCAGGGCTCCACTCGGAAGCAGGGAAACAATTCAAACGCCAAGGCTTTACCCCCACTCCCACCCCAAACTTGAAGAAGACCAGCCCTGGTGGGAAGCATTTAACAATGTCCTAGACAAATAGTAGACATTGTGCCTCCTTCCAAGACTGCGCACAGACCCAGAAGAGCTAACCTCTTCCCCCAGGGTCTGGAAAGGAGAGGGGAGGGCTGACCCAGCCCTCCAACTGTGGCTCAGGCAGAATGAGCAGAGAAACCCAAGATCTGCAAGGTGCTGCCCTTGTTAAGAGCGTCCACAACGGAAAGAAAGGTGCTGCGGGACAAATATGCAAACTCCCCACCGACTATATGAAAAACAAGAAGGAAATCCAGAAACAGAGCAGGAAAAGAAACAGAAAAAGAATTCAGTAGGGAAGAAAAAACAGCCCAAGAAAGAGAAGAAGAGTCTCCATAAGGATTCATTCTCGGGAGAATTCAATAATACAAAAGCTCAAGACCAGATGATAAAACACCAGAATAAAATTAGAAAGGGCAATTGCAGAGTTAAAGAAATGAGGTTTGGATCTAGAGAACAATATCATAAAAGGAATCAAGTAGAAATGGCTACAGAATTGATAGAGTTTAAGATTACACAGAGTAAATACATAAAAAATAGGTGATAGCAAAGAAAAGGCTCCAAATAATCTATGGAGGACAACTGGTATTCCTAAACTAGAGGCCCCAGCCAGGTAAAGACAGGGGCGGGGGTGTGAGGGGCAGAGGGGGTGTGGGGGAGGTATTCGAAGAGCTAATAGGAAAAAAATTTTTCTGAAAAAATGAAGGAATAATCAGCAAAGTCAAAGGCACAGCCTGGTGGAGTTGCCGAATTCAGAGATAAAGAAGTGATCAGCCAGGAGAGGAGCGAGCAAGTCACTCAAAGGGGAAGCGTAGGCGAGTGGCAGACGTGTCTATAGTGACATTTGCAGGCAGGTGTTCCCATCTATGTAGCACCTCAGGTAACGAAGAGTCCTGCCACGGGGAACAATTACTTGATAATGAAATTCACTCAACCAAGAGATAAATCCAAATCATGAATTCCGCATAGAGAAATCGTGAGGGAGCGACTGGGAGCCATTCTGGTCTTTTAAATATAGAAATACAATGCAAACATTCTGACGTTATAAACCTTATCATGAAAAAATAATTAAAAAAAAAAAGTTAGCAGAAACTGGGAGCCGGGGACAGGGAAAGAAACAGAAGAGAGAGAAGCATACAGATTTCCTCGTCTTGCAGAGAAAGGGGTTAACTGGCGGCTACTGAAAATTGAAATATGAAGTTTAGAACAATGATTTGAATCTCATCGTTTTTATAATATTCTTTCTTAATCTTAAGAGAATCTTTCAGGAAATAATATATTTTGTGCTGAAGAAACACTTATGAAATGGAGCGATTTCCTCCATTTTGTATTCATTTCTTTTTCTTCAGATATATTTAAGCAAAATTAAATTAATGTTTTCAAGATTACCATTATCACAGCTTCCTAAAATTAGTCCTGACTCTCCATCTATCTTTCCAGTCATGGCGAAGATAGACGACAGAGACACATATAAAGTAGTGTTGACCTCAATTTAGCAATGGTAGTTCCTGGATTTTCTAAGCCATTTTTTACTTTTCCTCACTATACTTTTTTTTCCTTCTTCTCTTCTCTGAAATGTTAATAAAAATGGTGCCATTTTAATAAAAACAATGTCACTTTTCTAAACATATAAATGTCACACGAAAAGGAGATCCATAACATGATGTATAAGTTAAAAGTAGTAATTCTGATTTTGATGTTAGTCATTCTCATTCACTAGCCTCTATTTGCTAAAGCATTTTCAGAACCTCCCTCACCACAGTTTCAAAAAGGCATTTGTAATTCTGCTCTGGTGCAGTAATGCACATACTAATGCCTTTTTTTTTTTTTTGCCTCATCTTGTCCTCCAATCAAATATTGAGAGCCTTTCTGATTTATGTCACCTACCACTTGGGCCCCGACTCTCTGCTTCCACTGGGATGCCAGAGACACACAGTAATTGGGAAGTTTGAAGCATTTTCAGGAATCTTTACATAATCTGCTCAGAGGAGCTCCCTGGGTATCTAATCCCTCAGCCTGCTTAGGCTGAGGCTAATTCCTCTCTCCTGCTTGACATGGCAGGAGAGACAGCTCCTGGCCTAGAACTCTGATCCCAGGCCACGCACAACCCGCCCCTTCCCAGGGCACACT
The DNA here is from genome assembly GCA_028534135.1 of Potos flavus. Taxonomy (NCBI): domain Eukaryota; kingdom Metazoa; phylum Chordata; class Mammalia; order Carnivora; family Procyonidae; genus Potos; species Potos flavus. The sequence continues at coordinate 79,427,546 of CM052898.1, read as the reverse complement.
CAGAACAGGAAGGCATCCCAGGTCCTCCCCCAAGCCTGTGTTGTGAAGCGTCTGGTGCTACTTCGCCTTCCACTCACTCTCTTTTCTCCTACCGCCCACCAGTTCCTCTATTTCTAAATTATCTCCAGCAGCAGTGACTCAAAACCTGAGGATCCTGGAACAGAAATTCTCAAAGTATACAGAAATAAATCCAAGGATACCAGAATTTCATAAAAAGAGAATCTGTGTTTGGGGAGGGATTACCGTACACACAAATCCGTGTAAGTAATACAAGTAAAAACCACATGGAGATGGCCACCTGAATGCTTGTACCGTGTATCCATCATAGCCCGTCTGGCCAGCATCCATTAGCAGTAAGCAGGAGGGTGAGGGGGCAGGTGTCTTCCGGTATCGATGGTCCTATTTTCAGTGTAATGGTGCATTCATTTACTCTGGTTGCTCTTATTAGGGCAGTTAGCACTTCAAGACACAATTTATAGGACCTGACAGTGATTCGTTCTGGTCATGTTTACCCATTTCATTAGGCTAACGGCTCCTCTTTGAAAAATATATCGTTAGGCTATCCTATGACTATAGTCACACACGTTAAGCTGAAGACACAGGGATGTCAGCATACCATTCATTTATTTGTTCCTCATTAGCATCTCTTGAGCTCTCGCCCACTTTGTGCCCAGCTCGGCGCCCGGGACTTTGTGTTCATTCTCTTTCTACCGTAACAGCCCCCTGGGCTGACAGGCATTTCAAAACACGGAGCCTTGTGCAGTGGCGCCGAGAGACGGGGCTACTGGCTTTGACAGAAGAGCGAGGACCGCCCCCCTGCTCCCGTCTCAGCATAAGGCAGCTCCTTCCTGGCTAGCAGCTCAGACTCTGGAACAAGGCCAGGCTCCATAATTCCTGTCCAACCTTGGACCCGCTAGTCACAATTCCGGGATTCGAGGTCCTCCTCTGCAAAACGGAGCTGACAGAAATACCTATTCCAAAGGGTTGCCGTCTTCGTCTGCTTGGGCTGCCCTAACAAAACACCACAAACTGATAGCCTAAACAACAGACGTTTCTTTTCTCACAGCTCTCGGGCCTGGAAGTCTCAGATCAAGGTGCCGGCAGGTGAGAGCTCTCTCCCGAGCTCGCAGATGGCACCTTCTCACTGTGTCCTCACACGGCCTTTTCTCTGGACATGTATGGAGAGAGAGCTCCGGTTTCCCTTCCTCTTCTTATAAGGCCAGCCATCCTATCGGATGAGGACCCCGTTCTTATAACAGCATTTAACCTTAATCACCTTAAGGGCCCTCTCTCCCAACACAGTCCCATTGAAGGTTAGGGCTGCGACATGTGAATTTTGTGGGGACCCAATTCAGTGACTTCTGGGATGATTAAATGAGCTAATGTACGTAACATATTTAGGAAGGACAGCGCTTCTACATAGTACATGCTTCATAAATGTTAGCAATTACTACGAGTGAGATTGTTGTTTTCAGAATATTGGGTTATGATAAGCTAAGGTTTAAAGAACAGTGATTGCCCAATAGTTCATGGTTCCCTCTGGCTGAGTATTCGGATGAGGTGTATAAGGTAAGAAAGAAAATGTCACTCATCTTAAGATCGGTTAGTATAGCTATTCCCACACTTAGAGTCGCCAGAAGTGACAAAGCTGTATGAACACAAAGAATAAATGTAATGTAGTGAGATTTTCACAAAGATGACATTTTCACAAAGTTTTTCATAAAGATTAAATTCTCAAGTGTTTTAAGTTCTGAGATGGTATTTTTTCCCCCTTTTTATTTTGGAAACATGTAATTAGGCTTTCTAGAACTCTGATTACACGCATTAAGTTGAAGACAAAGGGATCCCCTGCCTTGTCCTTGTTTTGTTGTGAAACTAACCTCCCTTTAAGAAATGATGCATCGACAAGGGATAGCCCCTCTCGTGTTATCATTTGGGCTATGTGTGTGTGTGTGTGTGTGTGTTTTAATATCCTTAATGGAAAGCTTTTATTAGTAACCTGATATTTTTTACCTCATTTTTGGTCCAAAAGTCTGGAGCCCCCTTGGTTGGACTCTGGTCTAATATGAACTGAAAAAGCAGAGGTCTCTGTCCCAGGCCTCCATTTTCCAGATACATAAGTTGGGCCATGACCTCGCTTGGGTGTTTCCAAGCAATCTGGCCGATACTGAAGCCCAGGCAGTCCCTCAGACTAATGTCCGGAATCAGCTGCATATTGGCTGGGATGCCTGATGCCATACACACAGACACATATCAATGCATGTGTTTATTTGTGAGGATTGGCAATTAAGAAAACCTCTTTTAAAGCTGCATTGCATTCGACAGGAATGATTTTAAAAGAACCAGCTAAGACAAAGCACTCTGAGCAGGCTGAACTCCGGTTAAATTCTCTGAACGGTCTGTCACCACTTTTCCCAAATGGAAAAGATGGTTTCATGGAATAATCATGAGGGATTCTCCCAGCGCTCACGTTCTTTAATTATCTGGAAAACAGTCACGCCCCGTGATCATGGGATGAAGCTGAGGAGTTGGCCTTTGAATGACCACATCCGGACCTGTTATGCTAAGCCTGAATTTATCATCTAAAGCAACGGTCAAAATGTAGACATCCTTATTTGTGTCTCATTCCCGAGTGGTTGCACGTGAAGTCCGGGTCTGATGGCCACTATCTGGGGCGAGCACATTCTCTGCTTGGCCGGAACTTTGTGTGACTCCCGACCAGAGACTCCCCAGCAGTCCCCAAAGCCATCTGCTGTCATGAGCAGGCCAACGATTTGGGTTCAAACCACACTGGTCTCAGAATTATGGGGTGCTGGGATGTAAAGCCAGCAGACGACACTGACCCTAAGCCATCCTGGGGAGAGAGGGGCAGGCGTTCTTGGAAGGAAGGAGCCTCAGTACAATAAAATTAAGAACGACAACAATAACACAAGTAACTTGAGTACCAATATTTTGTGAGGGTTTACTCCATGCTAGCTAACATGATGAGCATTTTACTCATCTCATTTAATCCTCACTACAACCCTATCGGGTAAGCTCTATTATTACCCATTTTATAGGCGAGAAATCTGAGGCACAACTAGCAAGTGGTGAAGTAGGTATAGAAAAGTTCTCGTTCCTGTTTTCAAGGAGTTTTCGAATCTCCGGAGAAATAAGGCATAAAGGGTCAGCTCAAATCAATCCCATCAGAAAGCCATCTTAGTTGCACTCCAATGAACCCCACTGAAAGGCAAGCCAAGGGTTTTGGGGTCAAAGTAAGTTTTACAGGGTACCTACTGAAAGTTGCCCAGTGTAGGCACCCAAGTGTCAGGACCGGGAAGCCAAGTTCAGCCATACAATACAAAGGACTTAAATCAAAATGTGACGCCGGAGTGGTGGTCCCCTCTGGACCAGCTCCCCCCTTGGAGTAAAGTCTGGGAGTCACAAACTCCCTGAGGTCCTGACTAGGCTTTGCACCCTTCTGCCGAGTGCCATTGAGGCCACTCGACCTCCCTAACCCCGACCACAAGGGGGGGTATGACATGACTGTTTCCCCTGCCACCTTACCTCTCCCTTTGCCCTCAGGCTTCGCCCTCACTCCCTTCTCACTGGGCCTCTTAGAACACACCCCACCAGGCAGTACACCATGCTGTTGCCTCCGGAGGCTTTCTCCCCATGACTCCCCTGCCCCCCTCACCCAGGAAGGGCATGTCTAGAGCTGCAGTGAGACCCAGTCTAATGTGGCAAGAGTGGCTCTAGGCAGGCCCTTGGCTGGGAGCTCTGAACCCTCTGGAGCTCTGGGACAGGGCCTTTCCCAGGCTGGGGCCTGGCGGCAGCTTCTCCCCCCAAACTTTCCAGAGAAGCTTCTTGGAGAGCTTGATATTCCATTCGGTTGCCTGCTCACCATCTGACATTGTCCCTGCTACTTCCTGGCCTTCTCTCTTCCTTTGGACCCTGCTTTTTCCCCTTCTCCCTTCCCAGAAGCCCCCTTCTACCCAGGCCTCAGGCTGTGGAGAGTGGCTCTCTGCAGACTGCTGTCGGGCCCACTGTCCACAAGGAGGGCATGCCTCAGTGGGAGGGGAAGAAAGCCAGGCAGCAGAGGGTTCACAGCTGGGGGCCACTGCGAAGATGGGTCCTTGCCCGGAAGAGGGCCTGTTCTCAGGCCTTCCGTTGCAACTAGTAGTGAGAGGGGCCCAGGGAGTGAGGCTCAGGGCCAGGAGTTCGGTCCTTGCTCCTACTTCTTCATCCCCTGGACACCCCTGTGGAGATTTTTACCATGAACACATTACAGGCAAGAAACTCCCCGGGGCCACCCAAGAGTCACCTGCCCCTCCCCTGCCCCAAATATAGTCTTCGCCAGGCAAGTCCGAAGCTGAAGTCACATCCACCTAACCCTCAGGCCACCCTGGGGGCCCACCAGGAACGTAGGGCAGAGTGTCACTCCCACTTTGCAGATGGACGGCGGAGAGCACGGGCGCAGCTGTCACACAGGCTAGTGGCAGTATGGCAGAGGGATCCAAGCCTCCCGAACACTTATCTGAACTTCCACCAACCAGCTCCACGACGATATGCATCGCTGCCTGGGCAAAGGGTCTGAGGAGAGGGAAACCCTTCAGAAAACCAACACCCTCCCCTGAGGGCTTCCCTTGAGGAGATGCCAGGCCCCCGATGGGGAGGTTCTGCGGCCCAAGGACCCAGCTAGCCCCCTTGCTTTGCATGGGCAGCACGGTAGGGAGGAAACTCACCAGCTAAGCTTCTGAGTCTCCGCCAAGTCTCCCAACTCCACCCTGCTCCCCTTCACCTCCAGGTCTCTTCTTGCTCGGAAGCAGCTTTCCCACCTCTCCCACGGGCCCCTCTCCTGTGGAGATGGTCTGGCCGGAGGATGAGGCTGAACCCAGATGGTGAGGGAGAATTAGCATTGAGCCCCACTGAGCCATGAAGGGAACTGAAGAGGTGAATATTTTACACCTGCAATTAGTCACACATGCAGAACTGTGCTTACAACTAGTTGCACCTGCAAGTGGTTAATTGCTAAATAGCAAATGCAATTAGGCACTTACACATTATCTCCAGGGTGAAAGTTGCCAACACAGTAGTCACTAGCATATGCATGGTCACACACGCACGCACACACACACACACGGGCACGCATGCATATTATCTAGAGAGGCACACACATATGCAAGGAGACATATACACCTGCAGCACACACACACACACACACACACACACCCATGAGCACGAACACATTTTCTGGGACACATGCACACAGACAACACATACACACACACAGGGGCACACACACGTGCTCACACATACACAGGAGCATGCACACACACTCCCCGATGAAGGAGTGAACACAAAAGAAAGTGATTTGGCTCTCAAGGTTGGAGACTAAAAGACACTATGGAGGGAGGGCCCTTTGATTAAAACGTCAAGAAGCTGCATTAGAAGAATCTAGGTTAAGTCAAGCCTTACACCTATGTGGGAGACCCAGTCTAAGAAGGCTCCGGCATCAGATAAGAACAGCACGGATTGCAGATTGTTCTTTTGATAAAGACTGAGCAATCACGGAAAACAAATTGGGCCTGGCACACAGGGCCGGGCTGCAGAAAAGGCGGGCGCTCTCAGGCCTCACCATTGCGGATCCCCCGTGGAAACCATTATCTAACTGCATAGGGCAGAGGCTAGCCATAATTGTTACATTTGCGGGTGGTTTTTTTTTTTTTAGTTTTTGTTTTTTAATCTCAAAATACCGCTTTGAAAAGTAATACACAAAATCAGAGAGTGACCTTTAAAAATTCTGTTTAATGCTTCCTTCGTAGCCCTTTCTTCCTTTTCCTCCAGTTTCTCTGAGCTGTGATACTGAGTTGTCATCGTTTTCAAAAATATTTCCTTTTCAGCAGCCGAGTGAGGAGGAATACATCTGTGTATTTAATTGTAGTCGGTTCAGACGTGGTAGACTGAAGAAGCTCTTCAGCGGTAATGAGCCGCGCTGCGGCTCTGAGCCCGTCTACTCGAGACTTCGGGAACTTCGCTGCCGGTGGGGTTAGAAGAGTAGCACCATCGCGGAGACTTTGCTGATGGTCGGGTTAAAGCGCAGCACCCCGATTTATACGACACCTCTCCACAATCAGACAGGAGCCGCCGCCAGTCCAGGAGTGGCCACGCCGTCCATGCGTCTCGCTGGCCAGACTCTCGCTAGGGTTCAGAACATCGGTTCCTCTCCCTTCTCTCCTCCTTTGCTCCTTTCTTCCTCTTTCCTGCTTCCCTTCCTTTCTTCTCTCCCTCCCTTCCTCTCTCCCTCCTTCATTCCTTCATCAAAAAGGAATCAAAAAATTCGAAATCCCTGGAAACGATCTCTGCCTTCTCAGTGCTCATAGTAGGACTGCAGGGAATAATCTTGGTTTGTTGTAACGGGTCTCGGATACAGAGGAAAGACTGCATGAGCATTAAGGGTAAGTGTAGGGACGCCTGGATGGCTCAGCTGGTTAACTGTCTGACTTCAGCTCAGGCCATCATCCCGGGGGCCTGGGATCTAGCCCTGAGAGTCAGGCTCCCTGCTCACCAGGGAGCCTGCTTCTCCCTCTCCCTCTGCCTGCCACTCCCTCAGCTTGTGCTCATGCTCTCTCAAATAAATAAATAAAATCTTTTTTTAAAAAAGATAACTGTAGTGCAGCCATGGAAGAGTAAGGACATGGACTCGGGACAAATTTAAACCTCAACGCTGCCACTGAGTAGCTTTGAGATCTTGGACAGGTGACTTAACCCCCCTCAGTTGTAAATAGGCATCATATAGCCAACCACTCAAAATTGTAGTGAGGATTAAACTGAACCCTTAGTAAAATGTGTGGCTTAATGTAAACAATAATAATTCAATAATAGTTGTTATTATGCCTAACTAACCACCAATGACATAATACCGAGGAAGGACCCATTAATACTGGCTGTCTTCATGGGGAGTCTAGCTATGGCCTGGAAAAGGCAGATAGATTTGAACAACTCCAGTAGGATTATGGACTTGTCCAGAGAAGAGCATCCAGGATGGGTGCTCATTAAGTATTAGGTGGGTAGATGAGTAGAAGGATAGTTGCATGTAGACACGCATGCATGAATGAAAATGTGGAAAGGAGGAGAAGGACATTCTAAAAAGAGGGCAAAGGTAGTAATTTAAGGAGAGCACTGTGGTAATCATGTAGCGTCAATGCAATTTGTCATTTCTTCCAGTTGTGTTCCAGGGACGTGGTGGGATTGTGCTTCCTGGACCATCTGAAGTAGGAGTGAGGCCATGAGTCTAGTCTGGCCAGTGAGTTGTAAATAGAAACGATGTACATCACTTCTAAGCCAGGACATTTAGTTATCAGTGCTAGACCCACCAGAGTTCCCTTCGCCTCTGACAAATGACTTTCAACGGCATGGAACAGAACCCCTGCCAACCCATGATAAACACCACCATGAGGGGGAAATAAGCATGTGCTGTTGGGGGAGTGTTTGTTACTGCAATATAACTTAGCCTATGCTGACCGGTACAAGCACAATGGCTCACGAAAATCTAATGACAAAGTCTGGTGTGGCTGGAGGGCAGGAGAGAAGAACAGGTGTGGGGAACAAAGTAAGAAAGGTCATCTGGGGCCACAATTGACTATCAAGAATGAAGAAATTGGTCAACATGTGTCCCAGGAGACCCTGATGTGTCAGCACTGGCTTGGCACAACAAGGCAAGGGCCCTTTTTCCTCTGACCTGGTACTGCCAGGGGGAACTAAATGGGACAATCTGGAAGGGCTGTCTTCTCATGTGGATGGAGAAAGCTAAGGTGTCCCCAGAGTCCACTGCTAGTAAATCTCTCCAGAGGTTATCCTGTCCACTCACTTTCTTCCAGACAGCACTGAAGCCAGATCAATCTAGGCGCAAGAGCAGTGCTCTGCTGTGGTTCTAAAAACATGGCTGCAAATTCTGGATACCCTGCCCATTGTGGGGGGGCCGTCTGTGTCCCCTTTTCTTGAATTTGAGTCAGCTTGTGACTTCTTTGACCCGGAGGGTATGGCAGAAATGATGACGTGTGACTCCTAAGACTATGTCACAAAAGCTACGTAGCTTCTTCCTTCTTCACTCAAACATTCTCTCCTGGAGCCCTGAAGCGCCATGAGAAAAGAAGTGTAATTGCTCTGAGGCCACTATGCTATGAGAAAGCTCAAGCCACAGGGAGAGGGCACCTGTAAGGGTTCTGGGCCAGTTCTAGAACTCTTAGCTGAGTTCTGCCTTCCAGTTATCCCAGCCTAGGGGCCACACAGGTAAGTGAAGAAGCCTTCAGATGATTCCATCTCCCAGCTGAGGCCCCAGCCGTCCGGGAGCAGAGGCAACCCATCCCTGTCATGCCCTGTCCAAATTCCCGATCTAGACAACCTGTGAGCATAATAAAAATGGTTGCTATTGAAAGAAGAAGTTCACTGAGAGGAGTAAAATGGTGGTAACGGAAGCGACTCTGCCAGTTAAGGTCCCAGCAGTGTCCTGTGGGGACAGCCCCAATATCTTTCACATTCGGGTCTCAGACTAACAGTGAAAAACATACGATTTAGGGTGAGAGGCTCTGGATTCAAACACCATCTATAACCATGCCCTGACAGGGATGGTCTTGGGCTGGTCATTCAGCCACTCTTGTTTCCACTTCTTTTCCTTCCACAAAATGGGAATAATAATGATCACAGTAGTAACTTCCTCACAGGAGCGTTAAAACAGTAAATGAGAATGTGCAGGCTGCCAAGCCCTATACAAATGTTTGTTGTTGCTGTCAGTAGAGTAAAGGAGGCCCTTTGTAAAAATTTTTTTAGGCAAAGGATGTAATCGTAAGCTATTTATGGAGAAGGGAGTGAATTACACACACGCACACACACGCATGTGTGTGCATGCACACACACACCCTCAGCCGCCCCTTTCTGAAGACAATGGATTCCTTCAGAATAAAAATCTAAAGTTACAGAGAAAACTGAAACACGTCAATCTGGTTGGATTTTTTTTTCTTTCTTTCTTTCAACACGCTCCTTTACCAAAGTTTTAAAATTACACAATAGCTTCCAAATATCTAATCACTAGATTTCTTCCTCCTAAGATACCAGGTTAAAAATAGCTTAAATACACTTCTTCCATCAGTCAAATCATAAGGTAGAAGATACTGTACCATTCTAAATATATAAGTTGAGAAGAGTTCTTTTCCCCGAAGAAAAAGCCTCCAACATCTCTTGACTTTGTTTCCCTGGGGGCCTTTGACGAGCTGTGTCATGGGACCAGAAATCCTGAGTGTCTGTCTAGCTTCCAGATGCCAGGACCGAGTTCCCTTGCGTGGCTCTACCCTCGGCGGGGACAGCATGTTGGGGGAGGAGACCCCAGGAGGCCAGTTCTATTTTACGCCCCTTAAGCCCAATGGCAGCCGTGCCCACTGCCTCTCACATTCTGCGGGGCTCCCACACCCCTCTCGTGCTCATTCACTCATCCCACAGGTAATGCATGCTTGTAACACCTGCATGGGGCCAGGGGAGGGGGCGCGGAAGCGACCTGGAGGCCGCCTGCCCTCAGGGAGCACACAGCACTGTGAGGGACCCAGAGAGGGGACGCTCTGCTGCACAGCTCAGGGACTGCCACCTGAGCTCATGCTCACAGAGCCCTGGGGACACAGAAGCAAGGGCTGCTCACGTGCCTCTGTGGGGGGAAGCCAGGGAGGGCCTCGGAGGGACCGAGCCATGGGAGCAGACCTGGAGCTGTTCCAGTCAAAGAGAAAGAGAAGGGAGGTCCAGGAAGAGGAGAGAGCGGGTCAACAGCATGGCCGACCGGACTCAGTTCTGGGAACCCCCGAGCCCCGCCTGGCCGGAAGCGTGAAGTTGGGGCTCCGGAGAGAGGTCTGGAGATGTAGCCAGGGGCCAGATTACTAAACGCCCTGGCGCTGCGGGGTGGGGAGGGGGAGCATGTCAGACTTCATCCTGGAAGCCAGGGAGACACTTGAAGGGTTCGGCACAGGCAGCCAGGGCCAGCTTTACTTTTGGGGAAATGCCTGGGGCAGCCTCGGGGCAGATGCCCTGAGGTCAGGACAGGGGCCAGGGACACCAGAGAGGGCCCACCTCCAGTGGGGTAGGGGCAATGGAGAGAAAGGGAAGGCTCCAGAGAGCTTCAGCAGTGGAATGGACGGAACCTGGTAGCTCAGTGGCTTGGCCAGGGGTGGGGGGAGGTCCTATGGGGGGAGGAGGGAAAAGCTTGGACCTCTACCAGCAGCCCCGGCCCCTTCAGAAGGGGCTAATTCAGCCACAGGCTGATGTGTGGGGGTGGCGGAGACGCCAGGCTCCTCTAGTCTGGATTGCACTGTCTGAGGACCCTCCAGATAGGCCTCTACACCATAGGAAGGAAAGCAGAGGACGGAGAGGATGCTGGGCAAGTCTCCGTCATTCCTCCTTCTGCAGGTAGAGCTATCCTACCAGCCTGGCCCGGAGAGGCTCGAGGCTCTCTTCCCAGCCCTGAAGGTTTCCCATGTTCACTAGGGGGGGCAGACCTCTACCCTCAGGCCTCCCATGGGTCACCCAAGGGGCGCCAGAGGCATCTTGGGAAATTGGAAAACTCATCCCTCCAATGATGGGGGTGGGAGGGAAAAGCAGCTGAGAAGGCAGAGGAGACCCTGAGCAGGAAGAGTCACAGAAAATGAACCTGGTAGGGAACATCTCACCCCAGGAGCAAATTAGGGACCCTGGGTAGGGGGACCCTAACCCTGCGGAAGACTGACTGTGCTTGGGATAACTGGTGAGAAACTGGCTGGGGGACACGGGAGAGGAAGGAACAAGAGGGTGTCCTGCTCACTGAAAAAGAATCTGCCAGAAACATTCCGAACCTAGCTATCATTCCTGAGAAGAAAGTTTGAAAATGAGAGAAGAGGATTTGGGACGAGTCACTGTGGTGTGGGCCCCAGAGGTGCTATTAAAAAGATGCAGGGCAGGGGGCCACCTGGGTGGCTCAGTTGATTAAGCATGCCTTCGGCTCAGGTCATGATCCTGGAGTCCCAGGATCAAGACCCGATCCGGGCTCCCTGCTCAGCGGGGAGTCTGCTTTTCCCTCTGCCCCTCACTCTATTCATGCTCTCTCTCTCTCAAGCAAATAAATTCTAAAAAATCTTTAAAAAAAAAAATAAAGAGATGTAGGATGTCCATTCTGCCCAGGATGGCTCCTGTAGGCCATCCTGCCCCTCCCCAGAGCACATCTTGCTGAAAGAAAACAGGTCAGGAGCTGGAGGGTGGGTGGGTTCTGAGGCATTCTCCTCCATATCTCAGGCCACTCACTGTCACAGGGCCTGTGACATTGCAGAGCTCAAGCTGAAAGTCTACGCACTGCTTCCTTTAGCGTAAGCTATGGTGTCAGCAGCTTCAAGCACCTCCACTCTGTTAAGCCACGGAGGTGGGAATGCAGATGGAGAAGCGACAAAGACACGTCTGCCTGTGTTAAAACATCCACAAAGAAGTTTTGGATATGTAATTTTGATACACAGGTCTCAACTAGAAGTGAATGCCCTCAAGGGCGGACATTTGGAAGAAAAAGGACGTGCCCCAGGGCTCAAAGCTACAAAGCCTCCATCTAAGTTGAGGCTGGAGAAAAACACCAGAAGAGAGGTATTTGGGCTACTGTTTTTATTAGGATTGTTATTTCTCTTAGGGCTTTGGCTCTAAAGTTCTGCAGATGTTAAATGACAAGCCCTAACCTTCCTTTCCCCAGAAGCACTGTTATCCTGGACTGCAATTTTACAGAAAAGATTGTTTAGGAAAGTGTATGTGGCGTCACGGAAGAAATGCCTTGGCCGTTCAGAGTATCATAGGCATGTGGAGAAACGGACCCCGAAGCAGAAATCTGACAATGAGGAGCAGTTCACCAGGTGAAAAAGGAAGCAAAACTGTTCTGCAACAAAATTGGGACAATATGAGAGTTGGCAAGCAGGTCCCGTGGCATCTCAGGATGGTTTGATCACCTTTCAAGCTGTCTGTGAATTGGCCCTGCCCAGTGCTGCCTTTACTGAGCCAGGTGAGGAAGCTATTCTGCATCTGCCAGAGGGCTGCCACCCTTCGGTGCCCAGGGGGGCTGCTGCATCAACCCGGGAATGCCCTCGACCCCTCCTCCTTGCCCCTGCCCAGAAGCCCGGGTCAGATGAGCTGTGGCAAGTCTCCTGTTCTCCTGGCTGCTTCCATGGAGCTTTGAACTTATGTGGGCAAGGGGTGGTCACAATTCACAGCTGCAGCACCCAAGGAGGGGGAGCAGGTCAAGCCTGGTGATGACCAACCAGTCCATCCAAATGATCCACCCTGACCATGGGAATCAGGACCTTTGGCTACAGATCATCTTGCCTCCCTGCCTTTATTTTCTCTTCATCCAATATCCTCATCTATTCCATTTATTCCATCGGTTTATTTATGTATACCCAGCCTCATTCCCAAAAAAGATTTAATGCAGCCTACACGTGTGAACATATGTGCACACACAAACATCCCTGTAGGCAAGATGGGGCCTTTCCTCTCCCTCATTCTGCTCCCTTAGATCTTTCTATTACTCCATATTTCAGATCGTTTTTTTAGCCCACTGCCCTTCACTTTTTTTTTTTTTTTTAAAGATTTCATTGATTTATTTGCAAGGGAGAGAAAGAGAGCATGAGTGGGGCGGGGGCAGAGGGAGAGGGAGAAGCCAGGCTCCCCGCTGTGCAGGGAGCCCAATGTGGGATTTGATCCGAGGACCCTGAGATCATGACCTGAGCCGATGGCAGACACTTAACTGACTGAGCCATCCAGGTGCCCCAAATTTCATTCCTTTTTATGGGTGAGTAATATTCCCTTGCATGTATATACCATATCCGCAGCCCAAGGCCAGGCACACAGCACGGGTGTCCAATCGGTATATGCTGCACACGTAGGAAGAGATGAGACGGTCCCTGAAACCTGTCTCTGACAGCAGAGCAGCAGAAACTGTGGTCCCACCAGTAGATTCCCCTCGCTGTTCTCCCGAAACCTGCCCCTTATTCCGTAAGGCCTTCGGTATGTCTGCTTTGTCTGTGCTCACTCTCCAGATATGCTCTTTAGCCTCATCCTCAAACCCAGGCCAGTGTGCAAGGCCTCCCCCTGCCAGGCCCTCTGCCTCCGGACTCGGGCTTTTGGAAGGGAGGGCGGCCCTGACTCACTGCTCATTAGATGTGGCATCGGAGGTCCCTGAGCTCGCTGAGTCTCCGGAAAAGAGTTTCCACCATCGACTCCTAACTCAACAGAACAAAGTCAACAGCTCTGGAAACAGCTTTCTTTCTACATTTAAAAATAAGATCATGAAAAGTGCCCCAGAAAAATCAATTCTGGCTTTTTAAAACTCTAAATCAATATGATGTGTGAAAGTTCTCATTAAGAGAGAGGTGGGGGAGGTCAGAGAAGCAAGGGGAATCAAAAAGGAAGAGATGGAGAGCAGGGAAAACAAGAGAAAGAGGGACGCTGGGTGGTGGCCGGGAGAAGAGCGCCAATAGGAAGAAGGACAGGGACGTGTGAGTGGGACACGGAAGCAGATCCGCCAGCAAGAAACAGGCCACACAGAGGAATAGGGCTGCTGACCCTCCAGGGGCCCCAGGAGGCCTCGGGCTCTTGGGGGGTTGGCGGGGACAGACAGGATGGGGAGCAAGCAGATAGGCAAAGTGCTGTAAGGCAGGTGAGAACAAAAAAGAATGTCCCATTGTCAACTGAAGAGGAAATCCAAAGCTCTTAAGAGAAGAGGCAGGAGTTCAGGTAGGCCTTGGAGGGCTGCTGAGACTTGGAGTTGGAACTGCTGAGTTGAAGGTGAGGGGGTCCCCATTCCCCGTGACAGAGCTGGGAAACAGCCCCGGTTAATACATGGTCACGGCTCCCTGAGACGCAGCAGCGGCCGAAGCACTTGGCGAGCCTCCGTTCCCTCAGTTCTCACAACCACCTTAGGAAGTAGGTTACTGTAATGCCCATTTCACAGCTGAAGAAACTGAGGCGCAGAGAGTTAAGATAACCCACCGAAGGTCATACAGCTATAGGGGATAGCAAGAGCGTTCAAACCCAGAGTCCACACTCTTAACCATGCCGGGCTTGGGGCTTGTGCTATTTGTGTATATGTGTGCACTCCTGACTTCTTGCCTGAGAAAGTGCTCATAATTATAACGATGGAGAGCTGCAAGAGTTTGCGAGCACGGGGGATGACTGGGCCAGTCTGGGCTTTAGGAAGGTGTGTCTGGAGACAGGAGGTGAAGGCAGAGCACTGGGGCAGGGTTTGGGCGGTGACCTTTGCTACTGGTGGGGTCTCTAAGGAGCAAGATCAAGGCAGAGACAGGACAGGCCCTCCAGCCCAGATGCAGCTCTAATCATCCCGTAGCACTCTCTGAAGACCATCCCCTCAACCAAAGCGCCAGCTTTCCACCAGCCTTTGGATCATCCCTTCTACAGATGTGCTCCTCTGTGTTTTTCCAGGCCAGATGATGCTTCCTAGGGTTTCCCTGAAGGGATAAGTCCTTGGAGACCGGAGCTGCAGGATTTTCCTCTAGGAGTCAGTATTCCAGTTTTCCAAATCCATTTCTTTGGCAACCCCTACACCACCAACCCCAGCACTCCTGGGCATTCTAAATCTGCCCAGATGATTCCTTTTGAAGAGCAGAATACAGGCAAGAAGAGCTCTGCTCAGCACCCCTCCTGCTGCCAGACCCGCAGTTGGCTCTCCCATAATAAAAAAGAGGGAGCTGAGCTGGGCCTTGCCTGGTGCTTTGAACCCTGGTCAACTCTGCCCATCACCATCTAGTTCCGCCCTGCCCTGCACCCTGGGGAAGGCAAGGGAGCCAGCCAGCACAGCCAGAGAAAGCAGTCCCTTTGCTGTGTGCTTGGCCTTACGACAGGCTGTGGACCTGGGTGACATGGCACACAGAGGTCCACAAGCATCTGAGCCCACAGGGGGTGCCGTGGGGTGGGGCTTTCTCATACCCGAGGAAGGAGAGGGACTATGTCAGCAGCCCCTAGCCCAATCCGGCATCAGATTTATTTGTCTTCTGAATCTTCCTCCAAATGTCTCAGTTGATGGAGTACCCACCCCAGCTCTAGAAGGTGCGAGAAAAGGAGTCAGACCAGGCTCCCCTGAGATGGGAGTATGTGGCCGACCAGGGATAAGCAAACGCACATGGGGCCGATCCTCCCAGACTTAGAGCCCCAGCAGGGCTGTCACAGACAAAGGTAAGGAGACCATCTGGCCTCACTCCCATTCGGGAAAGGCCTCGGATTCCCACTCAGTGAGATCTACTCACAGAACTGAAAGGAAAAGCCCATACAACTTAAAACTGTATCCCGTTACCCAACCAGCCTGCCTCTAGGGCTCTGGACATGAGTACATTTCATGAATCCTGTGCGTATCTTCTCATCGCGTTACATAGAGTACTGCAATTTTTGTGTTAAAAGCATTTATCTGTTGAAAGCAAACATTGAAATCATGCCACAATTTTTTGTAACTTTGTTTTGACTTTACCTCTTTAAATACACACACACACACACACACACACACACACACACACACACACACACACACACGAGAAAGACTCAAAGACCTAGATACTCTCTGTCCAGCCAGGAACCTCTGCACACAGCATTGGCTCATAGCAAGGATGCTCTCAAGGGGGAGGGAGGGGGGAGGGGCAAGGGGGAGAGGCAGCCTCTCCTGGGGCAGGTCTTCTGGGAGGAACCAGAGGAGGAAGGTGTGGCCAAGGACTGGTGCCCACAGGGGAAAGGAAATTCCCAGACCCTGCTAGCTTCTGCTTCTGTTCTGTAATTAAGACCTCTGTTTAAGCTGGTAATACTTAAGGAAAAAAAAAAAAAAAAAGACAAAGGAAGACATTTCAACCAGCTCTGCTTGGGCTTCTTTTCTGTGAATTATTACAAGTGTTAATGGGCGTCTTCATTAAAGTATAATTTAAGAAATATTACAAGTTGGGTTCCCCCACCCTCATAGGTCTAATGACTCAAAATCAGCAGCTCCTCCCACTGAACTGAAACAAATATATCAAAAGGGAAAATTAGCCGCCTCGGTCCATCCAGTGGTAGAAATGAGACAGAAATTGGAGACAACGTGGGTTTGCTTTTCTGGGAACAAACATGGTATGTGACCAGATTCCAAACAGACCAGGAGCCTTAGCTGTTCCGAGATCATCAAAGAGCAGGCCTGGCTGAACAGAGGGCCGTCTGCCAGGACCCACTGGACCCGCAGGGGACCAGTTTAGGGCAGGAGATTGGGCGGGGGGCGGGTATCTAGGGGGCCGGTTCCTCCGCAACGAGGAAGGAGAAGGACCAGCTCCTTCTGTAAATGCTTCCCGCCAGCCCTCACCAGCCAGGTCTTGACAGACACAGTGGCAGCCCTCCCATCCCCTTCCCTCTAGTGCCCTCCCCATCCTCCCCTCAACTCCAAATTAACATTCATTTTCAGAACAGTGTGCTCGCTGTGGAAATGCAGGCTTCAAGTGCCCAGCAGCCCCCTCCCTACCCAACCGACCGCACTGTTGCCCCCAAGCTACCCGATAAAGAAATTCTAGAGTGGACCCCAGCGAGATGCAAGGGTATGCACGCACTCCACCTCCTACTGGAGAAGCCTGGGGGAGAACGATATTGGAACTCGGGGTAGGGACAGAATAAATACGAGGGCTCCACTGCAGGGGACAGGAAGCCACTCAACTCTGCACCCCAGTTTCTTTCATCCGCTCTCCTTTCTTTGGGGCTCTCCACATCATTGCATTATTTGCTTCTCGGATTCCCGGGGCCTCCCACTTGATAAGTTAAGCCTCCTCGCTGGAACTGAAGCACTATTAGCCAGTTGAAAGCCTCCATTCTAGCCGACTTTGCCGCCTACACAGCTTTCCCTGCGTGCCCCCCGCCCTGCCAACCACCTCACCTCTGAGCTGCTCCCAACACCTGGGAGCGAGGGCTGATTAGAATTTAAGATAATTTTCCCAGGGCATTAGAGCACTTTCTTTCTTTAAGGAATATCAGGGTGAAAAAGGGATAAAGCTTAAGTTTCAAGGGACAAATACTTTAAGACTGAGAGGGAAAACGGTTTAATTGCTTAAGTTCTTATTTGTCTCAGACAATATGGCAGGCGGGTGGGTGAGCGAAGAGCTCAGAGCTGAGTGTTAACTTTGACAAACCTGTTTGGCCTGATGAACGTGTGAGACAGGGAGGCCTGTGCCCTCTTCCTCTGCAGCCATGCACCCTGGGCCGCCCTAGCGAACAAAATCAGTAAGTAGGCTGTACACTATGTCGGACATGGTAGGTGCTCTGGAGAGAAACAATGCAAGGGAGAGGAGGTGGGAAGGCTGTGAGTGGGGTGGCCCAGGTCGGGGATCACTGAGACAGGAATATCCAAGTAAAGGCTTAGAGGAGGTGAAAAAGCCATCCCCATAGTTCTCTGGTCTTGAAACACCTGGACATCAGAGGCAAAATAATAAAAAATGAACCTCAATCCGAACCTTCTACCTGAAACAAAAGCTGACTCAAAATGGATCACAGAAACCCAGAACTGTAAAACTTTTAGAAGATTAACATTAGGAGAAAACCTTTATGACCTGGAATTAGGCAAGGAATTACTTTCCTGGACGTGACACCAGAAATATGATCCATAAACCTGGATCAATGGAAAAAATAATTGGTTGGAGACATTGAGAAAAAAATGATTGAATTCTCCAGACAATGGAGTATTATTCAGCTTTTAAAAGAAATGAGCTGTCAAGCCATGAAGAGACGGGAGGGAAGCTTAAATGCATATTACTAAGTGAAAGAAGTCAACCTGAAAAGGACGCATACTGTATATATCCGTATAACATTCTGGAAAAGACAAAAGTGTGGAGACAGTAAAAAGATAAGTGGTTGCCAGGGGTTAAGAGGGAGGGAAGGAGGCATGGGTGGAGCACAGAGGATTTTGAGGGCGGTGAAACCACTCTGTATGATACCGTAATGGTGGATACATGTCATTATACACTTGTCCAAATTCACAGAAGGCACCACACTAAGAGTGAACCCTAATGTGAACTCTGGACTCTGGGGGACTGTGAAGCAGCACTGTAGGTTCACTAGCAGTGATCAGTGTCCCCCTCTGGTGGGGATGTTGAAATGGGGGAGGCCATGCATGTGTGTGGGCAGGGACACATGGGAGATCTTGGTACCTTCCCCTCCATCTTGCTGTGACTCTAAAACTGCTCTAGGAAAACAAAGCCTTCAATTAAAAAAACAAAACCAAAAACAAAAACTATTTAATGGATAAATTGGATTTCATCAAAATCGAAAATGTTTGCTTTGTGAAAGACAAGTTACAGAATGGAAGAAAATATTTGCAAACTATATATTCGCATATTCAACAAAAAGACACATCCAAAATATATAAAGAAACCTCGACACCCAATAGTAAGAAAACAAACAACCTAATTAAAACTTGGGCAAACACCTTAAATAGACGCTTCGCCAAGGAGGATAAACAAATGGCAAATAAGCACATGAAAAATACTCAACAGCATTATTCACTAGAGAAACACAAAGAAAAACCACCCTGAGATACCAAGACACACCTAACAGAATGGCTAAAATAACAAATACCGATCATACTGAGTGCTGCAAAAGATGCAGAAAACTTGCTGCGGTAATGCAAAAGGGAACAGCCACTCTGAAGGTCCATCTGGCAATTAAGCCCACAATTTCTGGATGACCCAGCAATCCGTCTCTTGAGTATCTGACCTAGAGAAGTGAAGATGGATGTCTACACAAACCCTGCCCGTGAATGTCTACAGCAACTCTATTCATGATACCAAAAACTTGGAGACAATCCAGATGGTTTTTGACAGGTGAATGGATAAACTACGGAGCATCCATCCCATGGAATACTACTCAGCAATAAAAAGCAACAAACTAGTGATAGAAAAACGGCTTACGTGAATGTGACGGGCAGTACACTAAGTGAAAGAAGCCAGTCTCAAAGGTTCGCTATATCGCTCCACATAGAAAGACGATAAAAGGAGATGGAGACTAGATCACTGGTAGCAGGGCTGGGGGTGGGAGGAGGCAGTGACTAGAAAGCAAGATCATGAGGCAGCTCTTCTATATCCTGATTTTTACGGTGGTTGCACAAATCTGTGCATGCATTGAAATTCATAAAACTTTCTCCCAAAAGAAGTCAAATTTTCTGTATGACAATTTTTTTCAAGATTTATTCATTATTATTTATTTAAGAGAGGGGGAGAGAGTGGGTGAGGGGCAGAGGGAGAGAATCTTCAAGCAGCTCCCCACTGAGCACAGAGCCCAATGTGGGATTCAATCTCATGACCCCGAGATCGGGACCTGAGCCAAAACCAAGAGTCGGGCACTTAACTGACGGGGCCACCTAGGTGCCCCTCTG
>CM052898.1:79387386-79407644 GCA_028534135.1 Potos flavus | reverse complement strand
TTTTCAAGATTTATTCATTATTATTTATTTAAGAGAGGGGGAGAGAGTGGGTGAGGGGCAGAGGGAGAGAATCTTCAAGCAGCTCCCCACTGAGCACAGAGCCCAATGTGGGATTCAATCTCATGACCCCGAGATCGGGACCTGAGCCAAAACCAAGAGTCGGGCACTTAACTGACGGGGCCACCTAGGTGCCCCTCTGTAAGACAATTTTTTAAATGAAATTTAAAGTCACAAAAAATTTAAAAAAAAAGAATTTTGATAAAGAATTTAACCTTGCAATGACAAACCAAACAAACTCACATCCATTTATGACTAGATGGGTGGCTTTCATTTTCTTCAGTGACTCTGTGTTAAAATATTTTATGGACCCATGACCCAGATCGTGTTATCTAAGCCTTCTTAATATTCACTGGACCTCTGTACATTTACCACATTCTTCCCACAGTTCTTCTGTGTCTCAGGGGAACCAGCACCAAACAGAAAATCATCCTCTGGTTTATTTAATAACAAAAAAGCTGGTAACATTGACATCCATTTTTGAACTCTTGCCATGTGTCAAGGTCTTTGTGGAGCTCCACACAGGCAGATTCTCATGGAGTCTTCACAGCCTGCTAGAGCCCAGTGTTAAACAGCCCATTAATGTAGGGCAATACTGAGGCCCAGAGCAGCCACCCTGCTAAGAAACGCAAAGCCAGGACAGAACAACCAAGCTTTCCTGCCGCAAGCTCTGAACCGCGCCCCATCCATGGCTGTCTTCTCAACAGCTTTGCCGGCCTGCCTTCATTGCATGGTGTGTGGACGCGTGCCCTTGTTTCCCCAGGGGGTTCCTCGGGCAGGGCTGAGGCTGGGCTACGCTGAGCTTCCTGGGAAGCACCCCTGTGTGTCAGAGATAGGAGTCCTGAGTATGGACCCCCAAAAAGTTCATTGGGGGCCTCCTCCCAGAGTCAGGGGATTTTCCCAGCAGTTCCAGGGAAGTCACTCTGTCTTCCCACGGGTAGCCATCACCGGGTCACCTGGCTCTCCAGAGGCAATCCTCCCGGGACCTCCAGACCTTCAGAGTGAGCCTGGCTGAAAGAAGGTGGGAAGGGTCCGTTCTAAGCCACGGCAGAACTGCCGGGCAGATGGCCCCAGCCCTGACTGCTGTGGTGTCCAGAACCTTCCATGAGCGTGGGTTGGATTCGCAGAGCTCAGGGTTGGGGCAACGTCCTGTCCTAACACAGGCTGTGGTTCCCTCAGCCACATACCTCAGCACACACACATCAGGGCTGCCCCGGACCAATTTAACAACGCGGGCTGGGCAAAGAAAGCACCTGGTGAACCAAGAATAGGAAAGAGTGGGGAGGGTGGGGAAGCCCTGACAGAAAGTCTCGATTTGTCAGGGGCTATTTCCCAGCTCAGGCTTCCTGATGACTCAGCTGCTCCCGCCTGGGGAAGGTTCCCCTCAGCCAGCTCTGCCCCCATGGGAAGCCAAGTCAGTGATTTCCCACTAGCTATCAGCCAGAACAAAAATTACCCATAAAAGGACACACTTAAATGCTGCCCCCCCTCCACACACACACACAGACTATTGTTTACGGGGCTATTGAGGGAGCGAAAATAGAAGAGCAAAGGTCGGTAGACACCAGCATTGGGAGTTTACAAGAAACTCTATCATTTCTTATTTCCTCCCCTTCTGTGATGAGAAGTTAAGACAAAGGCCCTCTACCATTCTGAAGCAGGAGCTTTGTTGCTTATTTTGTCAAAATATCCCTCCGAAGCCCCTTCAGCACCCCCCTCCCTGTTCCCCGGCTGGCTCTAACCAGTGGGCTGATTTGCACAGGGGTTGCCTCTCCTCTGCACCCCCTTCCAGGCTCACTCTCATTCTCTTGCTCTAATTAGCAGCTGCTTTTTTTATTTTTGTATGCATGTTCAAACACAGAGAGCGAGGGGAGTGAAAGGGAGAAAGCAAAGGTCTGTGTGAAAGGAGAGAGCAGATGGCTTCTCCCTCGCCCCCTCCGTGTCCCTGGGCCCCCGTGTTGGCAAACAGTGCACAATGTCTGTCTACAGAGCTCTTTGTGGCCTAGAAGGAAGGGCCGGTACACAGATATGGGCAGGGAAGGAGTCTGTGGGAAGAGGCCTGAAAAGGTCTGCCCCTGGGGGAAGCCAGGGTAGGAAGGGGATGGGGGCCCTCAACCCACTGTATGTCCAGGGACAGCCTCCTCTGCCTGCTTCTCCTGGGTCCTTAGGAAGTGGGTGTATGGCTTGTGTAGCGATGGGCGACCTTCTCTGGGGAGCGAAGCCATTGCCCCCAGGGCTGCGGAAAGTCCTGGAGGAAAGAGGAATCTACTGCTCACTTTGGCGCTGTCGGGCCCAAATACTTGAGTTTCCATTAGAGGAAATTCTTAGGCGAGAGGGCAGAGGTGCCTCAAAGACTGAATCAGTCACCCTGACTGGGAAAGTTAAATTCAACAATCAACAGCTCTGGTTGTTGATTTTTAACCAGTAGCTGGATTGAAAGATTTAAAAGACATTAGGGGAAAAAAGGAACCTCGAAAGATTTCTCCAAAGGGGAAAATAATTAAGAATAGGGTTGAAGAAGCTGAAAAAAAGCAGAATACATTCCAGAAAAGTAAAGAAATGAGCACAGAGAAGCAGGGCATTCTACAAACACACCTTTAAAAAAAAAAAAAGTTATTGTTCTTTTTAATGAATGATCTCATTATCAACATGTGTGATTATATATTAGTAATTTCAATGATAAAAATCACTCTTGTAATATCTGCAATTGACTTCAATGATAAACATTGATTTCCTATATTTTACTAAATGAAAGAACTCATTTTTATTGCAACTTGCACCTAAACAGTTTCCTAGGGAAAGAATAAAAACAGTGAATGGAAATAACTATCCATTCATTAAACTCCTACCAATGAAATGTGTTTCTCTTTTCTTCCTTTTTGAATCAAGTCCAGAGAGAAGACAGACAAGAGAATAGAATAAACGGAGGAAAAGAAAGCAGGGAGACCGACTTGGCCCAAGATGCGGAGGGGAAGACAAGCAGAACCAGCAGGGAAAGAAAAGCCCCACGTCCCAAGGACCTCCGCGTTCGGATCAATGCAAGCATGTGTGGGGCAGACCCAAAAACCAAACAGAAACCCTCAAATTGCCTAATTCCCAGAACAGGCAAATTTTTGCCAAGTTCATGATTTGGCAGGGCTGTCGCACATTCCATACAATTTCAGTGAGAAGCTCTCTCCATCTTGTGCAAAGAGCAGATTGTCACTTTCCACTCGAAACACACGCGTTGCACTGACCTTATGTCCTCTGTCAAACTGAGGCGTTATCACCGGCTTCTAGTGAAAGCGTTTCACGACGTATGGGCTTGCGGCCATTCTGTTGATTTTGTTCTGGGCGTGTGTGTGCACAGCGTGTCACTATATTGGACAACAGACAGACAAGGCCTCTGCCATCACTGGTTACTTCCTCCATCTGGCTCTACCATCATCACCTCCACAAACACAGGCCTCGTCAGCGACTCCCGCCTGGCTCCTGCCTCGTTTCTTTGGAGCTTACGTTACTCAGTGCTCCTGGATGTTTCCTTACACATCCTCGTGCAAAGCTTTTCTCCCTCCTCGGTGCTCACCCTGCTCCCACAGATTTTGTTTTCAATGCATTCTGTTTGGTCCTCATTTAACGGATGGCGCAGAGCGGGCATCTGGGACGCAGACACACAGCAGGCACGGCCCTGCCCATGAGGAGCAATGGGGAGAAGGAGACTGAGGCTGAAGGCTGGCCAGAAGACGAAGGCGGACGGGTCCCCACTTCCAGCATGGTCCCTCCGTGGAACCCCTGGGTCATCCCTAGCCAAGGGGAAATGCATATCAAACTGAGGACTTTTCCCCGGGTCCCTTAGCAAAGGATTATATCTCAGCCCAGATGGGATACTGAAGCCCCAAACCCCACCACGAATCACAGGTGTGCCCCTAAGGAATCTTGCTCTTCTCCAGCTTGGGGGGGGGCAGGTGGTGTGGGGGGGAGAGTGGAGAACAGTAGTTATCAGCCAGGCCCAGAGTCCTTACACTGTATGACCTTGGCAAAGTTACTTAGCTTCTTTGTGCCGCGATATCTTCCACTGAAAAATGAGGCCGATAACCACATGTACCTCATAGGGCTGTTGTAAGAATTGAAGAGATAATGCAGGAAAAGAAGGAGGCAGAGCTTCTGGTACGTAGTGAGTGCTCTGCGAAAGACAGCCACGCGGTGTTAGTGGTTCAGTGCAAGCTGGAAGCCAATCCAGAAATGTCGGCTCCGTACCCCCATTACAGCCCTCACCATGGTCTGACGATGAACCCCGGGACCGCCCTGAAGATTGCGATGAACCCCGGGACCGCCCTGAAGATTGTATGAGCTGCTTCCTTAGCCCAAGTGCCCAAGTCAGCATTCTTTTCAAACATCAGTCATTTGCATATCATCCTTATTTGGTTTTGGCCATATCTACGCGCCAGGTTTTTTAGTGTATTATTTATTATTTTTCTTTAAGTTGACTTATTTTTTTTAACCTGAATATATTTAACAGAAAAGTCGTGAGGAAGGAAGCCGGGTAGGGAAAAGGAAGGGGCGGGGATGGGAGAGGAGCACAGAGGAGGAGACGGGAGCAAGGAAGGGAGAGAGAGGGACTGAAACAAGGAAGGGAGGAAGGAGGTCCACGGCCTCAGAGAGAAAGAAAACCCACATAGCTGGAAGACAAAAGCCGCAGAGAGAAGGAGGCAGTGAGCAGCCTCCCAGGGCTCAGGCCAGGCCCAGTGGCAGAAGCAGGGCTGCGGGAGGGCTGAGTTGGAGTGCAGATGCCTGCTCAGGGGCCGGGCTGAGGCTGCTGAGGGTTGCACAGGGCAAGCTCTGCTGAGGGAGGGCTGGTGCAGGAGAAACAAAGAGAAGGCTGAGGCAGGTGAGGGCCGCGCGCTGGTGATTTAGGAAGGGGCGGCTGAGAGGGACCCACCAGGCTGTGCTGAAGCCCGTGGCCCCAAAGGTAAGCTAGAAGAATCGAAGGAAAGGTTGTGGGGTAGCGGGTCTGGATCAAAGGGTGAGAGGTGGGGCACCTGGGTGGCTCAGTCATTAAGCATCTGCCTTCAGCTCAGGTCATGATCCCAGGGTCCTGGGATTGAGCCCTGCATCGGGCTCCCTGATCGGCAGGAGGTCTGCTTCTCCCTCTCCCACTCCCCCTGCTTGTGTTTCCTCTCGCTATCTCTCTCTGTCAAATAAATAAAATCTTTAAAAAAAAAAAAAGGAGGGGGTGAGAGATGAGAGATGTGTGGGGCAGGGCAGGGTTGCACAGGGAGAGCAGCAAGCCCAGAATCAGCTCCAGGCAGGAAAGGAAGGATGGGAGAAGTGAGGTGTATTTCCCATCAAATCTGGCTGGCTGGCTTTCCTGGGACAGGACCGGGGGAAGGGGCTGGCCCTTGACCACCAGCATCTGCACCTGTCCTGTCCCATCTGCAGACCGGTCACCTGCCACCAACTGAGACATGCCAACATGGATGAGCGTCATGTGCCGAGATGGCCTGGTGCTGTGGGTGGATAAAGCAGATAAAAGGCAGGATGCCCTGCGGGAGGGAATGGGACAGAGCAAAGTGAAAGGTAGACCATATCATGCATGGAGGGAGCAAACGCCAAACGTCTGCAACAAGCAAACTCACCCGATTTAATGATGTGTCAAACAGGCAAACTTGTCAAGTCCCGAACAACTCCTGAAGGGGGCAATGCATGGAACTCTGCCACGGTCAACGCCCCTCATAGCAAGACAAATGTAAACCGAAACCACAGTGGGAGGCCAGTTTTCATCTATCAGATTGACGAAGATAAAAATGATGGACATTTCATTCTCTTGGCCTAAGTGTGGGGAACAGGAGCTCTCTTACACCGTTGGAGGGAGCAAAATTAGTAGAAAACACCTTTTTTGGAGGACTGTTTGGGGATAGCTATCAAAATTAAAAATTTATCTACTCTGATTCAGCAAATTTTCTTCTAAGAATTTCCTGCATCCTTAGTTCTTAGAAAAGTGCTTGGCACATAGAAAGTCCTCAATAAATATTCATTGAATAAATTAATTAGTGAATTTGACTCACAGATAAGCTTGTGCACAAGTACAAAGATAAAAGCAAGGATGTTTGTTGAAACATTGTTTAAAAATAAGTAACAACAACAACAACAACAAAAACCAGGAAGCAACCTAAATGTATGTATGTGAAGGAACAAAAAGGCACACCTATTCAATAAAATACTACAGAATCATTTAAAAAAATGAGGCAAATGTCTATATGACACAGCCAAGCTACTTTTAACCTTCATTGTTAAATAAAAAAGGGGTGGGGGGGAGCTAGATGGAAAGCCCTGCGTAATACGGCTCTATGGAAGTGGGGAAAAGATAGATCTATATTCTGGGTGTGCAAATGCACACACATTCTCTGCAAGAGAATATCAGAAACTGGAACAGCAAAGGACCCTATTGAGGACCAGAGTGGGAGGGAAACTTTCTTTTCATATGTACTACCTATTCAAAACATTTTTTTTTTTCTGAGAGAGAGAGAGAAAGGGAGGGAGAGACAGACAGAGAAAGCATGAGCAGGGAGGAGAACATGGAGAGGAAAATCTTAAGCAAACTCCCCACTGAGTGGGGAGCCCCACAGAGGGCTCGATCCCAGAACCCCAAAATTATGATCTAAGCCGAAATGAACAGTCAGACACTTAACCAACTGGGCTACCCAGGTAGCCCCAAAACATTTTAAAGTAACAACAAAGGATAACTTGGGGGAAGAGAGATTTGCACAAAAGTTCCGCCCCAGGGACTGGATCAGTGAGCCCCTAATTCAGTGCTAGGAGGAAAGGTTCCGATGAACCAGGCTGCCTCAGGAAGTCCAAGTGTCCTATCACTGGAGGGGACCCCTGTGGGCAAGCAAAGTGTTATCTGGTGGGCTGGACTCACTGTCCTTAGAAGCCTTACTTGGCTGGGAGGGGCAATCCTCCACTGGGTCCCACCAGGGCCATAGAGCCTCTTGTGGCTCCCTTGTCCTCCGGATATTGCACGCACTTTCTGAGAACTAAGAATGTAGCAAATTCTTAGAAGTAAAACCGCTCCATCTGAGTATAGAAGCATAGAGGGCCTGGCATCAGTAGCTGCCAGTAAGTACCTAAAGAAACAATGAGCCTAGAAACAAGCCACATGAACTCACGAGGGGAATCCAACTTGACTGAGGAATGGAAAGCCAGCACTGCCCGGGCCTGCAAGGATGTGAGCAGAGCAGGTCCCCAAGGGTCATATCCAAAGACCAAGGAAGTCCAGCCCACACTAAGAATGTGTGCCCATAGGGTTGGTGGAATCTTCCAGACAGAGGCCGAGGACAAGCCAGAAACCAAAGGACCTGTTTCCTTATCCAGCTCTTCCCTTGAACTGGGCCCTACCCTCAAGGAAAACCTGTTAGGGCTGGGTTTGGCCCTCCCTGGCCCTGAATTTCTGTCCTGTGATTCCAAGAAGCCTCCCGAGACTCCCCACAGTGCCTCCTTACCCTCACCAACCTCTCCAGGGCCTGATGTGGCCAAGTCGATTTCCTCCTGAGCCCCTCCTCGCCATTAGCACACACGCGCGCACACACACACATACACACACACACACACACACACACGATGAGTCCCACATACCTACAGCTGCACAGACTCATTCCGTAGCAGGCTGAGAGGGCACACAGGAAGGCGGGATGCTCTCTGTCATAGGGGATAGCTCCTGGGGACCAAAGCCGACCCAGACATACATAATCCTCTATACGAAGCCACATCTCCCCAGGATTTGGTGCCTTGCCCTCATCAGCTGGCCCTTGAAACAAAAGGCTCAGCTGCCCCATCAGGTAACTGATACTCACGCTCTTAGTTCAGCCAGCAAGGAGAGTGCAGATAGGACCTCTGCTGGCAGAGACCCCCTCCCCCAGGAAAAGGCCAAGAGTGCCCCTCTCTCACTGCTCCTGTCAAAGCACTCTTGGCAAACTAAGACTTGTTTCTGGTGGTTTACCTGTGTCTGGGAGGCGTCCCTTCTCTGTTGGCAACTGCCCCGGACTGACTCTTCTCAGTCTTCTTCCCCCAGTGAATTCAGGGAGAAATGAGACCCAGGAGCATTAGGGCACTGTCAACACAGCTTGTCAGTGGCCAAAGGCAGTGGAAAAAGAAATTGAGACCATCAGAGCTCCCTGGGGCCCAGAACTGGAGGACCCCACTCCAAGCAGGCTCAAATTCAGTATGATTTTCATCCTTATGCTTCAAAATCAAATGTAGTGATTCCTCATCCAGGCAAGGGAGCTTGTGAGGATGTGTGTGCTCAGATAGGGACTGCCCAGCTCCAGAGAGAGACGGGGACAGGAAGCAAAGGGGTAAGTCTGACCACCACCCTGCCTAAGCTGGGATTCAGCCCTAGGGGCCTATGCTCGTCCTTGATGCCCAATAGAGAGCCACAACCAGGCCTCCAGCCTCCAGCCCTGCCGCCTGCTTTCTGCCCTCTCCTGTAAGCACAAAGCCTTAGCCCTCATCCTTCCCTGGGAGCTTGGGGTTGCCCCCCGCCCTGAGAACCTGTGCGCCCTCCCGATGGCCTCCCAAGCAGATCAACATGTCAGAGCATCTGGAGAGAGACAGTCCTGCACCCAGAGAGTGAATGTGGAGCTCTGTGCTATATGCAGTGCGGAAATGTATAGCCACAGAACATGGCGCCAGGGAGCCCAACCCAAGAAAAAACAAGGGACAACACAGACACAAGGGAGGGAATCCATGAGAGAACAGCTGAGAAGTCTGACAGTCTTGAAGATACGTGTTGTGTGTTGAAGGATGGTTAATTTCAACAAAATCCAGTCTCAGATGCAGAGGCCAATGGTGGTCTCCTCAGACCAAGGGTTCTGATCCCTGCCCTGACGTTAACCAGCCAGGGCTCTTGAGACTGGTACCCACAAAGGCCCTCTCTATGGATAATGTGGTGGTCAGAAGAGATGGTCTCTCAGCATCCCACACGCCCACCCAGCCTGGGGAGCTTCAGACTCTCTAGGTCTTCATGGGCCAATGAAGGTGCCGTGCATGGCCCCAACTGGACTGCTAGCCCAGTGCCATTTCCACTGCCCACAGCCTTTGAGTGATGACAGCATGGTGTCTCTGTGGACATCTCTGATGGCACACATTTATGAAGTCATGGACTCCCACCCAGGGCAGCTCTCAGGCACAGAGCATTGCCAAATCAATCTTAGTCACTCCAGCACTGACCCGGGAGAATCACAGTTGTTTGGTCAACGCTAGTGGAATTGGGGTGCTTCTCCCCCTGCCTTTCAAAGGCAGAGGGGCAGTGCAGAACACAACAGGACCTGGAACCCAACGCTCCCCCCCCCACCACGCCCTACCGCCACCAGGGTCCAGGACGAGTGCTCACGGGAGTGGGCTGGAGTCAGTGGGGCAGTGGGGCCTCCTTCCAGCTCTGTTGGCTGTTGCTCATGCCGGTGTCACAGCCCATTACATCCAGCCAATTACACTGGATTCCTCTCTGGAGGGCGCTGGGCAGGGCCACCGTAGGGAGCAGAGGAAGCCCGAGAGACTTCTAAATGAAGTCGCCTGTTGGGAAATCCTATTATGAAGCTCGTCTTACAATGCCGCGGTGTTAATGACCCTGGCCTCCCCGAGCCCTGAGCAGAGCTGGTCTCCCTGGGGCTTGAGAGGAAGCTGGCTAGTGCAGGCTTCCCCTCACTCCCAGCCAACAGCTGATGGGCGGGAGCGAGCGGACGGGGTTCCCCAGTGCCCTGGATGCAGCTGTCAGCTCAGTGCACGCATGCGCACGCACACACGCACGCGCACGCACACACGCACGCGCACGCACACACGCACGCGCACGCACACACGCACGCGCACGCACACACGCACGCGCACGCACGCACGCACGCACGCACGCACGCACGCGCGCGCACGCACACACCTTTCCCTCGGGACCCCACCTTCTTTTTCAGCACCCAGGATGAGGATGCTGTGGTGACCCAAAGCTGGGACCAGCAAGCCCAAAGGAAATGGAATTGGCCCCAGCAACTTTTTTCCAAGGGGAGCTAAATTAGACACATTTTTTTCTCCACCTTCAAATCCTGCAGATTTTCCGTCTCAACTCCCCCAGGCTTATAAATTGGCTCATCTCTGCTGCTCAAGTTGACAAAGGTGCCGAAACTCTTGAAAGGTTCAAAATGTCCCTTGGGTTTCCAGGCATGAAGGAATTTACATGTAGGTGGAAAATTACCAAGGAAAAAAGTCCCTATTTGGAGAAAGGGGAGTGCAGAAGCAGCGAGGAAGGAAAGGAGGCCTCTGGGGCGATGGCAGGGAAATGGCTGGTCTGGGGAGCGCCTGGGAGGGCTGTATGAGACAGCCCTCAGGAGAGGGTTCAGGCCCTGCCTCAGGGCTTTGACACACGTGGGGTTGGAGGCGGGGCTAGTGAGAGAGACAGGGATGCAGCAAGAACTGCTCTGGTCTTCTCTAGAAGTTGTCAAGGCCCTGCCAACATCCGGAGTTGGAATGGTCTCAGCCGACCTGAGAGCCCCCCGGAAAAGCCATGTGGATTCCTGGTTCTGGAATATGGATCTTCAGTCCCAAGCCTGACTGGCAGGAGTCCTGCGGGTTTGACTGTGCCCTTGAGGACAGCAGTGGCGCCCATGATGTTTGTTCTCAGTACGGTCTCGAGTGACCCAGCTGGTGTCGGCCAGCTACAGGGAGGGCTATTCCTTTCCGTAACCCCCAGACGGTCCTCCCTCAGCTTTCTGCCCCTCTTCCCTCTGCAGGCTTCCTAGCAGCTCAGTGTGTCAGGGCCCTACACAGCCTTCCCGGCCCCTACTCCAGGGGCAGGGATGCTCTGAGCCTGTCCTCCCTGCTGGCTTGCTAGCCTTGTGCTCAGTCCATCCCGCCTCTAGCCCACTCCTGCAGTCCCTTGTCCTAGACGCCTTCTACGTCCCCTCAGGGGCGCCCTTTCTGCAAATCCCACAGGCCCCAGATGCCTTCAGGGACCTCCCCCAACCCCCCTTCTCCTATACTCCAGCGACATGGACGGTTCTGGTCCATGCTTCGGATGACCATCGTTCTTTCAGTCTTCTCAGACCTTCGGCTCACAACCACCACCTGTCTACCCCACGTGCCTCGAGGCATGCTGCATGAGCCATTTCAAAAGTGTGTTAACTGACCCACTGACTTGTTGAGGGACAGTGGCTTCCATATGTGCAGATCCCTAGTCACTGCCGGACAGTCATGGAGCTGGGCCCGCACAGGCGTGGGCAGGTGATGCCTGATTGTTCACGTGTCCTGCTGACCTGTGTCCCTGGCTGGGGATTCCACAAGCCACCTTCCTTCCATAATCTTATTCCCTTAGAGGCCAGAGTCAGATGGTGTTTTTTCGGGCTTAAGTACAATGACATGGCTTCCAGAGCATTCGCACATCCATTACCCACCTGATTTGCACACACCCTGAGGAGCAAGCAGAGAAGACGAGGCTATCATAGGAAAGGACTAACCTAAAAACCACCAGAAGCTCACAGCAGAGCCAGGCCTAAAACCAGCTTCTGTCTCTAGGTTAGGCCTCTTCCACCTGGACCCACCCTTTTCCCCTTTCATCTCCATGCACCTGCCTAGAGTGACAGCACCAACAACAAAGGCCTGGGCCCCATGGGTCAGTGTGTGCCCTCAATAGCGGTGAGCCCGGGCTGGCCTATTCCTCCTGTAGCAGGAATAAGGGAGGATTACAGGGAAGGTCATGGATAGGAAGGTCACTGTCATTCCCTGAGTCCTGAATGTGGTTGGGAAGGCAGGTTAATGAGGCAGCTCCTTTTGAAAGCTCCAGGGAATATGCGGGGGAGGGAAAGCCAGGCCCTCAAGGAGCACTCAGGGGCAGAAACAGAATTAAGCCCCATGGGTACATTGCTCCAGCTAGGATCTATCTGCCAGAGGATGTCCTAGCACCTGAGACCTATCCCTGGGCCCCTAAATGTGATAGTATAGCCCCAAAGCTTCTAATGGACAGCTAAGAGGCCTGCCCATGCCAGCAGCTGTCAGTCTCCACCCAGCCGTCCTCCCCGACACCGACTTCAGCTGGTGCGACATTTCAGGGTCACAGAGAGAGCTTGCCGAGCACCAGCTCTCAGAGTCCCCGGCCCCAGGAGTGGACAGACTGCAGGAACCCACGCAGAAAATTGACATAGCCATCAACCTGAGTAGGGAAGGTGTGGGGCGGGTAAAGACAAAGCCATGATTGCTCATTAGTCCACTAGACTATGAGCATAAGGCTTGAAGCTGGGGCAGATAGGCCATTTTCCTAGTAATTAACAATTTCATAGATGGGGTCAGAGTCACTGGTGGGGTAAGCAGTTTACTACGATTCTGCCTGATCGGTTCAACCTGTGTGAGCAGAAAGCATGAGTTTGGCAGAGGCCTCAGGTCATGGAACCCTTTAGATAGTGCATCTGCCACTTGCTGCACATCCTAATTTGTAAGCTCCCCCTCCCCCCCACAGCTTCCTCTGCCTGTCCCCCTTCTCACCACTACCCTCTTCAGAACAGGAGCAGCTCTAGTCCAGGAGCACTCTTCCCTGGTGGGGCTGCCTAATTGGTCTCCAGGTGTTTCTGCACAACTGAGCCTTTGGTCCCCGTGACTCTAACAGGAGAGGGTTTATCACATGCAAAGCGAAAGTCAGAATCAAGCTCCTGTCCATGTTGAAAATCTGTCTTGCCAAAAAATAACGTAAAGGGTATTCTACAGATCTGACACAGGCAAAGGCCCAGACTCAAATATCCAGACAAGAAAACGTATCAGGTCAACATAATTGTATGAAGCCCAGAACCATTGAGGCTTTGTCTAGCCAGGCTCCCGGGCATTTATTCTCAGGGCCGTGTTGGGGGAAAGGAGCTCGCCTTCCTTCTCCAGTCCTACCAGGACAGCGGACGGAGGCTCACCCATAATTCTCCGGCATCCCCCATTCATCACACTGCTGGCCTCATGAAAACTGGCTACACTAGGCAGGCCACCCCACAATGCCTATGAAGGGCTACATGGTGCCCATCTGACAGCACAGCATGGAGCCCCCAAAATGGGTGGGGTACCCTAGCTTGGAGACACACTGAAGGCACCAGTCACAAATCCTTCCACCTACACTGCCCATCTCCCTCCAAAGGTGCAGAGTCCTCCCAAGATCACCGTCAATGGCCAAGGCCTCTTCACGTCCCTGGGGTGGCCCGCTAACGCCTGGGAAGGGAGTTCTGGCTCAGCCATCGGAGCCAGATGGCCAGCAGAGCCAATGGCTACGATCTGGAGGAAGGATCTTAAAGTTCTTGAGACAGAAAAACAAAGGCGCTTCTCTGCCCTTCCAGGGCACTAAGCTCAGCCAGGCTGCTGGGCTGCAAGACCCAGGATGCCACTGGGCTTGTCACTCTCCACTCTCAGAAATGCCCCCGAAACATGGCTGCCTGTGCCCCTAAAATGGCAAAGTGACCGTGTGTGGCCTCCACATTTCCTCCAGCCTCCAGTGCATTTGCAATAAGCAGCCCGTGAAATCAAGCCAGGTTCATAACAACTCTAGATGAGGAATGTCCACCAAAGGTCAGAAGGGGTTGGAGCTGGGCGGGGAGAATGGAAAGAAACCACTTGGATTTACACATTTGTCTCCATAGGCCCTCCCACAACAACCACAGGAGATGAATGACACGCTGCACGAGGGCAGAACCCCCCAAAAGAGAAAAGTTCCAATTAGCCCAAGAAATGAGAGCCTGTTCCCAGAGTCACAATTAAATCAGAACCAATCAATGCTTGCTCTGGTTCCTGCTATTCTGCTCGGGAAATAATGAGAGAAAGGAGAGGGCCCCGGCCAGCAAGTGCAGTATGGCAGCCCTCTGAAGCCTAGAGAAATCACCAGAACTCTTGCAATCATTCCTGGCAGCTGCTGCACTTGCCCCTTTAAGAACTCAGCCCAGTGCTGGGGTCCGCACTCAGACCCTGACAAATGTCCAAGAGGGCACCTCCCACCCCACCCCCAACCAAGGGGATAAAGAGGAGCGCGGTGGGGCCGGGCAAGGCTGGTGTTAAAACTGTCCGCCTTGATTCATCACTTGATCTGGCACTCTCTCCCCTCTGTTTCCACACCATCCATCATGGGTACCATAACCAAGAAATCCAATAAAGACACAAAGGCCTAACTCTCTGCTCTCAGCAGGCCTCAGAAAGGCTGCACGAGTGCCCCAGCCCAGACAATTAGCTGAGTCCAAAGGGCTTCGGTGCTGATGGGCATTAGCAAGCCTGTGCCTGGTGCTGGGCTGCACGCATGTAGGGAGCAGAGAAGTGGGAAAGGAGACAGGCAAGGATAGCCTGGTGCTCAGGCCAGGAGGGGGGTGACATCAGGGAGGACAGCTGACAGGAAGCTCATGACAGAGCAGAAAAAGCTAATACAGCTCCAACTCCAATTTGCCCCCCAAAGGTCTGGAGCAGCCTAAATGATGTGCTAGGGTCAAGGTGGTCGTTTCTGAGGTCTATGTCAATCTGAAACTTTGAGAGCCATGGACAAGATTTCATAAAAGAAAGCAGTCTTCTCTTCCCCAATTCTGGATACCCCCTACCCGTGTTTAGCTTCCATGAACTTACTAAAGAAATGAGCCGAGGGCTCTCTAGACCCTCCTACTCACTCTCAGAAAAGAATCTCCAGCCAGTTCAGCTCAATTATTACCATGTACTGGACATGAGCTCTCCTGGAGCGAGGGGAGCCCATACGAACACAGCTCACTGACACACCCCAAGCATCATTCAAGCAAAGGCAATACAATAGCTGGTACCACCTTCCCCCATTTCCAGAAACGCATCTCCTGCCAGGACACATGAAAGCTAGGCCCCATCTCTGTCCCAGGACCTGGGATTGAGCCACTGGAGCAAGACCACTAAGCATAGGACTTCAAGTTCACAAGCTACATGGGTCCAGGACCAAGTTGGGTAAAGTGGAGGAGCTGACCTGAAATGACCTAAAATTTCCAAATTCAGTCACTTCTCAACTACCTTTGAGTGAACTTTCCATGAGAACCCCAGGCCTCCATGCCTTAGAGCACGGGCGACGCAAGGGTGCATGTGTCTAGGGGAGGGAGGGCAGGAGGAAGGTGGAAAGAGCACACGTATGCATGTGAGGGAGAATACGAATGTCCGTGGCCCCAAACCAAATATAACTGAGTGGTTATTAAGTTCTTATCTACTGTGTGGAACCCGCTCTATCTCTTCCCTCACCATGAACACTGACATTCTGGTTGGACACAATAAAAAGTCGTCATGCCTCGCACTGGGAATGTAGGTTCCCCAGAGCCTTATAATAAGCCATCATGTGCTTCTGTTCCTTTGTGACCCAGAGCTAGAGGAGGGGAAAATTCGAAAATCGGTCCCTGCCCCAGCTGGGCAGGAAGCGGAGGCCTTACGAGGCCCTTGGACTTACCCTTGCAGGCCACGCTGTTCTCAGCCTCGTAGCCAGGCTTGCAGGTGCAGCGCCCAATGGGCACCATCCACTCTCCGTCTCCGTTGCAGTAGAGTTTGATGGGCACATCTACTTCCTCTGCGTTGGGGATGCACGTCCCCCGAGCAATCACCAGAGACGTACTCTCTGCCCCTGTCATGGTCTCTGGAAACACGGCAAAATTCTGCACGATGCTGGGACACTTCTTGAAGAAGACACGAACAGAAAGGAGAGACATACAGGCTCCATAATCCTGGAACGCGAGGTAAAAACCATTCCGAGTCAGAGGCCCAAAGCTTCTGACTTCCGTGTTGACCTTCATCAACCTTCCCCCGAAGTCCACCTGGGAGAAGCTCTCGTCTGCAGCGATGGTGTCTACTTTGAGGTAGGGGGCCTCAGACCAGAAGGCCGACTTCTTGGTGGCGATAACGGAGTCAGTCTCGTAGTAGTACAAGTTGAAGGTCTCCTTACAGGAGCCGGGGACGTTGGGGAGGCTGCTGCAGTCTCTCACAGTGAAACGCATCTCCGTGTAGATGCGGTGAGCCCCCCGCCGGTTGATGAAGGTGGTGAGAAGCCAGTTGTTCTGGTTGGGCTCAAAGACGTTGCACACCTGGTAGGTGCGGATGGTGTTCAGGTTTTCATCATAGCCACTGACTTCCTCCCACTGAACCGGGCAGGCCACGGGTGCACACATGTGAAAACACAAAAGAGAGAGTAAGAAGACCAAGAGAGGCAGAGAGGAGAAGCCCGGGGCTGGAGGGGGGCCTTACGAGCTCAGCAGCCCGGCTGCTTGACCTAAGACAGGAACGCCCCTAACCCTAACTTGCTTTTAAAGACCGCCTCATGAGCCGACTTCAAAGATTTCTCCGGAAATATAACAGACTTCCCTCTAGAAAGCCTGCCTTCACCCAACCAACAGCGCCCCTGCTGGGACTATGGCTCATTACAGCCACAGGGACAACCTGCAGCTTCCCGCGCTGGGCGACAGCAGGCACTTGAGACCTCAGTGTCCAGGCCTCTCCTCCCCACAACCCCTTGGTGGATTAGGGGTCTGACTACAGGACACCCCTCACCTTGGATATCTTCAGTTCTGAACCTCATTCCTTTAGTGTGGTGAAGCTTCATTAGGGTCATGAGAAGCATGTGAATATAAGGCTTTTTAGAATTTCTCAACAAATGTAGACTCTCAGGAATTTTTATTATATAACATCAATCCCTTTGAAAGAGTTAGACCAGAAAACTTGTAGGAGTAGGGGCTGCTAAGTGAGATCCTTGAGGAAGCCAATCAAGCTTCAAACTGCTAAAAGGGACCGGATGGAAGGGAATGCGGGAGGATATCACACAGGGAGGAAGGAGGGCTTCTTAGCAGGGGATAGACAGCATGCTTCACATAGGAAAAGAAAACTCAT
The DNA here is from genome assembly GCA_028534135.1 of Potos flavus. NCBI lineage: Eukaryota > Metazoa > Chordata > Mammalia > Carnivora > Procyonidae > Potos > Potos flavus. The sequence goes on along the minus strand of CM052898.1, from coordinate 79,390,745 downwards.
TTTTAGCAGCCCTGTAGGTGGGAAGGAGAAGGGAAACATTGCGTTTATTAAGTGCTGTCTCTCAATCTTCCCTATAACATTGAAAACTAGATACTGTCACCCCCAATTTACACATGAAAAGATATGCAATTCACCCATGGTCACGTGGCCATAAGAGGAGACAGGATAGAGAAGAGATAGGAAGAAGTGCTTTGAATGGCCAAATGCACCTACTAACTTATTTCTGTAACAGGTAATAAGGGGCAGGAGGTCCACAAAGGCATGGGTTCCTTAATCAAGCCGCTCTGCGGCAGGAGCCAGAGAAGAGTCACTGGGTCCTCTCTTCTTTGGGCTGGAAGAAGAAACAGCTGTCCACACTGGGGAGCTCTCAGAACCCTGACCTCAAGACCTGGGGTATTCCCAGGAAGTTTCAATGTGTTTATTAAATTCTGTTCTGCTGGCCAGAAACAAATAAGGGACAGAAGAAATTAAGCTTCCTAAAGTGAAAAGAAAAAATAAATTGAGATCCTTGGTCTTAATATTTAGCAGTAGCAAAAAAAAAAAGTAGAAAATAGTACCCATTTCTCTAAATACTGTGCGAATAGCTCATTGTTCACAGACTGGAGCTGAAATGGACAACCTAGAATTCTTCATTTAAAAAGTTGAAGTCTGGGGCACCCGGGTGGCTCAGTGGGTTAAAGCCTCTGCCTTCCGCTCAGGTCATGATCTCAGAGTCCTGGGATCGAGCCCCGCATCAGGTCCTCTGCTCAGCAGGGAGCCTGCTTCCCCCCCTCTCTCTGCCTGCCTCTCTGCCTACTTGTGATCTCTCTCTCTGTCAAATAAATAAATAAAATCTTAAAAAAAAAAAAAGTTGAAGTCAATCTTGTGTGCATGGGAAATAGACACAGTTGCTTCTTGCACAGAATTAAGCTCCCTGAAGGAGCGAGAGGGCCAGGCTGTTCTTCAAGCTTAATGCCAGAGTATCTAAAGACCAGGCATGGCATGGGGGGAAAATGGGCACATGGAGAGCTGACCCTACCCACTCAGGCCACTCACAGCCACTCCTGCTTCCCGGGGCCCCGCCCCCAAAACACCTGAATAGCAGTCCATCCAAGGCCCTTCTCCCCCGACCCCTGCCAGCACCCGCAGAGAAAGTCCCTTCCTCAGCCTGGCATCCCAGGTGAGCTCCTTCCAGATCCTTGCACACTGCCAGACCTCACCTGGACTTTGCTTAATTTTTTATTGATTCTCTAGATGTCAACGAACCCCTTTTTATTCCTTCTTAAAGACTGCTTTATGTTCTATTGCAATGTGTTTGTTAAAGTTACGTTCTGCTTGCCTGGGTTTTTGGAACCAGAAGCAAATATATTAGGGAGAATTTGCTGACAGTGGTTTTAGTTCCCATTTCCAGACCTCTCTCCCTTTAGTGGCTGTTTTGAAATAACATTTTCCCCATGGACCCTACGTGACTTCAGAGGGAAGGATGGGTTTGTTCTGCAAGGGTTTAAATGGCAGACTCCCCATCCTTTACTTCAGCTGGGCTGTGTAAAGTCTCAGCACGAACACGGGGCGCCTTTGTCAATGCACAGGTGAAGCCCGGGGTCCCACTTAGGAGAGGAACCTTCCCAGCCAGAATCCCTGACCCACTCAAGACTACCGCGGCTTCACTGCGTGGGAGCAGGAGAGGAAGCCCGCCTTTCGGGGCTCACCTTAGCACTGAGACTATCACCACCAGCGGGTCTTAAGTAGACAGAATGAGGCATTTCTACTCTTGTGGAGCTGGGATATTGAGAACATTTATCTTAGAAAATGACACTGATTGGTATAATATGACCCAACAGAGGTAATCGTTTCCAACATTAACCTCTCTGGACCTCAGTTTTCTTATCTGTAAAATGAGGAATCATATTGGGTGACCCTGAGTTATAAAATTCTACACAGATTTAATTGATTCCATGACAGCTCCTAAGGGAGGGATCAAAGCAAATTAGGAGGAATACAGCTGTATATTCAAAGGGAAAGGGTAGAGAGAAATTGAGAGAAAGGAAAATAACTCCCTGATGTTTGGGGAAAGGCCGAGACAGAGTCTCACATTCATTTCTTTTTCTCTTTCATTCCCCTGCCAGCAGGTAAGACAGGGATTGGAAAAATAAACGTGATCAGAGTGGGCTAGAGGAGGAATGAACGCCTTCCAGGAAAGTGGCAGTTAGGGTTGGGGGCCTTGAAGAAAGAGAGTATTTCGGCAAATGGAGAGAGGGTGGAATGGCGTTCCCTGCGGGGAGGGACAAACACTGTTATTTGTTTGTGATATTTGGAATCAGCCTCATTGCTTTAGAGTTATACCTCATTCATTCATCAATGAAAAAAATATTTACTGAATGCCAGCTTTATGCCAGGCATTCCATTAGCCACTGGGGATACAAGGGTATGAAGCTTATAATCTAGTGAGAGAAACAGAAATTAGACAAATGGTTATTAAAATAACTAAATAATGACAATTGGACTAACTGCTGTGAGGGAAAATTACAGGGTGCCAAGAGAGGGGGTATACCTGATACACAGAGGAGTGTCAAGGAAGACCCTCCAAACTGAGAGGGGTGGAAGGAGAGGAGTTAGTCAGAAGTGTGTGTCTGGAGGGGGCCAAGAGGGATAGAGAGGGAGTGCAGCATCGAGACCCAGGAACAGCAAGTGCAAAGGCTCTGTGGTGGGAAAATGTGGCCTAGTGCCATTGAGTAATGTCACCCGTGTGGCAGAAAAGTCACAAAAAGCTATAGGTACAGGAATAAGGAAGAGGAGAGGATGAGTCTGTTCTAGAACTCTGATTTTCATCCTGAGAGTAATTGGAAGTCACTGATGAGTTTTAGTGAGAAGTACAGTGATCAGAGCTGAGATTTGAGATTTCTGTGATGTAGAAACTGGGTTGGCAGGCCACCCCAATGCATGGTCAGGACAACTGGATGTGCATGTAGCAGTACCAACAACACATGACAGTAGGTTGGACTAGACCTGTAGAAACCAAAAAGATATCTTGTGGTAGAATCTCTAGGTTCTCATAGGCCGAGTGTGGGGTAGGGGCCAGAGAGAGACTTGACCAGACCATGGGTCATACATCCCCTCAATGCTCTTCCACATGTCAGTCCTACTTCCCCAACTAAACTTTGAGCTACGCCGTGTCCCGAGGCACACTGCCTTCCAGCTCCCTAAAAAAGAGGAACCCTATCAGCTCTGGCTATCCTACCCCACAGATGTGTAGAACCCAGATTCTTTCAGCCAAGGTCTGCACCAGCCCCGGTCCCCAGGACACACTCCTGCTGGCTGTTCCAAAGCTGATTTCCTAAAGGTCTCTGTTCAGTGACCGCTTCTCAGCCTCTCCTTCCAGG
>CM052898.1:79286534-79386886 GCA_028534135.1 Potos flavus | reverse complement strand
TTTTTTTTTTTTCAGTCAGACAGAAGTCTGATTACACACTGTGTTGGAGAAGGTATGGAAACTAAGCACTTGATCCATAACTAGATGAAGGGCAAATTGGTAGAGCCGCTATAAAAATTTTGGTTTTCTTTACCAAAATTATAATGGCACATACTCTTTGACCCAGCCATTCTCTTCTAGGATCAAGCCTAGATATTCTTTTATATATGCAATGATAGGTATGAACAGTTATTACCTGCAGCTACCACCACCTCTGGAATGCTATGCTTGCTCAGGACACCTGGAGGTGGCCGGGCCTCAGAGGATCATGGGCCTATGGACAATGTAGCAGCCTTCTCCGATTTGCTCTGAGTGGGACCTCTAGGAGCTTTGCACAAGCGTGGTAGAATGAACCGTTAATTGAGACTGAAATTCTCATCAACCAGTGGGACAGGGACTGCTCAGAGTCTGAAATGATTTGACTAAAAAAAAAATAAGGTCCAGGATTGTTCTTGTGCATCTTTATTTGTGGACTAAAATTTATAAAGCACACCAATCTGATTTTAGTCCTCCGTTCTTGGAGCTCCCAACCAGACTCCAATATGGCACCCAAGACCCTTGTTAATGTCCATCAACTAGTAAACACCTAAATAAAATGTGATGCGGCCAGAAAATGGAATACTATTCAGAAATAAAAAATAATGAAGTGCTGATACATGCAACAACATGGATAAACTCTAAAACATTATGCTATATGAAAGAAACTTGACTCAAGAGATCATATATTACATGATTCCATGCACATGAACTGTCCAGAAAAGGTAAATCTATAGATAGAAAAGTATTAGTACTTCCCTGGCACTGGAGATGGGAACAGGCAGTAACTTCAAATGGGCATGAACAATCTTTTGTGGAGGTGATAGAAATGTTCTAAAATGGGATTGTGGTGATAACTACATAATTCCGTAAACTTACTAAAAATTATTGAACTGTCCAATTCAAATGAATAAATTTTATGACATGTAACCAATACTTGGATGTAGCTTTTTTTAAAAATCCTCTTTGGGGCGCCTGGGTATCTCCGTCGGTTAAGTGTCTGACTCTTGATTTCGGCTCAGGTCCTGATCTCAGGGTCCTGAGATCAAGCCCCAAGTCAGGCTCTGAGCTCAAAAGGGAGTCTGCTGGAGATTGTCTCTCTCTCCCTCTCCCTTTGCCCCTTCCCCTGCTCGCACTCTCTCATGTGCACTTTCTCTCCAAGATGAATAAATAAATCTTAAAAAAAAAAAAAACTATTTGTTTTCTGGTCCAGCCTACACCTCTGCACCCCAACAATGCTGGCTTGGTCTCTATTACCCACAAAAGGCATGCCCATTGCAACTTTAAGCCCCTGTTTGACCTATCCACTGAGCCAAGGATGCCCTTCTCACTCCTTTACCCCTATATCCCAAGTGACCAGTATTTGCTTGACCATGTTTATTTGTGGATGAACAAGTGATGCCTGAGTTGGGGCAAAGACAGCAACCAGAGAGGGGACAGGTAGCCAAGAAGTGGAATAACCATCACTGATGCCAGGAGCCTGAGTAGAATCACCAGGGTGGTCAAAAAATGGGATCAGAACCTTGGGCCCAGGAGCCCACTCAAGGACCATTCCATTTTCTAGCCTGGAGTCAGGCAAGTATTAGGCCAAAACACCCTCCGTGTCTAACACAACCACTTTGTCATTCTAATTTGTCATTTCTTCCAGAACAATGTTCCTCTTATTTGGCTTCTCCCTTGCATCCCCGTGACCACGCACTAGCCTGGCATTACTTAATGCCCTGGCCTGCTGTTTGTCAGAAAGTAATGACAACAGACCAGGCAAGAGATGGCAAGGGTTCAAACCAGGGCCACATCCTCTCGCATCCGCGCACTGAGACGGTGCCCATCCCCGCCTCTTGCTGCTCTTGTTGAGGTTCTGACCGGCCTGACACCTTCCTTCTACCCCACCCTCATGCCATTTCCATTCCTCCAAGACACATAATCAGAGAAGAACAGATCTGGCTGGAAACCACTGTAGGTCATGTGACCAAAACCTTTTGTTGACAAATGGGCCCACTGAGGCCCAGAGACATCCCATAGTTGGCCTGAAGTCAGGCAGCTAGTGGGTGGTAGAGCCAAGCCCTCGGTGCGGCTCCCTCCTGTGAGGGGGCTCAAGTATTCTGTCCTCCATGACGCCTTCCTGGCTTGTATTCAGCTACCATTTTTCCGAATGCTTACAGCATGACTGAGCTTATTTCACACAATTTAGCATTTCATAAGACACTGTTTTGAACTATTTGTTAATTGCTCCGTGTACGACTTTGGATTCCGCTACCAGGCTGTGAGCTCCTTGAGGACAGGGAATTATGTTTTGACTAATTTATTAGTTGATTTCGACAAGCGAAATAACTCCATGCATTTAGCTTTGCAGCATTGGTATCACACAACTGCATTTTTATTCAGTAATGTCTGGGACCTGTGAAATCCACTGGGTTCTCAGGAATCCCTTCTCCTTTCCCTCTTTACTCTGGGAGATGCCGACCGCACCCAAGGTTACAACCACCTGAGGTCTCAGCCATCACCAACCTCGAGGTCTCCCGGGCGCCCCAGGCTCTCTACCCCCGCTGGCTGCCGGACACCTCCTGATGAACCTCGGGCATTCCCCCATGCTCTCTGCCATCTGCCTGCGCACGGGTGGCCCCTCCACCAGCCACGCCCTGTGCCCGCTATCCAGGAAGCACTCTAGACTCCGCCCTCTCCACTTCCGCTCCCCATCGTGGGGTGCGGGTGTCAAACCCATGTCTTCTCCCGTCTCCTCCAGAGCTCATCCACGCAGCCTGCCCGTCCCCCCTCTACTCCCTGGCTCAAGTCCCTCCCCCTCTTAGTCACTCTGCCAGTCCTTCTCCTTAACGCCCCTGCCCCAGTGAGTTTTCTGAAACACAAATCCACCTTCCCCGCGGGCTTGCCCTTAACGGGTTGCACTGTTGGGGACCTCTCCGGAATCCCAGCACCTAGCCCTCAATAAATACTGAAAGATTGAGGGAATGAGCAAGGCCCTGGTCTGTTCCTTAAGTTCTCCGCCTCCTTAGCCCCTGGTCCTTTGCTGGGGACTTAGTGCAGGTGACACCCACCCGGCTAACTTGTGCCTGGGAGAAGAAACAAAGCAGCTTTGCACAACCAGCAGAATATTAATAGCCTTTGAAAGGGCACTATTATTGATGCAAATGGACCACCGTCCTTGAATCCTTGAGATAAGCATAGTAAAGAAAACAACGACATCCATTAGAAAGTACTTGTTCAGGCTTTGAGACTGCGACTTTGATGTATGAGAAAGACAGCTCTAGGTTCCTCCAAGATTGGTGGTTGTTAAACCTGCTTTGTTGGAAGTCAGATCTTGTAGGTCTGTTGCTTAGGAGTGGCCAGTATATCCCCTATTTGCAGGCTGGCTCTGTGTGTGTGTGTGTGTGTGTGTGTGTGTGTGTGTGTGTGTGTGTGTGTGTGTGTGTAAAACATGCTGTTCCCCTTCAAAACCACCGCCATGAATTCTCTCTACCTGCCCATTTACCCTGACTTCTAGAACAACCTTCAGAAACTCTTAACACATTCTTTATCCTCCAAGAGCGGATTTGGATTTTAGAAAAGAGGCAAAAGTCATCTGGAGCCAAATCTGATGAATCAGATGGATGAACAAGCTAAGAAAGAATATTCTTTGCTCAAAAATGAAGAGCTGCTATAAAATGAGGTTAAGAGAAGCAAGCTGATTCCCTTATATGTCTCTGAAGATAGTTCCAAGCACGGAGTTGGGGAAAGATTTGTGATAGTTACCAGCTCACTGGACTGCTGCTCTGACACCCGCCCTCCCTGCGCCCCCTCCCATGTAGACCCTGCCCCTCCTGAAAGCCCAGAGGCTACCACAGGTCTGCATCCTATTAATTGCCCTGAATAAGCCATTTCCGTGGCACCTGGCCAGGAAGGACACTTCCTCTGGATACTGCTATCGAGAAGGAAGAGATCATTGAAATCGGCTTTGCAGCCTCTATTAGCCTAACAAGAACCTAGCTATTGTGATTTGTATGAAGCCCAGCGCATTTAAACCCACTTTTTAAATAAAGGATTGCATATCTACTACATCCCCGAGCAGTGTCCTGGGTGTCGGTGACCCAGCAGTGAGCAAGGGGCAAAATCCCTGCCCTCGTGGGCCTCATACTCTAGCAGAGCGACCCAAAGAATGAACAAGCCAACAAATGAACAGCATCAGACTGTTCCATACTCTTGAGGAACAGGTAAGGGGACAGAGAGACGGCTGGCAGTGGGGTCCTCGGGGAGGAAGGTCCTCTTTGAAGCAGAGATCTAAATGACACACCGGAGCTCCCAGGCTGGAGGGCAGGGAGGAGGTGAGGCAGGAGCGGTTGCCAGAGGTCCGCGGCCTGATGTCTGTCAGTTACAGCTTTGTAACCAGGAATGACTTCCTAAGTGTTAGTTTCCTCATCAGCCAAAGACTGTTTATCTCGGTGAGTGCCTGGAGGCCTGAGATCATGGGAGTAACCCATCTTGCGGGCCGCACGGAACTCCCATTCAGTAAGGACCCATTATCATTCCCACTCTGTCAGCAGCAGCCCCATCGTTTTGTCAACCACAGGATCCACCTCTGGCTGACGCATCCGGATGTGGAAATCATCTCCTCCATCTTGAATAAACAACCCCGCCTCTGGTCAGCAGACGGGCGGGATGAGAGGGCCGAGATCCACCTCCCCACAGACCCAGAGGGCCAGCCAGGGGCCCCCTTCCCTGCCCCTCCTGGAATCTCCAGGGAGTCCTCTGGGCGGGCTCAGCATGGATCCCCTCCGCCCAGCTAGGCAATCCCGGGAGCATCGTCAGCTACCAGCTCAAACCACAGGGAGAGGAAATTGGACACGGCGCCCAGGCTTTGGTCCCATTCGGCAGTCTGTATTTGGGCACAAACTGCTGTTTGAGGGAACCTGTTATTCTGCAAACTGTCACTGCCAACACGCCCCGTGGAACCATATGGAACGTCCCTGGCACCGCCCAATCAGAGGAAACCCAAAGACCCACTTTCAGACCCCAGTTAGAGATGGCTGCCTCTTTGAACAAGAAGCCCACTGAGGCGAGGACAGCACACAACTTCCCAGAGCCCACAGGAGGCCCCCGATCCTCATGGGGAAGCAGATTGCCGGGCCGGGCGGGAGCCGCCACCCAATCAGCCTGGACCTCAAGACGCAGCTCCGGCGGAGACAGGATACTAGGCTTAAAAGAGCTGGGATATTAGACAAGCTAGAGGGCTAATTAAAATGTAAAATGTGGTCCATGGGGCATAAATTCCTACAAGCCCTGAGGGATCTACCATTTAGTACACCAACCAACCAAGGCAGCGATTTACTCAATGGCCCCCCTGAGGGCTGCGAGCTAGCTCACCTCCCAATAGCCTTAATTTCCCTCCCAGATGTGCTGGGCTGGGAGGACAGGAACAGGCCCCCCACTCCTTACCATGGCTCCCTGGGGTGTGCCCGAGAACTGGACCGGCTACCAGGGACTGCTTGAAAGGGCTTTCCTCCTGCAGGAGTACAAGGCCAGGATACCCTCAACTACTTACTTTCTGTGATGCAGAAGAGCACGAGGAGGGGGGGAAGGGACACAGATATGAAAATGATCAGAATATGGAGAACATACTCATTGTGTCCCAATGCAGTGTCTAAGAGTCTCTACAAAATCCTTTTAAAAAGGATTGGATAGAGGGGCACCTGGGTGGCTCAGTCGGTTAAGCGGCTGCCTTCGGCTCAGGTCATGATCCCAGGATCCTAGGATGAGGCCCCGCATCGGGCTCCTCGCTCTACAGGAACCTGCTTCTCTCTCTCCCTCTGCCTGCTGCTCTCTCACTCTCTCTCTCTCTGTGTCAAATAAATAAATAAAATCTTAAAAAAAAAAAAAGCATTGGATGGAAAAATGCAAGAAATATTGTCTTGAGGTGGAAGCAGGAGAGATGGCCCTGAGCGGAAAACGTCCGGAGGGCTGGGAAGATTTCTGTGCCTACCGAAAAAGGGTTGGGATTAAGTAGCACCACAGTCGCCATGCCTAACTCTGAACTCCAGAAGTCATGGTGACCCCAGGCTTAGCCCAACAGTCCAGACTCTGGACTATGACGCAGACCAGACACAGCTATGTGACCACAGACAAGTCCTTAAACCTCTCTTAGCCCCTCGGCTGCTCCTTTGTCACAGGGACACTAATAGGATCTACCTCAGGAGATGGTCGTGAGGATTAAATATGACAGTTCATGTCGTATTGGACCCCTGCAAGTCAGTTATTATGGATATCAGCCCTCCAGACACATGCTTAGCCTCTCTCTGAGCGCAGGTCTGTTACTTGTCCTTCAAAGTCCTGGCTCTCGGGGCGCCTGGGTGGCTCAGATGGTTGGGCATCTGCCTTCGGCTCGGGTCATGATCTCCAGGTCCTGGGATCGAGCCCCATGCCAGGCTCCCAGCTCAGTGGGGAGTCTGCTTCTCCCTCTGCCTCTGCCTCTCCCCCTGCTTGTGCTCTCTCTGTCTCTCTGTCTCTCTCTCAAATGAATAAATAACATCTTAAAAAACAAAGTCTCGGCTCACTAGGACCCTTCCCTGTCTGTCTGGTTGTTTGCCCCTGTGTATCAGCGTGGGCGCGTGTGTAGGTGTATGTGTGCCCGTGTGTGGTTGGGGGTGCTGGCTATGGCCCAGGAGGGGCCTGTGTGCCCTCCCTTGGGTATGCCCATCCACCGAATGTCTTATGGGCACTGGGGGGCTTTCCATTCCCAGCCAGGGTGAGCACCTCTCACTGCTCAAAGATCCCAGGGTTCTGGGAGCCCCACTCGGGGAGGGCGAGGCTGGCTGGGCCCAAGGGCCAGATGGCATGCATCTCTTTGCATCCTGACACATTTCACACCCCGGTCTCTGCCAGCACGCCAGGAGAAACACTACAGGCTTGTGCCTCGGGAGGGGGCTCCTGGTGCACAGCCCCTGGGGCCACTGTAACTTCCACCAGGCAGCAGCGTCTCGTACCAGGCCCTGCCTGGAGTGGGGTCCTCAGCCATTATGACAGCTGCTGCTGCTGTTGACACTGCAACAGTGACAAATTCATCCTTCTGACAAGATCCCTTTAAATAATTCACAGGGAGCTAGGGATTAAGACACTGTTTCTCTCTGTCTCTGTTGGGATTTAAAACACCTCCAGCTGGGGTATTTAAAGAGAGGATAATGGGCTGTCCCTCTTGGGTCTCCCCTCCCCCTTTCCTCCTCTTTCCCATTTCCCAAACTCAGCCCCCACCCCACCAGCCAGCCCCATAACAAGGAGGCCCAGAAAACAAGAAAGAAAAAAAAGGAAAGAACCAGTGCTTGGCTGGTCACTATGGCAACCGTGGCAGGGTATTCAGCTGTCATTATCCCAGTGCCTCACACATGTGATTATCTTAAGCTGTCGATTGAATGTGGTCCTCACTGGTGTCCAACAAGGCCTTGTCGAACAAGGCAGGGGCGGGAGCTGTAGGGCCCCAAGCCCCAGCTGCCTAATCCCTCTCTGCCCAGATCTGGGTTCCACTGACTGAGGAGCAGAGTTACCACTGGGAGAAGCTAAGCACTTGTTCCTGCAGCTTGGAGGGATCTCTGCTCCGTAGCGGAGACCAGCCTGAAGCCGGGCCACCACACTGGGTCCACACTGGGTCCTCTGGGTCCTCTAGGGACACGGCTCCTCACTGCATGGGTGCAGAGAGTTTTGACTACATGAGGACCAGGCTGCCTGTGACCAGCCGGAGCCATCCTGGAGACAAGAGAGGTGGCCCCGGGGGGAGGAAGACGCTGGCCTCCCTAAAGTTCTTGGCTTCCAGCCATTCTCAGAGTGGGGGAGAATTCCCATTCTCTGGGTGTGCGAAAATCAAATCTAGCCCGAGGAGAGGACACATCGCCCTCCATCCTGTCCACTCCCTCGTGATGGTGAGGATGTGGCCACCGTGTGTGACCCACTTCAGGGCATCTTTTCCTGGGACTGCGGCTGCTAGCGTGTGGTCGGTCTGGGAAGCCTGAGGAGGACTCTGATCTCACTCCTTTACCTCCTCGACTTTGCTACAGATTGTCTTTGGGCTGAGGTTCCCAGATCCACAAACATTCTTTGAATAACATAATCGCTTGTCACCCTCTACTAGGCATGCTCCGGAGTTTCTAATATTTCTTTTAAAACTCAGCCTCCAGAATGAGCCCATCGTGGCAGGGGCGCTCAGGCTGGCGCAGCACACAGTGGGCCCGCCATCCCCTGTGACTTGTACTGGATGACTGCAAATCCCACCAACTCAGTCTGGCCTCTCTTGCTTCTGCATCCTGTGGTCATTCCCCAGGGATAGGGGATCAGCCACATCCAAGGCCCCGCCCCCTGAGGCCCCGCCCACCTGGGTCACCCCTGGCTTGTTGCTGCCTAATGAGCTATTGACCCATTAGCACTGACCATCTAGCTTGAAGGCAGAGCTCCCCGTCTGACATCTTTCATGCTGCCTGTCCTTTGTGACACTGGGAAATGTGCCGGGCAGGCCTGTTACCACCAGAGGGTGGTGAGTGGGACAGGGTCCATGGAGATGGGGATGTGGCATGACCAGAACCCCCCTCTATTCTATCAGCAGAAGAGCACCTCCAATGGAGCAGAGGCTGGTCCTACAGACTGCCACTGAGGCCACTGGAGGGGACAGAGTAACTCAATGGGTCCCATCCCCTCACATATCTCCCTTCCCAGGAGTCCTCACCTCCTGAACATTCACCGAGGCCCAGGGATGGAAGCTGACCCATAGGCCCCTCCATCACCGCCTGGAGCCAGGCATCCCCAGGGGCTACCTGTGTCCCCCTCTGGATACCTGCCAGCCCTTCCCTGGTCCCCCTCCAGGTCCTCCTGGACCTGCTGCTCCCTTCCTCCATTCCACATATCGCCAAATATCTGTGCTTAAAAAAAAATTCATGTGGTGCTTAAAATGCACCCTACTCACTAGCACACGGCTTTCAAACCTACCCTTTCCCTTTGTAGAAAACAGGGAAATTTCTGTCTCTCCTTGCCCCTCTTCTCCAGTTTCTCAATGATATACGACTCTGAGATTCCTTCTTCACATGTCTTTGAGGGCAGAGGTACAAGAGTGAGCTTTGTGTCCAGACAGGCCTGCAGTCAGTCTCAGCGACACCCCTAAACAGTCCTGTGACTCTGGATAATTGCCCCCAAGTCTCAGTGTCTGCTCTGTAAAATGGGGAGAAATGCCACCTGGCTTGCGCAGTCCTGGTGAAAGTTCAGTGAGGTCATATAGGCAGTTTTCAGTGCCTGGTATACAGCTGGTACTTAATTAAGGGTGACGAATAGTAGCAGTGGTTCTCACTATTATGAACAGTAACCCGGTTATTAATAACAAGGTGCACCCTGGGATGGTATTCGTCCAAGAGCAATTTCCCAGCAGAGATGCTGGAATGCTGATCTCGGTTCTCAGGGGCTCCCTCAACCAGGTCACACCCGCATCCCAGGCCAGTTACGTCCTTCCAACAAGAGTCACTGCAACCACTAGTACTAGCCAGGGCAAGTGGTCCTGACCGAGCTTCAGAGCTTATAAAGAAGGTAAACACTATCTAATCCTGCCAACCACTGTATAAATAAGATCTTACATTACCCATGCGATAGGGCAGAAAATGGGCTCAGAGAAGTTAAAGAACTTAAAGGAAAATGGAAATAAACCCAGGAGGTTAGATTCCAAATGCTGGCCTTGCTCCTTTATACTACCAGAAGTACAGGAGCACCCCCTGATCTGTGGGGGACCCATTCTAACACCCCGAGGACAAGGCCTGAAACTGTGAACAGTCCCCAATCCTATATGTTTTTCCTGTGCATCCATACCTAGGATAAAGTTGAATTTCTAAATCAGGCACAGTAGGAGATTAACAACAAGAACTCATAATAAAATAAGACTACTAAAACAAACTACCTAACGAAAGTTATGTGAATGTGGTGTCTCTCTCTTAAAATACCTATTGCACGGCACTCACCCTTCTTGTGATGACATGAGATGCTAAAATGTCTATGGGATGAGATGGAGGGAGGGGAACGATGCAGGTACTGTGACCTGGCATTAGGCTATGACTGACCTTCTGACGGTATATCAGAAGGAGGATCATCTGCTTCGGGACCACAGTTGACCGTGGGTAACTAAAACCACGGAAGTAAAACTGTGGGTAAGGGGAGATTCCTATACAGGGGGATTTGGGCCTAATTATTCTAGTACTTGGAGTCGTAAGGGGAAGCAAAGCCAAAGGCCTTATCAAGGGGCTGCTCCGTTCCCACGGAGGCCAGGCTCCTGCCTCCTGAGCCACACTCAGGGTCCCCACCTGTCTCTGCCCGCTCTGACCCTCCCTTCTCCTTCCATTTTCTTCCTACGCATCTTTGCTAGACCTCTAAACTCTGACTCACCTTCCTTCTAAAGCTTTATCTTCCCCCATTTCTTTCCTTCGCCAAGGCTTGCCGTGTGAGGGAGCTGTGAGGTAGACTCTCAGGGCACTGAGCCCCTGCTGTGCCACCTCAGCTCTGTCCTGGGACCTGAGTCAGGAGCCCTGTTTCCTTCCACAGCCCTGAGAGCCACTCTTGCTTTCAACTTGAGGAGGTCTCTCATCAGGCCGTTGGTCCTCGGGCTCACCTATCAGTGGCAGGAGGCTTTTAGTGTTGGAACAAGGGATGTGGTGGGGCGACTGCCTTTCTGGGGAAGGTTTTAGAGAAGAAGAGAGACACTTGTCTGTCTGGGCAAACGCGGGTTAAGCCTGCCTCCACAATGGGGAAGGTTCTGGTGACCCACCACAACTCTCAAAGCTCTTTCATACGGCCAGCTACGGGAAGCGTGTCTTCCTTAATTTCTCTCCCTCCTCCCCTCCTACTTCATCCCCCCACACACATACAGTCATACCCCACGTGTTTCGGCAACCATTATCATAATTAGTCTTCTACTCAAGGACACGGGTCATCTGTAACATTCTATTCACCTCTCTGTTAGAGGCCCACACATGCCCATGGAGAAGATCTCACACAGAAGCCCCAGGGGACAGCAATGACACCTGATGAAGCCAGGCAGTACGGTGCCCTTGCTGCTCATCTGACCCACCTATCCTCCCCTGGGGACCCACTCGGCCGGGCCAACCCAGCCCCGGCGACCACACTCTACCCAGGGGAGCGTGGGGCGCCTCAGCCCCTCTCTTGGACTCCCTTCCACCTCCCCGGCTCCCTGTGCCTTTGTCTATCACTGTCTCTGTCAGGCAGGTGATTTTAAACTTCCATTCCTAAAAGACGCATATTATATAAAAAAATGTTTTAAGTGCCTCGGGGTGTTTTGTTCCTCATTGCTTCATAAAAGTGACATTAATAGCCAGGGAAGAGCACTGCTGAGTGCAATTACACGGGATGTTTCAGGTATGAAAGCTGTTTGGAGCCTGCTAATGTTTCCTAATTACAGGCCTTTTGGTAGGGAGAGAAAAAGATAAAGAGTGGGTGGGAGGCCCAGGGTGGGGAGCTCTGACTTAGCCCTTTACCTGAGGAGGCCAGGGGAGGGGAGGAAGGGAGGGAGGAGGCAGGGAGGTCAGAGGCCCACTTCCTGGGAGGCAAGGCCTCTCTCAGTGGAGAAAGCAATATCCATTCCTGGTAACAGCTCGAGAAAAGGATACCATTCATCTCTCGCGCTGTGAGAGAAAACCATTTATATACCGAGCCTGGATTTTTGAGGAGCCCATAGCAACAGGACCCGGGAGTTCTTTCCGGAGCCGGCCTCTGGAGCTGCCACGGTGGGCAGCGTTTCATTGGGAAAGATGGTACCGCGTGGTTTTCAGCAGGAGAGCAGCCGGCAGGAGGTTAGACATCCGCTCTGGCACTTTCTAGCTGTGTGACTGGAAGCAATTTCACAGCTGATTCTGTGCCTTAGTTTCCTCATCTGCAAAATGGGGCTGTTGCGAGGATTAACGTGTGCGTGGCCCACACAAGGAGACACATCAGCCTCCATACCAGCCAGTTTTACGAGCCGAGGCACTTCCTTTAAGACTCAGTAGGGCTTTTCTGTCACTGGCCCCCAGAGAACCCTGACTGATACAAGAGTGTAGCTTCCAGCATCAGCGACTGGGCCGAAGGTCCCCAAGTCCCAGGCGGCGGTACCAGTCTGAGAAAGGATGACCGACCCCAACCACCTTTGCCTGCCTGTCCCCCCACTCCCCCAGGCCTGAAATTCAAACACCATAAAGAGCCATTCACAAAATCATTTTGCCCAGAGCTAAATTTCTCTTGGATTTGCCTAATTTAGCTCAGGCTTTTCTATCTTCATTAACATGATTGAGTCATCAAATAAAGAAAAGAGAAAATCCAGCCCTCCACAGGGTTAGTACTATACTAACACATCTTGAGTGTTTACTGGGGAAAACATTTTCCGGACTTGTTTCATCTGTGGAGAAAGGTGCCCTGCTTGCCCGACTGGGGAGAGGGGCAACCCGGAGCTGCAAGTGTCTGAACCCCCAGCCCAAGATCCCACGCTGGAATGGGAGCCAGTGTGTTTGATGCCAAGGCCTGGAGCCTTCAGGGCTCCTCCAGAACTTCTCACCCATCAGGCAGACAAATTTCAATTGATTTTGAGTGGCCTTGGAACGAATGGCGTGCTATTAGAGCGGATTTCTCTCCGAGCATGCTTTCCTTATTCCCATGATAGGGCCAGCCGGCAGAGGGGCCTGGAGGACTGACGGACGTGGAGGGAGAGGCAGCTGGAGACAGCAGAGGGTCCACGGGGGTCCACAGGCGGCCAGCAAAGCACGGCCGTGCAGTAAAACCCTCGTGTTCCTGCTCTCGAGGACGTGACTCTTGTGTCGGGACTTACTGAGTTAGCGTGCCAGACACACGAGTTCTAATGCGTGTGTTCCCTTCACAGTGGCCCCCTCTAAAAGCTCTTCCACTAAGTCCAATAACCCTCCAGTCGTTTAAGATGTTTTCAGAACTCTAGGACCTGCCTACTATCTACAACAGGGGCATGAGATGAAATCAACTCATTTAACTTCACACACACACACATACATATATACACACAAATATACAACCACACAGGCACATGCATATATATACGCAGATGACCGTATATACACACATATACATATATATACACACAAATATACACATGTACATGTACATATATACACACACATATATGCAAATGCACGTATACCCACACGCACACATATATGCAGACACACATACACACATGTATACAGACACATATATGCAGGCGCACACAGCCAGCGAGCTCATCCTGAAGGCTCACTGGGCATGACTGTGGACTCCTCTTTCCCTCTTTCTTCCATCAAATTCCGCTTCCCATGATAAAGATTTGCCAAAATTAAAGGAGTGAACATGTATGTAATAGGCCATGAAGGTAGTTCCCAGGGGAAGTGCAGATGGACTTGGAATCTGGAAGCCCACAAAACACTCTTTGAAGATAACTCCGGTAGGTGTTCACGCTCAGGCCACATGTCCCACAGACACAGAGGCCACCCACCGCCCAGGGGCACACAGCCAGTGAGCCCTGGCCAAACTCATGGAAAGTAAAAGAACTCTGGGGCTGGATTCCCAGTAAGCAAGTAGAATAAGCCTCCCTATCAGAGGGACCTGGGCTTGCTTTTCTAACCACCCCCAACCCCCCAGCATCTGAGAGCAACTGGCCCTTTCTGGTAAATGTCCTGGTCTCCTTTATCATCACCTCGGGAGAGCTGGCACCATTTCCATCACCAAGTAAGCTCTCTAAAAAGACACTGGCAGAGGAGCCTGGGCGGCTCGGTCAATTAAGCGTCTGCCTTCGGCTCAGGTCATGGTCCCAGGGTCCTGGGTTCGAGCCCCGCGTTGGGTTCCCTGCTGAGCAGGGAGCCTGCTTCTCCCTCTGCCTGCTGCTCCCCCTGCTTGTGCTTTTTCTCTCTCTGACAAATAAGTAAATAGAATCTTTAAAAACAGGGGCGCCTGGGTGGCTCAGTGGGTTAAAGCCTCTGCCTTCAGCTCAGGTCATGATCTCAGGGTCCTGGGATCGAGTCCCGCATCGGGCTCTCTGCTCAGCAGGGAGCCTGCTTCCCTCTCTCTCCCTCTGCCTGCCTCTCTGCTTACTTGTGATCTCTCTCTCTGTCTAATAAATAAATAAAATCTTTTAAAAAAAAAAAGAATCTTTAAAAATAAATAAATAAACAGATACAACTAATTGGGTGTTGAGAGGCCTACCACAAACATTTTGTGAGACTACAATAAACCTAAATTGAACATCTCCTAAGAACCCTGGGTTGGCGATGCAAGAAGTATCTAGAAAGCTCCTCATTATTGGGCCAATGAACATTTATTGGAGCCTGTCCCCTGGAGCCTACTCCCTGCTGGGTGGGTGCTGGGCACCAGGGGCACAGAGATAAAGCTGCTCCGCCCTCCGGGACGTGGGGGAGACCGCACCTAACTGGGCGTTAGGAAGAGGGCACCTTACTGGGCCCTGGTGAAGAGGAGAGTCCAGGAGAGCTCCCCGAGGGGACGAGAACAGAGCTGATGCCCGAGAGATAGAGAGTAATGCAGAGAGGGAGGGGGGAAGAAAAAGAGTAGGAGGGTCAGGCAGCATCCCGAAATGGCGGCAGACGGCTGAGAGGGGACCGGGCAGCCATAAAGACCACTACTCACTGAGTGTTCACCGGGGGGCCTTCCTGAACTCCCCCACTGCCCAGAGACCCCGAACTGTGAAGGTCATGGAACCTTCTGGAAGCAAGGGTATGGGAGAAATAAATGAAGCCGGCCCGAGGGAGGGGTCACCAGTGTCACCGGTGGGGGTCCCCGGGATACCCTTTGCTGGGAGCTGAGCTCCTCCCTGTATTTGTGACTTTCTAAACGTTACTCTCCCTCTGCTCACCAGGTGGCCTCCAATTCAGGTTAAACCTAAAGGCTTGAAATTAAAGGTGCAATTAGATCAGAAAGCAACATTTTGCATTTGAGCACAAATACTTTCTGTTTCTGACATGGAATATTATGATCCACTTTCCAGCAATATAACCGAGAGCAATTTGTGGACTCTGCGTGGGTGGGCAGTCCAATTCCTTCCCACAGCTGGCAGTTCTCAAACACAGCAGTGAAGACACCCGGAGAGACCCATAAAGGAAGGGTCCCCTGGGGAGCCCACCTCCCAGGCCGTGCACTGTTCACCGTCATGCCAGTTGGGCCCCCTGACAGAATGATGCTTCTTCTGGTCAAGGCCAACTCAGTTCCCTGGGGCCGCCCAGGCTACCAAAACAATGCCAACCTACCCTTCTCCATCTTAAGCCTGCAGGCACAGTCTCCTGACTGCATACAGGCTCTGAGGCCTCTGCCCCCTTTTGGGGGTAGGGGTGAGGGGTGTCTCGACCCCAGTGGGTCCCGGGAAGATGTGGGTCACCCACCCAGCCTCCCGGCTTCTCAATGCCTGACCTTGGCCCCTCTCCCTGGATCTCTTGACCACCCAGAAGTACTCTGCATCTCTTCAATACAAGCCCTGACTCAAGGCCACAGCCTGGGGTCCTCCTCCAGGCTCATGAGACCTCCATCTGGGACCCTGCACTTTGTCACAGCGGTCAGTCCCCTCCTGGCTTCACTCTTCTTCTTGCTGAGTAGATGCCATGATGTAAGATGCCAACCGCCTCTGGCCGATGTCCTCAGCTCCTTACCCCTCCAGGCCCACTGTTCTTGCACCCCCTACCTCAGGATGATCCCACCAGCACATTTCCTCCTATATGGCCAGCAGCTGAAGGGGGCCTGCTGACCGGGGCGTCACTAACGCATGGCCTGCAGCCACGGCCTGGCCACACTCCTTCTAAACACACCAGCCTCTCTCCCGCCCTCCAACGGCAGCGGTTTCTTCAAACCTGCCCCAGCCTCCTAAAACCTGCTGCCCAAGACCCCCCCACTACCGTTGCTGTCTGAACCCGGCCTCCAACCTCAGTGAGAAGACAGATCGTCGAAAGAATTTTCTGTTTTACAGCTTCAGTCACCAAACCTGAGAGGCCGCATCTCTGTGCAGGCCCCTTATCACTGTCCTGCCATTTCCAGAGAAAAGAAGTCCTTTCCCCTGAAAAGCCAACGTGCCCACACCCCTGTTCCTTCCATCCCCGTGTTTGGTTTTCCTTCCCCTTTACAAAGTGCTGTGTCACCTCTCCCCCCTCCAGACACTCCCTGGGAGCAGCCACGCCCCGGGCTCCCCTTCCATGGACGTTAGGCTGCCTGCCTTCTGATTCCACTGCCCACGAGTCAAGCGCTGGCAGAGCCTGGCCCGTGGGGGCCCTGCAAACTCCACGGGTCCCGTGCTGAGCACAGCCTCTTCCTGCCCAAGCTTGCTGCTCCTCCCGTGTCCTCCATCTCTGTGACTGGCACCATGATCTACCCACTTTCCCAGGTCAGAAGCTACCAACAAGTGGCCGAGTCAGGTCGTGAACGAGGTGTCCGTCTCCAGTGGTGAACAAAGAGGCAGAATCCCGGCTACCTCAGAGGTTACGAGATGACCAAAGGGGTGATGGAAATGGGAGGGTAGACATCAACCCAACACTAACATATAAAGATGCAAAATTTGCAACTGTACACAGTGCTACTGAGGAAAGCGCCCTGGCCACTGGTGGAGCTGGGATGGGGATGCTGCGAAAGTGTCTCTGCGGATGGGCCTGGAGATGACACAGAAGACTCGTTCCAGTGTTTGGCCTTTACAACCTGGTGAAATGGAGCCCACATGTTTGGTGGGAGATGAAGAGGGGGCTGAATTCTGCTCGGGCCAAGCTTAGATCAACATGCTTCTGGGCATCCAGTGCAAGATGGGCTAGGGACATACACTTGGGAGCCACTGTGGTGTTCAGAGAATCGGGGGACAACTGTCTAGGATGAGAACAGAGGGAGATGGGGAGAGGGTCTGAGATGGAAGCACCGTCCTTGTTCCTCCCTCTAGACCCCGGCTGAGCACAAGCCGGACACTCCCGCCACTCTCTAGAAACCAGCCAGGCTCTGAAGCTGCACAGGGCACCAAGAGAAGAACTACCTGGCTATATGGTCTCGAGAGAAAAGCATGGGGAAAGGCAGCTGAGCCGGGCTGCTAACCAGTGGGAGGGCAAACACAGAGCAGCCCAGCCAGCTGCTGTCTCTAAAGTGCACTACTTGACTTTGAGTATTTTCCTAAAGGACAATCTTCCTTGGGAAAGGAGAGCCAAAGTTTAAAGAAGACAGGTGGTGTGTACAAAAATCCAGGGGAAAATTAACCATAAATCATGTCAATGCCTTGTGAAAACACAGGCCTTCAAACAACAATGTAATTTGTAAAAGAGTGGCAAGTTCTTAATATCCAGCAGCCTGAAGACTGGCTGTCTCATTGGCTTTGCATAGTCCCTCCTAGAAGTGGGAAAGGCTCCCTAGTAGCCCACAGTGCTCCCAGCAGGACTGGGACTTGGGCACTGTGGGCAGGATTGGCCCCTGCCCTGGGCCCTGCTTTGGAAAACGTCAACCCATCCTAATCCTTGCGCTCCTGTCCCAAGACAGGATGCTTGCTCCTGGCGGTGGGGGGATTCCATAAGTGTTGGGGCTGGTGGGGGGACAGTGAGACCTGGGGAGTATGCACAGCCTGTTGGGACCCTAGTGGCCCATTGAGAACCATCCCTACGGCACAGGTGGGCAACAGGCCTGGTTGTGCCTTGTTGTGATGTGCACCACAGGGTGTAGACAGGCTCTGGGCTAGAGGCCACCAAAGGCAGGGAAGGAAAGAGGAGGCGTAGGCCGCCCCACTGCAGCTGACTCTGGTCCCTCGCTGGGGTGAAGAGTCCACTCACTCCCCTGCCCTCTCCCTTGGTGATTAAGCCCTGAGGCAAGCCAGTTACCCAGGCCAGGCTTCTGAACGTCATCTCCCCTCCTCCGTCTCCCGCTCAGTCCCTCTGCAGTCCATCCATTGCCAAATGCTGCCAATGCTTCCGCCTTTGCTTTGCTCTAATGGTCCTCTAAGTATCCTGTTTTCATCCCACTCTTCCGACCCACCCAGAACAGCTGGAAGAGGCTCTTAAATGCTTTCTCTCAACTGTTCCCTGCAATCCTATCAGCAAGTGTGGCTGTGTTATTCTCCAGCCCGGGATCTGTCCATTACCTGCAGGATAGAATGGACACGGCGGCCTCAGCATGGCAGGCACGGTCCTCTACCACCATGCCCCATTCCAGCCCACACCCCAGCCCCACCTCAGCACTGTCCATATGCTGCCAGGTTCCAGAAACACAGATTCCCCTCTCTCATGTCTTCTCATGACCCTATCCCTCCAATCGACTATGGCTTCTACTTGGAATATCTTTGCAGATTACCCATTCACCACCCGTCAACCCCTACACATTCTGTAAACCCCAATTAGCATATGCACCTTCTCTATAAAGCCTCGTGTGTCCCTCCTAAGTTCCTCACTCCCAGCTCTGGGCCATACTTGCCTGCTGATCTCTCCACTGCCACAGAGAAGAGATGTACTTTAGCCTATCCATGAACATGGTGGTCCCCACACCCATGGGAGGCCATGAGGTCCTCGGAGCTGGTCCATTCTTATAGCTAACAGGGTCTGGCCAGGGACACGAACATCAAAAGAGTGAATCAAGAGCATCTCTCTAAGGCAAGCTCCAGGTGAAAGGAAGCCTCAGCCTTTCTGGCCCCCAGCTCCTCCTTATGCCCTTGTGTCTTGGCAGGCCTGTGGACATCACGAATTTCTGATCTGTGCCAGCACCACCGGCTTGAGTGCCCAGCTCTTGGCAGCCACTGCCCCTGTCCACACACAGGTACAGCCCTAATCACCTGGGGGACAGCTACCTGAAGGACTGTGTCAGGAGATGGCCTATATCGCCATACCGGGGAGCAGCTCAGGTCTGAGGCCCCTGATGCTTCCTGTCTGGGGATAGGCAGGGGACACAGCCACTCACACCTCTATTCCACTCCCCGAAGGTCCTGCTCTCAGCAGGCTCTGCTCCCCCAGCCATGCTACAGGCCCGGGACTGCACAGCAGGATTGAAGGATGGATGGTTGACACTCACCCCTGATGCAGGATTGGCCGTCCAGCCCAGCTCGGCAGTAGCTGTCCTGGTGTCCATTAAAGTTTCTGTGGGTCAGAAGAGAAAATCTGGTGAGTCGGAAGGATTGGTAGATAGTGGCCCTTATGCTTACGAGGTTACTTGTGACTATCAATGTCAGTGTTAGGAGCTTTGGGCCCCTTCGTGAAGCCTGAGGCTCAGAGAGGGGAGGAGGTTCGTCAGGATGCCACAGCTTGGACCTCAGGGGTCCTGACGCTGCATCCACTGTCCTCTCCCTGAAAGCCCGAAAGCCGCCTGCATGGGATGAAGCCACATGCCCAGACACTTCACCCCCAGACATGGCTTCTTCCCAGCGTACTCTCCAAGAGGCTCTTCCACGATCATGTCAATCCAGTAACCAAATTTAATCCGTTCCTTGGCCTTCCTGGGCCATGTCTTTCTGTCCTCTTCCTCCCCATTGGGTTCGCTCTCCAGCCTCACCTGTCTGTCCCCCACTTCTCCCCACCCTTGTCCCCTGCCTCCCTTTCAGGCATCCACGTTGACACCCATGGGTGGTGTCCATCAACTCCCCTGGCCCCAACCACTCTCCCAAGACTCAGCCTCCCTGTGGGTCCTTTTGCCCCTGGGCCCAGATCCATGCCACCCCTTCCCCCAAGACTCAGCAGGGTCTCACACAAATGCGCCTCCCAGGTCCCTGTGACCTGCTTCCTGGTTACTGATCCCTCTGGCCAGTAAGGGAAAGAACACCGTGACTCAGTTGTGAGCTCCTGAGAGCTGTGAGAGTAGCTACAGTTCATATACCAAGACCACCAGGCATGTAGTGACCACAGACTTGCTCTTCATGAGAACAGCTTTCTGGTAGATGGCAGTAAAGCGTCCTGAGCATGAGGCACCTCCTTCTTTTTCCTTTTTTCTCTTCGGTCTATTACTGACTGCTGTCAGCCCCCACTTCTCAATGGAAACTGCTCCCCAAAAACTGCCCATGAGCTCCTGATCAGCAAAGCCAAAAGCCTCTTTGGGTTTTGTTTTGTTTTTTTTCTCTAGAAGTTTTATGGAAGTAGAAATGATGTACAGTAAACTGCACATAGTTAAGTCATACAACTGGATAAGTTCTGACATATATTTATACATGAAACTGTCACCACCATCAAGATAATAAATATATACATCATTCCCAGAGGTGTCCTTGTCCCTTTGTAAACCCTCCTTTCCTCCTGCCCCACCCTATCACTGTCCCTAGGCAATGACTAATTGGCTATCTATCATTATAGATTGATTAACTGGGATTTTCTAGAATTTTACATAAATAGAGCATATATTATATTTTATCTGGCTTTTTTCACTTAGCATAATTTTAAGATTGATCATGTTGTGGGCACCTGGGTGGCTCATTCGGGTAAGCATCCAACTCTCGGCTTCGTTCGGCTCAGGTCATGGTCTCAGGGTTGTAGGATTGAGCCCCACATCAGGCTCCGTGCTCAGAGGGGAGTCTACTGGAGATTCTCTCTCCCTCTTCCTCTGCCCTTCCCCTCACCCATGCTCGAGCACTCTCTCTCTAAAATAAGTCGATAAATCTTCTTTTTAAAAATGATTGATCAGGGACACGTGGGTGCCTCAGTCAGTTAAGCGTCTTCCTTCGGCTCAGGTCATGATCCCATGGTCCTGGGTTCGAGCCCCACATCGGGCTCCCTGCTCAGCAGGGAGTCTGCTTCTCCCTCTGCCTCCCACTCCCCCTGCTTACACTCATGCTCTCTCTCTGACAAATAAATAAAATCTAAAAAAAAACTGATCGTGTTGTGTACATCCGTGGTTCATTCTGTTTTATTGCTGAGTAGTATTCCACCGTATGGACACACTGCAGCTTGTCTCCCCATTCACCTGCTGCTCCCAGTTTGGGGGCGTCCACGAAAGTGCGTGAATGTTCCAGTTCCCCCACATCCTCACCGACTTGGGGGGCTCAGTCACTTCTCACCTGGGCCATCTTCACAGGTATGCGCTAGTAGCTCATTGTGGTTTGTCCTTTCCTTACTGATGAGCGATGTTACACAACTTCTGACATGCTTACTTGCCATCTGCATGTCCTATTTGGTGCAGTATGTTCAAGATTTTACAAGTTTCAAATTTCTTCTTATGGAGTTTGGAGAGTTCTTTATGCATTCTGGATGCCAGTCTTTTATCAGATATGTGCTTTGAAAATATTTTCTCCTGCTCTGCAGCTTGTCTTTTCTTTCTTTCTTTTTTTTTTTTAACAGTGTGTTTCAAAAAGCAGAAGTTTTAAATTCTTAGGAAGTCCATTTTATCAACTTTTTCTTTCATGGTCTGGCGTCATACTGAGAAATCTTGGCCTAACCCAAGGTCCCAAAGGTTTTTCTCCTACCTAGGTCTGTGATCTACCTTGAGTTTCTTTTTGCATAAGGTGGGAGGCTTTTCCCTCCTCTGTTTCCGTTTTCTCCTGAACCCCCTTATTCTGTGTGCACTTCTTCAGGCAGGAGACGGGAGACATGAATGCAGAAGGCAGTCATAAAATTGTGGGCCTCTTAGGAAACAGAAGGACTCCTGGCACAAACCAGAGGTTTGGGAAGAAAGCCACCTTATGGGCAGGGCAGAGGGAATGAAAAGTGCAGTGATGAATGAGGAGCTGGGTTGAGAAAAGGGGTTCACTATGCTCATGTGTCCTAGTGCCCCACCCCAGAGAAGGGATGGTGCCAGCGTGCCAGCAAGGGGGGCCACAGCGAGCCACCCCACCAGGCTGACATGGCTTGAACAGAGCAGAGGGAGTCTTAGGTCCCATCGGGGCTAATGAAGGGGACCTGGAACCCCTCGGAGATGACGTGCATGGACTATAAGCAAGGGTCAGATGGGGTGTGGGGTGTCTTAATGTGTGGACAGGAGCTAATGGGCCAACGAGGCAGCTTCCTCCACGAGTGGGTACTACACAGCCCGCCTATACCCTCGGTAACACTTCTGCCACCCTGGGGGGGACGGGGGTTCTAAAAAGCAAAATGAAGGGAGTAAAGGAAATACAGCGAGCTTTATCTTCTTACTCGTTCGAGTCTGGGTTTGGGTTAAGAGTCCTACCCCGCCCATAGCTGAAGGAAGGCGAGCACTTGAACAGACTCTGCCAGTTTGTTTTCTCCTCTGATTCTTCTGACAGCTGGGGAGGCCGGGCCCTTCCTGGAGCAACCCTCCCTCTCCCCCTCATCTCCACTCCACAGCACTAATAATGATCATAATGACACACCGAATTTCCATAACACGCTTCTCAGAAGACACTCCATGAGGCTCTGCAGAAATTCATCTCCGTGATTAAAATGCCTCCGCCAGGTCGGTTGGGAGCAGGAGCCAGCGAACACATCTGACAGAGTTGGGGATCGGGGCACAGAAAGGTACGGTGCTTTCTGCGAGGTCACACAGCCTCCCTCCCTGACGCCATAGCTCCAAACCCCAGTGTGCCGCCCACCAGGCACATGCAGGCTTCCAGGGGCTCTACTGGGGCCCTGGAGTCAGGATGGGGGGCTTTGCTCATAAAGCCAGGAAGCCACAAAAGCCCCAGAATAGTGCGGCACCCCCACCTTAACCTCGGGACCAAGCTGAAGTAGTGGTAAAGAGACAGAGGAAGCAGGCAGCAAGGGAAATGAAGTCCAGCATCAAAAATAAGAATTAGTCTTCATTTCTAAACCTTCCAAGGACTAGTTCATCCTGTTAACCCCATTAATATAATCTAAGACTTCATTATATTCTCAGTCACCTACTCCGGGGCTATAATTGAAACTGTTTCTAAATAATGTTTTCCATCCACCCTCCTGGACGGAAGTTGCAGCAAGAGGGATCCATTTCTCCGCATCCTGCCCGCTGTGGAGACAGAAGACCACAAAACCGTAAACCATCCACTCGATATGATTAAGGACAGTTTCTTTGCTGGCACAGAGAGCTCCTGATTATGGCATTACATTCTAGTGGGGGCTGAATAAAAGTGATTTGAGGAGGTTTACATCTCCCTGGAGAGGAAAAGAGCGCTCATTTGCATTTATAAAGCATATTGAGAGCTCTGGCAGAAAGTTATGGTGGAAGCACAATTAAATATTTACCATCACTTCTGCTCTCGAACAGTGGCGTGGGGACCGACCAGCTGGAGGTGCATGTGTTGCTGTCAGATCTGATGCCTACGGGGGATGCGACTCTGGAACTTCCGCCCACAGCCCGGCCTCTGCCCTCCGGGAGCCAGTCCTCACTGCCCACGGGAGGAGGAATGCCAGGAAGGGGACGCGCCCCGGGGGAAAGAGGGCGCTGCTGGGGCAGATTGGGTCCGGGTCCCACTTCCGCCACTCTCCTTCGCTCTGTCCCATTCTCTCCCTCTTTTCTCTCTCTCTCCCTCCCTCCATCTCCCTGCACCCCCCACCCCTCCCTCCCTTTCTTCCTCAACTGTGAATGGGGCTAGAGCCAGCTAGTACATAGGACTGGGGGGGGGGGGGCGCAGATAAAGCACGAAAATATGCTGCTATTATTATTATTATTATCAATCACTCCAAGCTTCAGTTTCCTTAGCTATGCAAAAACTCTAATGGTGCTCTCTGTAAGACACCCGTAAGGTATCTGTAAGACTCAACAGTATTAAATATCTAATAATATCTCATCTACCTTCTTCCTTGCCTTGTTGTAAAGACCAAGGAGTAACAGGCTGAGGATACAGCGGCCAATCAGAGGAGTGGGTGCCCTGGAAACACTCGGTCTAGTCCAGGGAGGGACAAGAAGCAAAGTCACACAGGGCATCCTATTCTGGGCGAGCCCATGAGAAGGAGACAGAAATCCAAGAGAATGGGTGGGGTTCTTGTGCATGTGGGGAATGAGTGGGCCCATCCCGACAGGGAGGATGGGAGATGCAGGCCATGTGGAGGCAAAGGGAGACGCCGTGGTCTCTGGGATGGTGGTGAGCGGTGGGGAGGAGGGAAGGATGGAGAATTCCACCCGGCTCTTGGGACAGAGATCTGCCCACGGGCAACAATGGCAGTGGCAGAAACAGGCTGATGGGAATGAAGTGGGAGCCACCCACCCCAAACATACAAGAAGGCGAGGAAGACCAAGCAGGAGGGGAGGGGAGGCCGTGAGGGGAGACAGAAGGGGGCCTCTGGCGAGCGCTGGCTAGACCGGCAAGAACCCAAGGACCCAAGCACAGGAGAAGCCTGGCAGAGAGACCCCGTGCTCCCAGGGAACAATTTCCTTGCAGTGGCTTTGGTATGGAAACCCTCAGGTTGCCCCCTCCAACTCTGGGGGCCGGTGCCTGAAGGTCCGGGCGGGGGCCCGGCCAGAGCCCTCTGTGTGGAGAAAGAGGCAGCCTCCACCTGGCCCTCTCTGTCTGGATGGGCACCTTGGGATGCACTGACATTTGGGATGAATTAGATACCCATCATGGTGAGAGAGAGATAAATAAAGCCTCTCCTTACAGCTCTGCCATTCTTTCTGGAGAGACATTAATCAGACATTCAGCTAAAAATATTTACAACGTTGTTCCGTGGTGGTAACAATATAGGACAACATATACAGATGGAATTGGTGCTTCCGAGCCTCCTCGGAGCAGGGCCTCGCGTGTGTTGGGTAAGGCGAGACCGTGGACCTGCAGCGCACAGAAGAGCCAGCAACAGCCATGCAGGCACTGCCCTGTGTCGCCCTCCGGGAACCCCGGAACTCAGGCGGCCCAGAAGCCACACCGGGTGCCCCGCAAGAAGCAAGTTGCGGTTATATACATGCAAGGAGCCGAGGGGCGCCTCACTGCAGCCCAGCTCCCCCCCAGAGCCTTCGCAAGGGCTTAGGAGGGTTGGAAGAGGTCTGAAACGGGGATGGTATAAAGTGGCTCCGGGATCCATTCAGCGAAAGCTGTCTGAGCAACTCCCGAGGGCAGAGTGAGCTCCGCACAGTCATCACAGACGAAATAGAGGGTAGACACACATCCCACCCCTCAGGGAGCTTGCAGGCAAGCAGGGGAACAGAAATTAATCAAATCACCATGCAGGTAAATCTGCATTTACAGCCTCAATGAATGGCAGGAGGGGGGAATCCCAGGGACAGTTGTGAGCACTGAATAAAATGACAGGGGTACTGGAGGCTGGCACACAGCAGACACTCCCTCCTTCCTTCCCATCCCCCGGATGGGGAAAGCACAGGGATCACCACTCTCTACACCTACACACACACACACACACACACACACACACACGCACACACGCACACACACGCACACACATGCACACACCTGCCCTCAGACTGAGTTCAAACCGGCGGGATAGACTAGGTATTAAACAGTCTCCCCCACTCCCACATCTAGAGTGTGCTGGGGACCAGAATGTGCTGGGCACACCTGACCACAGGGAGCCCTCTGCCTTTCCGGGGATGTCCGTGCTGCCCTCGAAACGTGCTCCCCAGCTCCCGCGGGGCCCCCACCCCTGGCCCTCCCCCATCCATCATGGCAGCCTGCCTGCAGAGGACTCAGCCCAGCCTCCCTGCCTGACCTTCTTCACCGCTGCATCCTGTCTCCGTGGGCCACACTGAACGATGCCCATGCGGCTCCCCTCCAGATTCTTGGCCCCTGAGACAGGGTCCCAGAACCAACAGCTTCTCACCCCCAACTTCCCACCCCGCCCATACGTCCTGCTGCCAGGCCAGCCTCCCTGAGATCTCGTCCCTACCCCTCTGAATCGGCCTCGAGCTGCCTTCTCGGCCCAGCGGGGAGAGAGGCTTTGCCAGCTCTGGGTTTGGGATGAACTGTCGAGGGCACCTACCAGCCTCAGGGGCCCCTGTTCCGGCAAGGCCAGCCTGAGCCCAGCACAGCTACAAAAGGCTAAAGCAAGAAAGTATTCCAAGGAAGCCTTGCACATCCCATCCCATGCGCCCAGCCCAGCTAATTCTCTCTACGCCGCCTCTCCTCTGCCCCTGCCCTTTCTGCCTTCCTGCCACCCTTCCCTGGAGCCCAGCACTGAAGGCTCAGAGGCATTTGGCTGTGATTCCCTGTTCCCCCTTAGTCTCCTCAATCATCCGCCATGCCCCAGGGACTCCTCCTCTGCAGTGCCTTCTGCAGCTATGCATTCCTTTCCATTCTCGGCAACCTATCTGTGGTCTGCACACAGGGACCACAGCGACCATCTCCTCGCCGATGTCTCCGCAGAAGCCCCCATCTCAGCCGTCAGCGGCCGACGCAAATGGTTCAAAAGCAATACGGCCCCACTAAGCAAAACGCTCAGCCAGCTCTGGAGTCTTGGGTTCCAGTCCCAGGACCACAACGGACACACCAAGCAAGTCACGTCTGAGCCTCAAAGCCTGATCTCCACGGGCAGAGGCCTCCCCGGCCGCATCCGTGAGCCGGCCAGAACCACGCCTAGAGAGATGCTCCGCGTGGTCTTAACTACACGCATCGGGCTAACACTCATGTACTGTCTTGGCCAAGTGTGACCTGTCAGATAAGAGAAGCTATTATTAGAGAAGTCTCCACTGATGGATGTGTCGAAGTGGCCGGTGAGGAAGAGAAACAAGCCCGAGTAAACAGATGAGCCCCTCCAACCATCTGCTGACGGACTGACTGAGTCAGAACAGGCATCTGAATGGTAAATACAAACTGTGAAATCTGCTCTTTTAAGGAATGCACAGATCAGTGCAGTAGCCGCCCCCCCTTCTCTTTCTGTTTCTTTTATTTTCCAAAGTGCAATTAATTACTGTAAACGGAAGGAAGCCACAGCGTAGACGGGTCACAGCACAGCAATGTGCCTCAAGGAGTTGGGACAGCTCCCCATCGGCACTCGGACGACACGGGGTACAGCCTGAGAACATGCACGAGGCCCAGAGCCCTCGTTCGGGTTTGCCTCCCTCCAAGGGCTCTGCCAGGGGTCACAGGCTAGCCGACCAGAGCATGGGGACAAGACAGGGGCTGTGCAGCTAGGGAGCTGGAACGGGCTGGAGGTAAGCCTCCGAAGGGCTGCTGTCTCTGCCCAGCCTGGCCTCAGACTTAGTATCTCCCTCAAGACCATCTCTGTTCTCTCGGGCCTCAGAGGGTCCCTTCTGGCTCCTAGTTCTTAAAGTGGACAGCAAAGGGCTACTCTCTCAGGAGATTGTGTTATCTTCCCAAGGCTGCCACAAAGTACCTCAACCTGGGAGGCTTGAAACAACACACACGCATTATCTCAGTTCTGGAAGCTAAAAGTCCAACATCAGGGTGTGAGTGGGGCCATGCTCCCTCTGTTACCTGGAGGGGACAATCCTTCCTGGCTTCTGGTGGTTCGCCGGGAATCTTCGGTGCTCCCGGGCCTACAAGTGCATCATTGCAATCTCTGCTTTCATAGCACGTGTCATTATCCCCATGGGTCTCTGTCTTCACGTGGCTGTCTTGCAAGGACACCCGTCAAGTTCGATTAGGGGCCCATCCCACTTCAGTATGACTTCATCTTAGCTATCTACACTCACAGTGACCCTATTTCCAAATAAGTTCACATTGTGAGGTGCTGGGGGTTAGGACTTCAACACACCTTTTTTTTCTTTTATTTTGGGCTGGGGGCACAAGTCAATCCATAACAGGAGGGTAAGATGCCAGGGAATCAAGCTGTAAGGTTTTCCCCAACAAATACTCAGGCCCCATGCTGGGAGCTTGGCAAATAGAGATGCGGACAAGGCTGGGGCCTCCTTCAAACACACATTTCTAGGGCGTAAGGGACCGTGTCCTTTTGCTCTTCCTGATCCCCTGGCCATCCTTCTCCTCCCTGTTCCATCCCAGAAGGCGGACCTTCATAGACGGCACCCGCTGGGCCCCTCATCACGGGAGTACAGAGGGCTGGGGACACAGAGGCCGGGGCACATCCC
Source organism: Potos flavus (assembly GCA_028534135.1). Taxonomy (NCBI): domain Eukaryota; kingdom Metazoa; phylum Chordata; class Mammalia; order Carnivora; family Procyonidae; genus Potos; species Potos flavus. The sequence goes on along the minus strand of CM052898.1, from coordinate 79,358,965 downwards.
TGGCCCCTCCCTGCAGAGCTGGAAGCGGCTGGTGGCCCTCTCTGCCGACCTTGAGCAAGTGACTCAGAGCCCTGCGGCTCCCGCCCAGCCACCCCCCGGATGAGGATACCAGCACCCACGTCTTGTACGAGGCATTCGTGGGGAGCCAGCGAGACACTATTCACCAAGCCCTTGTCGCAGCCTCTGACGAGTTGGAGTAGGTCCTCAGACTGCAGCTGTCGTTAGGTTCCATGTTTGGTCCTGGTGTGGCGTGCGGTCTCTCGCGGGCCCGGGGTCCTCAGCTGTGCCCAGTGGGACTGGGCCAGCTGCCAGTCTCCCACCCTAAGGCCCCTGTGAAGGATGGGCTTTGGCCCCACCCGGCCCTGGCAGCCTCAGCTGATGGAGAAGCCACACTTCAACCTCCAGCCACCCTCGGCCGCACCACAGACAGGCCACTCGCTGCAGCCTCCTTCTCCCCACACACACTGTGCATGGAGGGACCTCGGGTGCGGCCACAGCCTCTGTAAGAGCTCAGTAAATGTTTATCCCGAGGGCTCCTGCTGAGGACCACCTGGACCCTGTGTGGCCCTGTCCGGTCTGAAGCAATGGGCAACGAGAAGGAGCCCAAATAGCCGAGTGGCTCCCCCCACCGCACCCCCAGACACAAGCGGAGGCCCAGAAAGCAGCACTGGGCTTTTCTGGGGGCAGTGCTCCTCTCAGTGCCCTGGAGCTCAAGCAGAACACGAGGCTGGCATCGAAGGGACTCGTCACTGGCTCATGAGCCACACCTCAAACTCAGGGCTCCCGATATCGCCCTCGTCTGCACCCGGCTCCCCTCCCCATGATGGCGCTAGGCACTGGGTTCCTCTCCCATCTACTGTCTCATGTCCCCTCTGGGAAGACCAGCAAGAACTTAGGACGAGAGTCTCTCCTTGCATCCACACCCTTGGGAGGGGGTCAGCAAACAGACCCTCCACTATCCTTGGAGTTTTCCCAAGGGGGTGAGGTCAGGGGTAGTTCCTCAGAACCAAGGCAGGATGACGGCAGTGTCTGCCCCATGACCCTCCCAGACAAGATGCTTCCTGATGTCTGACGCCTGCTAGGCTCATTCTTGGCACTGGAAGGGTTTCAGCAATATCCTTGTCTAACTGGAGAGGGGCGCTCCGTGCTAGGCCCTGCCCACGGGACACTGTTCTCATGAGGGGCTGGGCACCCAGGACCCTGCATGGACCCCCACACCACCCCTGCACAGCCACCACTCATTCTGTGTGCTCCCCACCTTGGCCTCCCCACCCAGGGCACACCTTCTCGTCTCCATGAGGCTCGACGACGGGCGGGGGACTTGGGCGTGCAAGGACTGACAGCTTCTCCAACCAGGGACAAGCCCTGCACAGGTGAGACCAGCGCAGGAACAAGGAAAGGGGGAGACTGAAAGCCTTCAGTCTGAGCTACAAAAATCCCACAAACACTCAGTCTTTCTTTTGCCAAATTCCTTCTTCCGCCTTCTGTGCCTTCGATCTCCGTTCTCGTCCCCATTCTGATAACTGTATCCCCTCATCCTTTAAGATGGCCCGACACCCTCTCAGATCCACGTGCACCCTCCGCTGCCTGAGAATATGCTACAGACAGAGAACCAAGAGGAAAACGGGGAGTCACCACCCCTGGCCCAGGATCTCCAGATCCCTCTGGTATCACACATCCATAGGCACCAGCCACGCTGACCAGATGACGTGAGCGGGCAGAGGCAAAGCAGGCTTCTGAGGCTGCCTCTGGCCCAGGCCTGCTCTGAGCTGCTTCTCAGGCCCTCACCTCCTCCTGAACCCGATTCCTCCCTGACAACAACACGGGGCACCCCCTCCTGCCTAATGCAGCAGCAAAGACACACACACAACACACACACACACACACACACACACACACACACACACACACACACCAGGCACAGGGAGAGAAAGGGGAACAAGACGGGGATGCGGCGGCCCAAGGACATCATTGAAGATTTTATTTATTTATTTGACAGAGAGAGATCACAAGTAGGCAGAGAGGCAGGCAGAGAGAGAGGGGAATCGGGCTCGATCCCAAGACCCTGAGATCATGCCCTGAGCCAAAGGCAGAGGCTTAACCCACTGAGCCACCGAGGTGCCCCTTCAAGGACATCATTGAAATCAGCACCCACCGCTGACGGTGCAGGCCTGGCCGGGAGCCCAAGGCCACTCAGCGCTTCACCTATTTGCACTTGTGCGAGGAGAATCAAAGAACGGTGAAAACCAAGGAGCCTGGCATGTCCCAGCCCCCCGGCACCCCGAGTTCTGATGGAGATGAACTCTGTTGGCCCCGGCCACTCGGACACGCCCATGTGTTGGCGCCCGTGGGACATGGGAAAGAAGCATGCATGATATGCCTGCTGCCCGCTGCTTCTCATGGGCACAAGGCAAGAGGGCTTCTCCCTTCTGGGGGGATGCAGGCACTCAGGGGCATCGATCATCCGGGAGAAGCGCTGGGAGGAGAGCCCGCACACTCGTGCAGAATGACTGTCTGCGGTACCCATGAAGGCCAGCGATGGATGGTGGCCCGAGCTCGTTCATCAGAAGGAACGTGCTGCCGTCTGCCTCCCCTTCCAGGCCCTCCTGGGCCCTCATCCTGGATCGATCGCTGGCACAGTAACTCTCTGAAGTCACTGGCACTGCGGACTGCCCCCGGGGCCCCTGCACGCACTGGTAGCAGTCAGAGAGAGCCCGGTGCCCCCAGCTAGAGGGATGGCTGCGGCCGGGGCTCAGAGGATGTGCTGTGTGAGGGGGCCCCAGTCAGACAAGGGAGGGGCAGGGGTGGCCAGGCAGGCTTTCACGTTCTCCCGGACACATCCTGGACCAGACTGGGGCTGCTGAGTCCCCCGGGGACCCCCAGAGCACCCTTCGGGGCTGCTCCAAAGCCCACCTGCCACCAGAGGCTGACCCTCTTTACTGACATCCTCTTCCGGGGGTCCCCTGTCTTCAGCACCACTGTGCTGGGTCTGCTGTGGCCCATGTCGTGGCTCTCCCCTCACGTGGCCTCGTGCCTCCTCACTGCTCACCCCACCTCGACCCTCAGGCCTGCCCCTCCCTCTCCGGAGAGCCAGCCTGGCCCACTGCAGCCCCTAGACTTACCACCCAGGCCCCTCGGATTGACTGTCCTCACCCCACCCTAACTGCCTCCCCATCAAATCCTCCAGCCAAGGCCCCTCTTGCCCCTTTCAGGAAGCCTGCCTGACTTTGCTTTCCTCCTGCCCCGGAAGATGTAGCCCACCCCCACTGGTACCTCAGCTTTGTAGGGCCTGGGTTCTGTGTCATCTTCTCTGTGGTTTCCTGGCCCAGGGTCCTGTAGCCTCTGTGACACCACTCTCCTCCTCGGGCACCTTGCAGGGTGCCTGGCAGTGGCGATGCACAGCCCCTGGAGGGCTGACCCACAGGCCCAGCTGTGTGGATCAGGCCTGGGTTCAAGGGCTGTAGGCAGCAAGGCAGAGGCCCGGCCCCTCTTCCTCTAGAAGGCCTCCCTGATGACTCAAGCCACCGAGTCTGTCCCACCCTCACCTCCACACAGACCCGCCACTCAGTGCAGGCCTCGATCACAGTCTGCTTTCACCGTTTCACCTGTCCTGGAGGACTGATTCAGAACTGCTGGCGACGTGCCATCTGTCCAGGTCTAGCCCTGTCCCGTTGCACCACGTGACTGCTATTAACTACACAGGCGGTCGAAGGGAGGCAAGGAGTGATGGAAGCAGTGGACAGCCAAGAGCAGACCCCAAGAGGAGGCTGCTGGGGAATGGCTCCCTCTTAGCTGTGAGATCGCGGTTCTGGCCTCTCCGCACTGCGAGGCTGTGGGGGGTCGACGGGGCAATGCCCAGGGCCCTCCAACACTGCCCCTCGAGCTCCACGGATGTCTCCTGCCCCCAAGAATGGACCTCGTGCCACTCCCTTTCTCCTTGTCAGGGAAAGCCTGTCCCGCCCTGCCTGTCACTAGTGCCCCTAAGGCCTCCCTCTCACCGCCAAGGTGTCTGGAGAGGACCCCGGGAAGATTTCTATTTATGTTTCCCAGTCAATAGCATTGACGGGTTCCTGGCATCCAGAATTTCCTGAGATTCCAAATAGTTTCGATGTCACAAATGTCCTCCATGGGCCTTGTAAAACTCTTACAATATGTGTCTGTGCAGAAATGTCTCCAGAGGGATTTGAAGGCCCAGGCAAAGCTCCCTTGCTGGCCTGTGAGGGATGCTGCTGGGTTTTCACCACTGGAGGCAAGTAGGTCCGGTGGCCACAGGGTCCAGCCCTGCTCTGGCTGTGAGCACCTGATCTGCCCTCCGAAGTAGGAAGGGAAGGCAGGGGGACGTCTGGGGCCTAAAACCTCCCAGGGCAGGAGCTGTGACCCTCCCGCAGCTACCAGGGCTTTACCTTGTAGGAACTGGATAAATTCGACATCATACCTGGAGGTCACAGGCAGAGGACAGCGCTCTCAACTACAGAGGAGACCCGGGCTCTAGGCCTGGCTCTGCCACCAGCATGCGGTGTCAGCCTGGATGTCTCTCTGCCCAGTGCCCCTGGTGGACAACAGATGAGGTGGCTGATCATTCTAGGCCTTTCTGGACTGAAGCTCTCCCTGAGTGCCTCCTCATCTAACACTTGGCAATGGGGGGGCACCCGGAAGGCACCTCCTCCTCTTCAATGCGGAAGCTCAAGGGAGAGGCCTTCATCAACTTGGCCCTGCATTTCCCTGCTAGGTTGGGGCAGAGGTTTCCTTGAGAGGCTGGTACCTCTCAACTCTCTTTCTTGGTTTTTTGGCCAAAAAAAAACAGGCTTCAGGAAAAATGACACCTGCAGTATTCTTCCTTCTGAACTGAGAAAAGATCAAGCCCAGTGGCACCAGGATCTGGAGCTCTGTTTCATGTCTTCCAGCTTGGACATGATAGACTTGTCCAGATTTCACTCACATCACATATCCAAATACACTGGGGATTGGGCTCCAGATCTGGACATCACTCTCAACTCGGAACCTCTCAAGGTTTCAAAAGCTCCAGAAGTTTGGTACCCTCCTCCATCCTAGGCTTGAGCTTCTGATACAGCACCCTCATCAATTGATCATTCAGTGTCTGCTTACATACCACTGAAGATGAGCCACTCACTACCTTTCCGGGCTCACTGTTTTCTTGTCAAAGTGTTCCAACTGTTAGAAGGTTTGCTCCTTGGGATTTCCTTTCTTTGGCCCTTGTTGTGCCCCTGAAAGGGCCCCCACAGAACCAACTGCTCCTGTTTCCCCATGACAGCCCTTTGGATGATGAGGAGACATGACCTTCTGAGTTTTCTCTGCCCCTCACACTCTGGGTTCCCTCAGATCTTCTTTCAGCCCCACCGCCTCATTTGCACTGTCCTGATGTGACAGCACCCACCATGCAGCTCAAATGCTTCACATGGTCTGAGCAGCCCATAGGAGGGAAGGGGACTGTCACCTCCCTGGTGGGCACAGCCTCCCTTTCCTCTCCCTATCAATTCCCTTACGAATCCCACTGAGCATGCCCACATGCTCCCACAGGAGAAACGTGGCTCCTTAGAGCTCTGAATCCTTCCCCAGACCCCCAAGGACATGATGAGCAGCCCCTCTTCCGTATGTTTGCATTCCCCCCTCCTCCTGGCCCTCTTTGCTCCCTCCTCCCCCTCACCTCTCCAGCCTTCTCCCTCTGCCTGCTCCCTCCTCCCTCCCTGTACCATTGTTGCTGCTTAATAGGGTGTTTCTGGGATGAATAGTGTTTTCAGCCCTGGCTGGGAATACATCCGGCCTTTCCCGGCCCAGCCCCATCCTCATGGGCGCTGGTAGAGTTCTGTGGAGAGCTGGCCCTGACAATGGGCCAGCAGATTCACTTACAATTCACAAAAGCCCCATTTCCCTCCACGCAGTGCAGAGTGACAGGCACCAGGGAACAAATCCCCTTCCTTGAACGTTGCCCACATGGGATACAGTGGGGGCATGGGGCCCCTGTGCAAGCAAGGCTAGAGCCCTAGGTCCTGGACCCAGGAAAGCTCATGACAAGAGCCAGCCCCTCTCTAGTCGGAGCTCCCAGAGGCTTGGCAAGGCCCCCACTCCATGCGTTTATTGGGAATATTAGCACCTCTGTGCCTGACAAATGGAAGTCTCTAGATGCATTCACAGAAGGCCCCACATCTTTGTTTAGAATATAAGTGGTGAGGGCTTGAAAAAATGAAGCTAGGATACACAGTGCTGGGCACTGTGGGCTCTCTGAGGGCAGGAATGCATCCAGGAGGGGGTAAGAGCTCCAGCAGCCCATTCGCATTTGGGTGAATTAGCCAGCGACTGAATCAGCGTGGGACCAAGACCCTGGTGAGGCCACCAGCCTACAGTTTCTCAGGGGAGGAAGCTTACCTGCAATGTAATAGTCCCTAATTCTGTGCCAAGAGACCCTGAATTTCAGGGCAGCCATGTGTTAGAGACCCAAACAGGGAAGGCCATGTTGAGGTGTGTGGGAGGGGGAAAGTGCATATGAAGTAACCAGGGGCCTGGATGGTTATTCCTATTCTCCCAAGGACACTCAGTTGGTAATACCTAAATGCGGGCATGTTCTAAGACTTTTATTGAGTAATACAATCAAGTGTACGCTCGTTCTTGTAAAATGTCAATTCTCCTCCTGATTTCCATCACTAGCACTACTGGCTGGCTTTCTCAGGAAGGAAGGGGGTCACCATTCTCCACATCATAAAAGCTGCTCTAATGTATGTAACGAATGGAATGATGATAAACAGCAAACTGTGTCCCTCCTGGAAGGTCCCTTGGTGTCTCATATCTTGGATTCACTTCTCAGCAAAATGACATGGAAATTCACTCTCTAACAGCCAAAAGTCAGGGTTAAATCTAGGAATGGCCAGTGACAACTGAGCTGTGTTTTCTTCATGTTTCACCATGTTCCTTTGGCCCACCTGCCCTTCCTTTTAAAAAATGATGCAAAGCTTTACTTATCAGCAGAGGAAAAGACACACCTGCCTCCTTTAGAGGGCCCCTACCTAGCCAGCTATGGCGCAGCTAAGAGAGCAATGGAGTTGAAGTCAGAAGACACAGGTCTAATCCAGATAATAGCAGTGTGACCCTGGGCAATCCACACAACCTCTCTGAGTCCCAGATTTCTCACTGATAACATGGGTACAATATACATGTTTCTCAAGGTAGTATGAAGATCTAATGATGCTGTCCTGTTCCGCTGATCTACTTGTGTATTCTATTGCCAATACGGCACTCTCTTGATTGTTGGAACGTTATAGTAAGTCTTGAAATACTCCAACTTTGTTCGGCAGTATTGTTTTGGCTGCTCAAGGTCTTTTGTCTCTCCATATAGACTTTAGAATCATTTTGTCTCTGTCCATAAAATTACTTGCTGGGATTTTCCTTAGGATTGAGTTAAATCTATAGCTCAAGTTGGGAAGAACTGACATCTTGACAATGTTGAGTCTTCGTATCCATGAACATGGAATATCTCTCCATTTAGTTCTTTAATTTTGTTCATCAGAGTTTTGCCGTTTTCTTCATAAAGATCTCACCCACATCTTGTTAGATTTATATGCAAGTATTTCATTTTCGAGGGGATGCTAACATATGCTTTTAATAAATAGCCCTTAGAGTTTATAAATGTTTTCACAGGCATTATCACATCTTCAGAAGACTATTGAGAGATAGGCATGTGCCCCACTACTTGAGATCTTATTACACACACTAGCCATAGTACCATCGATTGAATGGGTCTTGGTTTGCATTCCCTAGACCCCTGCACGTGATACACCATCTTGTCTGGGAAAGACAAGGGATGTTCTCCAAGCTGCTCAGGAGCACACCCTCCCAGGTGGCCTCAGTTTACCACCCAGGAGCTGGGCTGAATGATGTCCACAACAATGGTCTGTGCTGGCAGTTGGCAAACTTTCTGTCAAGGGACAAAGAGTAAATATCTTATGCTTTCTGAGCCAGGAGGTTTCTGTTGTACCTATGCAAATCTGCTGTCGCCATTACAGCATGAAAACAGGCTATAGGCTCTACTGGGCCCGTGGCCTACCATTCGCCCTACTCATTGTCTAGACAGGCAAGGGCTCTGGCCCGGACAAATGTGCTGAAAGAATTTCTTCAGGGAGATTTCATTTTTTTCTTGTAATGTTTGATCAACTCATTCATTATTTTAGCATACAATGATAAAATAGCCTTCGCGCTATCAGCACACTTACAAACTTTTACAGAAGTCTGTGTGACCCTTCAGAACACCAGAAAGACACCAGCTACAACCTTGGGGATATTTAGTGAACAAAAAACAAAATTAAATATGGTTTATATTTACAGGTATTCTAAGCAAAGTATACCCATGGAAGATGACTGACCTAACTCTGGTCTATAATGCTGCCCTCATGGGCTAACTGGTTTCTACCAGATTCAGGAGGGAGTTTAAGTCCTTCCTAGAAGGTCTGAAGGGAAAGGGAGGGAGCCAGTCTCACTCACCACGACTAAATTTTCAGAGAAACATGAGTAACTAGTTTGTCTGTCAGCTGCCAAGTCTGTAGATTTGGCACATCAATGGAGACATGTTGCCATAGGAACACTCAGGAGGGCCGCAGGCCCTGGGCCTAGAGAAGAGTCCCCTTTGATCTGATGGGGCCATCATCAGAGGCGCAATGAAGGCGATCAGTTGAGAGAGAAAATGTAACATAGCAAAACCCGGTGGCAGAAGGAGAGAAGCCAGCAGATGGGCAAAGGGGGCTTTGGAAGGGAAGCCAAGAGTAAGATGCTCAATCAAAACAGGCCAAGGCCTTCCCAGGAATCATGGGGAAATGGCAAGGCTCTATGCACCTTCCACAGCATAGAGGGCAGCTGGGAGGTAATGGACACAGCAAGGCCCCTGTCACCACCAAGACTGAATTCATGCAGCTACAACCAAAGAGTACTAAGGAGTGCCAGCAATCACCAAAAGAGTCATGGAACGGATTATCCCTCAGAGCTCCCAGAAGGAACCAACTTGGCCCACACCTTGATTTCAGACATCGGTCTCCAAGAGGTCTCCTGAGAGACTCTCTAAACCTCTATTGTTCTAAGCTCCCAGCTTATGGTGATTTTGTATGGTAGCCTTAGGAAGCTAATCCAGCCAGGCATGGAATGCTCCCCCCACGATCCCAGGAGCATGGTCTGTCTTGTCCACACCTAGATCCCCAGGCCCAGGCACACTGTAAGTCCTCACCACCTGCTCAGCGCACAGATGGCCAGGGCGCTGCAGGCCCCGAGCTGGCTGATGGGTGGTGCCTGGGCCTGAGGTGGGACCAGGGGTGGAGATGAGCTGGCTGAGGCACTGGCCTGAAGGCTGTGGAATTCTCTGACTTGAGTTCAGGGGTACTGGGGCAGCAGAGTAAGGAATTGTGGCAAGGGACAGCAGAGGTTGGAAAGCCAGTTGGAAGTCGTGATTGGGTTCTAGAAAGCCATGACCCTGGGGCTTTTCACAGTTCTGAAAAATACCCTTATCATCTCAGCCTCCAAAAGAATCCTTGGAGCTTACTGGTACGGACTACCAGGGCCCTGGGGAAGACAAAGGAACAGGCGAGCCTGGAGTGGTCAGGGAAGATTTCCTGCGAAACAAATCCAGGCACAGCTTGGATTATGCAAAGGATTTGGATGGGAGAAGAAATAAGAGAATGGAGGGTTTGGAGCAATGTTTCCCAAAGGGTAATCTGTGGAACTGGGAAACGAGAAGATATATTCCAGGGAAAAATAGGTTGTGTGGTCAAATTAGAAAAGTTAGCTAAACTAATGCCTTTACCGCAAGACTCTTTAGATTAAGGATAAAGGGGTGGGTTGCAAAATGGGGATCCGGGAACAGACCATCCTCAGTAGCTGCCACGGGACAAGTACTCTGGCTGCCAAGGAGAGAAATGGTGGCCGTGGCCGTGGCCGGGCCAGTTCGGGGGATGGCAGAACACGGGGCCCGCCCTCACTGTTCTCGCCTTCCACCCACGTGGCTCAGTGGCTGGTGTGAAGCAAGAGGCAAGGAGGGTCCAGGCTGTGGTAGAGACATACCTGGTAAGAAGCGGGAGCCTGAGTGTCACTCTCTCTTCTCTGGGGAAGAAGAAAATTCCCTAATGAACAGAAGAAAGCAAGATGACAGGCACACACTCTGTTTATCTTCATTTTATATCCTTTAAAGATGAGCTTAATGACAATGCTCCTTTACAAAAAAAAGATTTTATTTATTTATTTGAGAGAGAGCTCACACATGTGAGTGGTGGGGAAGGGCAGAGGGAGAGGGACAAGCAGACTCTGCGCTGAGTGTGGAGGCCCTACGCAGGGTTCGATCTCATGACATGAGATCATGACCTGAGCTGAAACCAAGAGTCAGACACTTAACTGACTGAGCTACTTAGATGCCTCGACAATGCTCCACTTTGGTCCAACTAGCATGCCCCAAACGGCACACTGATCCTGATTTGGCCCATTCTTAGCTGACTCCGTGGTGGGAATCTCTGCCCCAGCTCCCCAGACTGTGCTCATTTCAAGAGGCAGCAGTGGGAAGGAACCCCATGCCTGGGGTGGGGTCCTTGACCACTCCCTAAGCACAAGCCAGCCCAGCTCACCTCCCTAACCTCATCCTCAGAGCCGCATCTGCTCCAAAGATCCCCACCTCCCAGGATCCTGGGACTCTGGAATTCCCTCCCCACTCCTAGTCAGGCAGTACACCAGGCTGTACAGTGTGGGAAGTCCCGACAGGCCATACTGGCTGGTCCCCTGTAAATCTACCTGCCACAGGCTGCCTCTGCTCTTCTCGTTTTCCTTTGCACTCACCTGAACCTCTTTACCGGGCAGGCCGTCTCTACAGATGTGCTGAACTGCTGGATAAAGCCCGTGGGTTTCCCAAGGCAGAACTCCACCCTCCTAGCTAGGTTGGCAGAGGCTGGTAATCGAGAATGCCCAGGTCACCAGAGGAATGCTCGACAGCCTCCGGGAGGCTCCTGGGCTCTCCCGACCAGCACTGGTGGTAGCCCCGGGGAGGAAAGTTGAGGGCAGCTGATCCCTGGTGGTTTCTCAACCTCTTCCATCTTACAGAAGCAACTTACAAAATGCAACTTACTAAAGCATTCAAAAGGGCGCCCTCCTCAAAGGAGGGGGTCCTTCTGTGGTTACTGGAGGATGAGGCAGACCCTTATGACAGATCAGCCTCACCCACCTACCACTCAGCTGTTTCTGCCTCCACGTGGCCTGAGGGACTGCTCGGTGATGACCAGCGAAGCTGCAGCTCCGCTCATCACCTTTGCCTGGCAGATTCGGCACTCATGTAGATCATTCATCACTCAGAATGCAGCCCCGCTCCTAGGAATTGGATACCTGTCCCCTGGTACAAAGAAGAGCTAGGCACGTTTGACTGAAACAAGCAACTTTTGTCAAAAATAAATCTCCTAGGGCGCCTGGGTGGCTCAGTCGGTTAAGTGGCTGCCTTCGGCTAAGGTCATGGATCCAGGGGTCCTGGGATCGGGCCCCGAGTCAGGCTCCCTGCTCAGCAGGAAGTCAGCTTCTCCCTCTCCCTCTGCCTGCCGCTCCCCCTGCTTGTGCTCTCTTGCTTTCTCTGTCAATAAATAAATAAACTCTTAAAATTAATAGGTCTCTTTCAGACTAGCTGAGGTCGAACACATGGTATCAACACTATATTCAGATGTTTTAAAGCAATTTTTAAAGTTCATCTCTCTAAATTACACCAGACGTCTTCCCTGACCGCCTCGCACTTGTGATCAGCTCAGCATTCATTTCCTCATGCCCACATGTGAGATCCACAGAGGCCAGCTTGGCCATGCACCCTCGAATCCCTCCGCCAGAGCCCCTGCACTGGGGGGTACTTCTCCCAACCATGAACTCGTCCCCACCACAAACTGACTCCAAGCTCCACAGTGTAACGGCCCCACCCCCGTGGACCCTCTTCCCACACAGGCTGTGGGGGATGTCCTTCTCCATGGCGCTCACCTGCTCCCCGAAGAACTGTGCCTCTCTCCCACAGCCCCTCACCCTCACCACCCCCTCCGCCCCCCAACAGTTGCCTTCTTTCCAGAGCCACCGCAGAGAGATGAAAAGGACCTGGTCCCTTCAACACAAGAGAATATTTTGAACAGAGAATTAACAGCAAATTAAACTGGTTTCATTGTACTCATTCACGCACAAAATGAGTGTGGGAGTTAAGTGGAGAAAAACCAAACAGGCAACGCGTTGTGATAATCAGAGGGTAGAACCCAGCCTCAGAAAGAAATGATCACTTGGGGGAGGAAAGCGCCATGCGGCATGGGCTCCTAATAGGGTCCAGAGCACTGCCTCTCCGCACAGCCAGCTGACCTCCTTTCCAGGGCCGGAACTCCACAGGGGCTGGACATGCGGTGAGCTCCTTTGGGCAGGGCAGCGGCCAGTCCCATGAAGGCGGACGGGCCCTCCTGCCAGTGCCCAGGTACGTGCCCCTGTCCGGGGAGCGGCAGGGGCTCCCAGGGCCAGAGCAGCGGCTCGCACTGCCCCTGCGCCCACTCAAGTTGCAATGTTACAGCCACAGCCCATTAGGGCCCCTATTCCTCCAGTCTGTCTCCGTCCCGGGCACACTGGGTGGTGGTGGGGTCGTGGCCAAACTGCTCGGCCTGGGAAAGACATGTGAGCCCAGCAGTCTCCCGTGGGTTCATCAGGATCCGGGATGAGCAACAAGAGCATCACAGCCAGCCTCTAGAACCCCGAACGATTTAAAACAGCCTCACAAATCTCTTTTCTGCCAACCCTACCTGGTTCATCCATTATCTGACTCCCCTCTCTGGCGGGTACCCGGGCCCCTCTCTTTGCAGAGGCCTCATCACCACGGCCAACCCTAGAAATGCACGCAGTGCTCTGGCTGGCTGGGAGGGAAGTGAGCGAGAGGACCCTGGACCTCCAGCCCGCAGGACCTGCAGAGAAGGGGATTCTCAGAAAGGGCAGCAATGAGCCTAGGCAATTCATTTTGAATGGCAAATCACACTGTTAAATGTGCCCGTCTCCCTGCACGTGCCCACACAGCAGGCCCTGGGGCAAGCTGGGGTTTCTCTCTGGGCGGACCGCCGAAGAGGCCGGAGAGGGGAGCCGTGAAGGCTCCTCCCCTCCTCGCACACCCACCCCGACTTTCCCAGCACAAATAGGACCGACTGCAACAGCCAGACGCCAGGAGCTGCAGGGGTACCCGGAATGCAAGGGCGCCGACCGGAGCCACGAGCAGGCTGCTCAGGGCCTCACCCGCCTTAACCACCTCGCACAAGACCTTTGGCCATCCTTGGCTTGTCATAGAGCAACCCGGAGCTCTAAGTGGGGTGCTTGCACTTCCATTTCTATTTCTTCTCAATACATAAAAGAAAGGAAAGGAAGAAGTTGAGCTGAGTCACACTGAGTGTATCGATGACCCCTGGTGCCCTCCCTTGGGCTATGGTAGGAGTCATGTGTCACGTACAGCTTCTGAGCGGGTCCTGGAAGAAACCCGGGAGGGCAGCATGCAGAAGGGTGGCCAGAGGGCCCAAGCTGTGTGTTCATTTGCAGGGTGACATTACAGTTTATAGATGGCCGGTGAAGAGCACAGACAGGTTACATAATTGGGCGTAGATCGCACTAACCCTTACCAAAATGGAATAGGGCCTTTAAAAGCTTCCTGCAAAGAACTGGCGAGTTGCACTATCCCCGTACTGCAAGTGTAAACAAAGCCCACGAGCCTGAGGTTGCCGACACTTGCCCTACACCTAGTAATCGCTCTTCATCAGCCACACGAGGAGCTAAGAGCCATCCTATCTAATCAGATCTGAAAAGAAATTGGCCGAAAACATCAAATAATCAGGAAGACTATTTGCAATATGGATATATACCTGCTATTGCTAATGATGAACCTTTCCCCGAGTGTATATTTTGCCTGGCTGAACCAGCTAATGAGATTAAGAAGGCATGTTAATCATGGCAAGATATTTTAAAATATTGTTTATTTCATCTTTATCTGATTTTTAAATAATTTTTATTTTAGTGCATATATTAAAATGCACAGAATATATTAGTACAGCAGCGTGCACACATGTCCACACAACACATAAATGTACAAGTGCTGGAGGGCGTGCTCGACCCAGGGTCCCCAAGGCTTACCGCCATCCTCTTGCCAGAGACTCAAGCCAAAGCCCTCTACCCTCTCCTGGATTCCCAGCTCCCTCCTCTTACCCGTTTTGTCTATCGCCTCTTCTCTTGTGTTCACTCTCAGAATACCTTCCAATAAATCCATTTGCCTCCACCCCCCACTGAGGTCACCCACCCATGCCAGACCCCTCTTTCTTCTGGACAACAGCATCAACTTAACTTTGGTCTCACCCGCTCTCTTGTCCCTCCCAAACCCACCCTCTGTCTTACAGACAGGTCAGGCTCCCTGAAACGCAAATGGGATCATAACTCTCTGACCCAAAAGCTTCCAACAGCTTCCGTGGCCTTGGGGGAAGAGTGCCAGCTCCCTTCCCCTCCCCCTCCACATCATCGTCATTACCAATAACACCCACTGATCCTTTTCTGCTGCCAGCACTGTTGCTACATTTCCTGTGTCTGCCACCTCTCTGAATGCCCACCACCCTTTCCGAGCTGATACAGTACTCTGTCCTCTCTGCCGACGAGCCTGAAAGAGGTTAAAAGACCTCTCAGGTTCCCGCAGCTCAGCGCTGTCTCTGCGCCCCGCCCCAGCCCTCTTTCACCGTGGCGCCAGCCTTCCCACTCCTCAGAGCTATTCTCAGTGCCGCCAGGTCCTGCTTAATTCATGGTCCCCTCTCTCGCCTTCCCTTTCCCCGGGTGACTCCTCTTGCCACCTGGCTCTAGCTTGGATGCTGCCATCGATGACACCCCTCCCCGTCCAGGTCACAGCCACCAATGCCTGCTGAGCCAGCAGGTGCAAAGCCTGGGGGGAAACCAAGTCAAGCCAAACCTGTTCAGGCCTTTGAGTCTAACTCTCAGTTCACAGGGTGTCCAGGAGCCCCAGCAGCACACTGACACCATGAGGGTGTCACCTGCCAAACCCGGAACCCGCAAAACCCTCCGGGATCCACAACCGGGTCATTCAACAACTAAATAATGTGAGAAATAGGACATCCGGGGAACCTACAGATTAGAAGAGACAAGTCAACCACAGGTAGATCAACAACAGGTAGATCTTGCCTGGATCCCGATTTAAATAAACCAACTATAAAAACTTTTATGAGACGCAGGGAAATTTCAACACTGGATATTTGATAACCCTAAGAAATGAGTGTTAACTTTTTAAAATATGATAATGGTATCATGGTTATGTGAAAGAAAATGTGAACATATTTATCCATGTAAAAATGATTAAATTCTGCTTAGTATGATAAATAAGACCAAAGGATAAACGCTTTTTTGAAAACAAGTTGCCTTCCCCAAACTTCTAAGTACGAACGAGGTATTTGTATGAAATCTCAAAGAAGCCCTGAATTTTCCCATCAGACTCCTCACCACACTTTCAAGTAATCATTTCATTAATGCCATTGTTCCCCCAGGCAACTGTAAGCCGTATGAGGGCAGAATGTGTGTTTTGGTCAGCATGGGGTCCTCTGGAAACATATGCACGCACACACACTCACACACACCCCTACACACACCCATAAGCCCCTCCTCCCATTCACGTGCCCCTCCCACCTCTCTGCCCAAGGCCAGCTCCCCACTAGACCCCACGAGCCCAAGGAGGAGGAAGAGTCTCCATGACATTCCAAGGGCCTCCCTCCAGGTCACTTTGGAGTGTGCTGGATATACCCTTACCTCCCCTCCTCTCCCTTCCAACACCCTGACTTAGCACTAACCCACCCTACACACACATCATTGCCGGAGCCTTCTTCCTTAACCACCACTTTCACCTGGCCTCCTCCGGGCTCAAAATTCTTCTTAGGGTATAATCTCTATGCAACCAAGTACAAAAAGTGAGCAGCCAGTAAACACATGCATCATGCTGGGCCCACAGGCGGATCTCAAGTTGTATACAGTTAAGATCCTTGCTCCCAAAGGCCTTGGCTTCTCACAGTCACAGCCACCCCGTCTGAATACCTACTGTGTGCTCTACCCGCATCACCCGACATGCTTCCCCCAGCAGCCTAAGGGACGGGCTATATTACCACATTTCTATAGACAGAGAAACTGGGCTCAGAGATGAGGCCTCAAAACACACTGCCACCAGAGCCTGATTCCAAGGAAGGTCTTGCCCAACCCTAAAGGCCATTCTCCTAGGATGGTTTCATCAGCTTAGATACCAGTGACACCAACGAACCAGCTGGCCTAAGTCCTGCCCCTCCCGGCCTGGAAAGAAGTTCTGGGTCCATCAGTTTCCCCATCACCTCCCAAACTCATCAGGTATCGTTACGACTCCCCACCACTGCTTCTGCTCTGCCTCTACCTAGAAAGCCCCTCCCCTCAATAAACTCAAAGGGGCACACGCACCCGCGCACACGCGCGCACGTGTGTTGTATACTTGAAAACAAGGAAGAGACCAACTTTAGAATGTGATCAACGCTATCCTTGGAAATATATTTATTCTGTTAGACGCGAAGGGGTACTTGAGCTGGGCTGAGCACCTGAGCAGAAGTATGCTCGTCAAAGAAGCATGGAAAGGAATTCCAGGCAGAGGGAACGGCAAGGGCAAAGGCAGTGAGGCATGCAAGAGCTGTGTGTCTGGGGGGATCAGCAAGCTGCTCAGGGTAGAATCTTGGGTGCACTGACAAGAGCAAATGACCACTCAGGCTAGCCTCAGTTAGGAACTGTCTCATTCTCTATCTAGAACATCCAGCAAAAATGGCCCATAATTGCCGGGACCACTTGGCTGAGGATGATGATAAAGATGGTGATGAGGAGGACGATGATGAACTTTATGCAGCAAGAGTCCACAGTGTCTTTTCTACTCCTGACCTCTGAGAGTCAGGGAAATAGTGCCTACTTATGAAGAACCCATGGCCCTCCTCTCGCCCTCTGCCCCACAGATCAGCGCACTGGAAAATTAAGAAAATCAGAACTGCTAAATGGGGGTGCCTCCCTCATCTGCTGGGAGCCCAGTAAGACCCAGCACAGGACATCTTCCAGATCATGCTGCCCCTCACGCTGCCCTCCACCTGCACTCACTCAGATGACTGGACAGAATCAGAATTTGGGGCTCACTAGACCTGAGCTCCCAGCCAGCATGCTGAGGACCTGGCATTGCAGGTCTCGTTCTGACAAGGAAGGGAGACATTGGGGCTCTCTCAGGGCCTGGGGGCCGAGCCCCTGGAGGCTGGATTCCACCTCCTCAAAAGCCCCGGAGCTTCTCGGCTTGGACATGAAATGACGCACGCGAGAGGACAGACATTTCCAGTCCTGAGCATCGGTTGTCTCCTCAGCGAGCAGACAGACCCGCGCAGACACTGCTCTCCTCCACAGATGGGCGTCTAGAAAACACAGCATCGCTTCCATACCACAGACTGTGCCGAAGGCCCGTATCACCTGCTAGCACGCTGACTGCCGATGCTTGCCTGGGATCTCCTGGGAGATTGCAGCTTCAGGGCTGGCCCGCCACCAGAGACAGAGAGAAGCCAGATCTGTGCCACCAAGCAAGACCATGGGGTCAGCAGAAAGGAGGAATCAGTAGAGACTGGGCTGGAAATCCTGCACACCTGGCTTCCCCTCCCAGTCCTGCCTTCAGTGCTCAGTGCCACTGTGATCAAGTCATTTTTTCCCATCTGAAAATGGTGCTGCTCATGAAGCCCCTTTACAGGATGACCCTTGGAGGTGACGACTATGGAAGTGTAACTTACAGGAGGCTGGGCATGACTAGCAGGGATGATGAAACACTTGGCCTTGTGCAGCCACACCTCTCCCCTCAGCCATGACAGACACTGCAGCAGACCCAGGCACAGGAACCCGCCAACGCACAATCCTTCTCGCGGCAGCCCACCTGGCAGGCATGCCGACTGCAGGAGAGAGCATCCAGGTGTCCTCTCGGGATTCATCGGGCCCCATGCCGTGAATCCTGAGGGAGGTTTAATGGTGAAACCCAGAGAGCATCACAGTCCTGGGCCATGGTCCACATGCAGTTTGGGGTCCAAGAGAAGAAGAGGGAGGCTGCCTACCGAAGGGGCTCTAGAACCCCTCCCTTCATCACAGCACTGAGACCCGGCTGCCCACCAGAAAGATGTTCCCCCCTGCGGAGGGAGGGCAGATGGACACAGCCCACTCAGGCTGCTGTCCCAGAGCTGCCCCCTCTTTTTCGCCAGCTAGTCCCAGGATTTCCAAACCAAGATGGTGGAGCATCTGGGGTAGGTAATAAAGGTCCCGAAGTGAGAAGTGACCATCCGTCCATCATCCATTCCATGCATCAGTCAATAGTGTAAAGGAAGGATGGGGGCTGGCTACTTCAGAGCCAGGAGTCGGGGGAGGCAGGGCAGAGGAAATGCCCCTCTGAGTTCTAGATGAGTCATGGAGAGACTGGCGGGGAAGGCATTCTGGACAGAGGAACAATGATGCCCGAGGATTGCACACACCTGTGGGGGAGAGTGACCTGGAGGGACTTGCACGTGACCCCACCACTCTGCTTTGCTGGCTTGCAGTCTCATTCTCCTGCAGAGTCGCTGCTGCCTGGGCCACCCCCACCTCCACCCCGGACTCCCACCCCCATGCTCTTGGCCTGAGTCCGGGGCGGGTGTCAGGGAATGGCTGAATTGTGGCATCGCTCCCTTAAAGATGCTTTAAGGTTCCCCAGGCCAAAGGAAGATGGAATCCTCCAGACTCCGAAGAGTGAGGAGCAGACCAAGAAGAAAACTGCTCTCTAGGAATGAATACGGTGAGGGGGCTGGGGTGTGCCCTAGACCCCCCCGACTAGAACCTGGTTGTGAGAAAGAATCAGGGAAGAACTCTGCCCTCACCTTTTCAGGAAAGCTCTCCAAGACAGTCATTTCACCAAAACGTCAGAGCCCCCCCCCCTCCCATTCACACAGGCTGTGTGGGTCCATGCCCCAACTTGTGACAAGACAGATATCACGTGAGGAGAGTGACATTCGCCAGGAGGGAATTCCCCACTGAGCTTCTCCCACACACCATCGCGAAGCTGAACCACCAGGGCTGACCCTTCACACCCTCTGCCCCTCTGAGTCAGACGGCTCCGTGGGGCCCCAGGACTGGGACCTACAGCATCCAGCCCTGCACCCAGATTGCCACCTCGGTCAACACCGAACCTGAGGTGCCTTCTAGCAAGTCTGCCCGAGAAGGGCTGCCCTCTGAGCCTGACGCCATAGGGAACTCCTGAGGAGCAAAGCATCCGACAGGCGTCGGGGCAGAGGACATGGGCTGGAGGGGGCCGACTACAGGAAGGTCCACAGCTCGGGAGGAAACCATCAAGTCACTCAGCAAGAGGAAAGGGGAGCTGCGGCATGCCAACGGGGGCGGAGATGATGACTGTCGAGGCAATAACGGCAATGTCCACCGCCACAACATCAGCTATCATCAGATGCTCCTGGTGTGGTCTCTGTGCCTCTGCAGTCCTCAGTGAAGAAAACTGGTCGAAGAAGCAAGCAGTTCAACAACACCCAGCAGAGGCACGTGAAACACAGACTGGGTGTCACTGAGGTCCCTTCTGCAGGGAGGACTCGGAGGACCTTCTGGGACTGTGAGCAGCCTGGGGGTCTGCGCGGTCTGGCTGGTATCTCAGAACCTCTTCCCCTGGCCTTGAAATGCCATACACCTGACCTGGCGAGCCATTCAAATGCTTCTATTTCCACATCTCCCTCTTGCTACAACTCCCTGCCACTGGCCACATGGGAGAAAGTTGAGGAATCCAAGGGAAGATTCCAGCGCCTTGCTTCTCCCCAACCCCTACTTCATCCTCAAGCCTTGTCTGCCCGTTCCAACGAAGATTGGCAAAGGCTGCGGAAATTGGAAAGGCAGAAGGTGACCTCATGACAGGACCCATGCACCTTTCATTTTGGATTTGAATTCTACCCACTTCCCCTCCCCCTGCCCATCCATTTCAAAATGCAGAAGAAAAACCTGGCATGCTTTTCCCTATGACTAGCCCACTTTCTCCGGCAGTATAAACCTGAATAGAAACTTAAGCTGCCCTTCTTAACATTCGGGTGGCTTTTTCTTAGAGCTTATAGATGGCAAATTCACTTCTGCTTACATGAGTCCTAGAAGGATATTTGAGCATGTTTAATAGGAAAAGTACATGTTTTCACATTCTGTATCTGCACACAAAAGGTCCCTAGCACCATATTTTACTTTCCAGCCTCTTCCAAGCCTAGAAAATTTCCACTTCAAAGCTCTGGCTTTCTTATTTTCTTTGTGGGAAAAAATGCCTTGCTAACAGTTAGAGATGATTCTCTCGGAGCTCACCCGCCCCCTGCGCGCGATGATGGAAAGACAGGCGGTCACTCTCCAACACCCCCCTTCTGCACTGGCCACCGAGACCATTCCTGTGTCCATCTGGACTCTGATTCTCTGTCACTGGGCGAAATGTTTAATTCACTGGGCATCCAGCGAGCCAGCAAATGCAGAGTGAGAAGACAAGATAGGCGGCTTTGATCTCTGTGGGTGTCAACTCCTGGGGGCCAGGCTTGGCCAGAAAAAGCAAGGCAGCCCACAGGGCCACGGGGAAGGCGGGGGCAAGTGGAGGCCATAGGGCTCTCCCGATCCAGACTCCTATTTTGCGTTAATTTCTTTTAAAGGACACCTTTTAAACTGCAAATCTCCACAAGAGAGGGGGCTGGTTATTAAAGCGGAAGGTTTGGCTCTGCATTAGGCAGCCTGTTTCCATGCAGAAGCCCAAGGCTGGAGGCTGTCAGTCCCCTCAGATGCTGGAGATTTACTGAACTCGAACAAGAAAAGGAGAGGGCCTAGCAGAACAGCCGCAGCTCCCCGTTCCCCGAGACAAAGAGCAAATGGGAAACTACAGAGAAAAATACCAGTTAGGGGAATCAAACCATCAGAAGGGGATGTTTTCCAGGAACAAAGCGTTTGGCTCTTCAACACAGCTCTGCAGATCAGAGGTGACCACAGGAGGAAGCAGGGGAAATGTACTTTCTCTGACTGATGCAGTCACAAAACACCGAACTAAGGAGCGCATCTCGAAAAGCCCACGGCAGAGAGTCTGGGGAGAGAGGCTGGTGGGTGTGCTACAGCGGAGCCATTGGTCCAAACAAAATTCCCCATCCTTCCTCCAGAACCTTTTTTCATTTGGCAGAACCCAAGGAAGCAACCAAACCAACAACGCTGGGCTTCATGAACACCACTAGACAGGGAGAAGGATGACAGAGAGTACCGACGTCAGAGAAGAAGAGACAGACGTACCAGGTGCCATGTTTCCTGGAGGGGAGGGGTGGCTGAGATGACCTCTCGGGAGGCTTGTAGGCTGAGAAGATTCAGCCTTTGCATTTCTGCTTCAGAGAGTTCAAATCATATCTTTGGAAGGGGCCTCAGATGCGGAAGCTGCCCCTGGGACTGGGGGGTGTCGAGGTAGCGCAGTGAGTTGGGTCTGCCCACGGCCGGGACCGGGCCACCACTCTGCAGCTGCTTCCACAAGCCACACCATACCAAGCTCGGAGGTGGTGACAAGGGGAGACCCCTGGCTGGATGAAGTCACCAGCCCAGCTCCTCGAATGTGAAGTGAGCCATGCACGCCAGGCTGTGGGATCCCAAGCTGGGAGAGGCTCAGCCCCCGTTCTTCAGACTCTAGCTCTGCTGGGGAGAAACCAGCATGGGCTCACCTTGGAAAGAATGGACCATGCACAGGAATAAAGTGGGTAAGTGAGGACGGAACACAGAGAGCTAAGAAAAGAGACATTTCACACTTCGATACAAACCTCTTCCAACAACTTAGTGAAGAAAGACAAAGCGTTGTTGATTTTGGCATTCCTTCCTTCTTTCACTCGGTCCTGCTCACAGGTACTTAGGGAGCCCCGGCTCTGCAGATAGAGCCCAGAATGAAACAGACAGGAGTCCAAAACCCAGGCAGTGTGTGGTCTGGAGGGACAGATAGATCGCCCTCAAGGAGTGACCCAAATACTCATGTCATGACCACTGAGCTAAGTGACACGGATGACAGTGGGTGGTGAAGACAGCAGGACTTACCTCACATAGATGATGTCAGGCTTCCTGGAGGAAGCAGCTTTGAGGCTGAGCCTAGAGGGATGAGCAGAAGGGCCTGATGAAGGAGGGGAGCTGATACCTGGTAGGACTGTCAGGCAGAGGCAAGGCTGAGGCCAAAGTCCTCATGGGGTCTGGCATGTGTGTGGGGGCATGGGGCGTGTGTGTGTGTGTGCATGTGTGTGCAGGGTTGGGAGCACACACTTGCACTGGACAGAACAGGAGGGTGGATGCAGGCAAGCTGGGCCTCACAGGCCACATCAAGATGTTCTTTGTTTGGATTTATGGCTTGTTTGCTTGTTTTTCTACTTTATTCTCAGCACAAAGGAAAACCACTGAGAGTGGGAAGCGGAATGGCCCAGGGATGGGTTTGTATATTCTTCATTTCAGTTAACAGAGTTCAGGTTTACACTCTCTATGGGTACTCTGGATGCAAACAAGAGAGGTTTTATAAGTCTACCTTTGCTAATTGTACAGCTAATTAAGTCTGTAATCAGGACAATCTCTAGGCCCAAGAGCATCAGCACCTATGACAGCACTGTAGGGAGGAAGACTGTCCTGAGGACATTTCTTCCCACATTATTGTAACTTAATTGGTTCTCAGATGGATGGCTTGTGATTTTCCATTATATTTGGCTAGAAAATGATGCAGAGGGCTGATACTGAGAGAGAGAGAGAGAGAGACCATGTGTCTCTGGGCAGGCTGGATGCATCCTCTGTTTGCAAGGGGCTTGACCCAGGCTGAGCAAATGGTGTTGAACTAGCTGGGGCTCAGCAAAGCAATCCATTTATTATAATTCTGCTGAGAAGAGGCCCAGTAAATCAAAGAGACAACCTGACTGCAAACAAATTACACACCAAGAGATAGGATGGAGGGAGGAAAGGGGAGCGGAGTGGTAGCCAATTGGGAAAAGCAAGAATAAAGAGGAAGAGGATGGGGAAAGCCAGAGAATAGAGACCTACAGAGATGCCTGGAGTCAGAAAGAAATACAAATGGAGCCTAATTTGTCCATCAAGAAGAAAAAGAAAAAGAAAAGCGTCCTACCAAGAGAGAACCCATTTGCTGGTAACCCCTAACTTACAAACCCTTGACTTAAAAAACCAACTGCCCTTTGTTCTCCTGAGGGGTCACCTAGGGAGTGATTGATGGGCAGTTGCTTTCTCCAGGGCAAATGCACAGAATTCTCTTTTCTCATGCAAATAGAGAAGGGGACCTCTTCTTAAATACACAGTTAACCTGTTCCTGGTGCAAGTAGGCAGACCAGTCTAAAGAATCCCCCAGAAGCAACTGCCCTTTTGAAAGTAAAGATGCTCTGGCTGGGCCAAGGTCAAAAAAGAATGGGCTTCTGGGGAGGGTTCAAGTATGGAACTCAGCTCAGGTTCTTGTCACAAGACCAAACAGGAGGTTATGGTTCAAGGCCATTCCCAAGGAACTTGAACAGACCCCCTCCTATCTGGCATGCTATCCTACTCTGTGACAAGATGATGGAGAAAATCATCTAGAAGGCTGAAGGTCTGTGGAACATTTGGGGACCCAAATAATCATGAGAACTGGCTCTCAGTGTAAGTGTGGAAGCTGTTGAGGACTCTTAACACCCAGATCCCACCAGGGTGCCTCATATATAGCTCCCCAACACCAACACATGCCTCTGAAATCAAGCTTGTTTATTAGTATCAATGCAAAAGTCCTAAATAAATTACTGGCAGAGAATCCAAAAGCACACTGAAGGACTAAATGGGGTTGATTATAAAGCAAGGGGGGTTCAATATTAGAGAATCCGTAATATAATTTAACCATATTACTGGATCCAAAGATTTATCTAAACATCTCAATGGACACAAAAGAGGCAGTAAATAATACTCAACACTCATTCTTGATTTTTAAAATCTCATAATGAAATATGAATAGATGGGTATTTTCTGCCATGATGATATAGATCTTCCTCAACACAAAATGCTTACTGGAACAACACCAGAATTTTTGCCGTAGAAATTAGGAACAAGGCAAATGTCCATATTTACCAGCATTATTTAGCAGTGTTGTGGGACAGTAGGTAAAACAATGAGTCTAGGAAATTAGATATTTAATTTGAAAGGAGACAAACATGGTCAACATCAGTAGATAATATGATTGTACATGTGGCAGACCCAAGACAATCAACTTGCAATCTGCTCTGGAGAGTAAAGCGGTAAGTTACAAAAGTAATATATAGAAAGCAATGGTTTTTATCATTACAAACAACAACCAATCATAAGACAGAATAGAAAAGAAAAATTCGATCCATCATGGTAACGAAAAGACAACATACCTGGAGATACACTCCATAAGAGAAAAGATAAGTTCCATATTCTTGGATAAGAATTGTAAACATCATAAAATGTTAATTATTCCTAAATCAATCTATAAATTTAATCCAATGAAACTGTTATTTATTTATATGTTCATTTGGAAATGGTAAAGCTAATTGTAAGGTTAAAACAGAAAAACAAACAGCTGCACCCACTGTAAAAAGCATTTTGACCCTAGCTAGGAGGGCTGAACAGTGGATACTCTATGAACAAGCTATTCCATTCCAAGGTCTAGACCCAAAAGATCCAAGGGAAACTCTTAGACATGCACAAGCATGTCAGCAGAAGTACTGTTCATAATGGCAGAAAATCGTATGCAAGCTGATCGCCCATCAATAGGAAAATGAACAAACTGTGGTATTTTCATGAGATAAAATACCACACAGCTGTGGCAATAATGGACTAGAGCACGTTGTCTGAACATGGATGATTCTCTCCAATATAATGTAGAGTTGAGGGGAAAAAGGGCAGAGATTCAGAAGAACACATAAAGGACACCACCACTCACATAACATTTAGATATATCTAGACTCCTGTTTTGTTTAGGCCCACATACACAGGCACCATAAGTGAAGAAAATGCACAGAAATAAAAAGCATGGAATTCAGTGGCCACCTGATGGGAGGGGGGCAGGGGCTGAGGGGAGGTGGAGGGGGCTTCTGCATTAGCAGACGAAACTGGAGACATTCCAGAAGCTGGGTAGTAGGTTGGCCAGTGTCTCTAACACATTTCCTCTCTCTCTTTTTTTTTTTTTAAAGATTGCATTATTCTCCACACTCTTTATAGGTCTGAAATGTTCCAGGGTAAGATAAATTAGAAAGGATAGCCAGGAAAGCTTCCATAAAAGAACAATAAGAGGCCACTAGTCCTACCTTTGAATATCTACCAGATATTCAAACACATACCCATGCCATAGCCAGTGTAGTACTGACATTGAAAGATGTCAATTAATGGAATAAAATACAACATTTAGAAATTTCCTCACCTCTCTTTCTCCCGAGGGCTCCCTACTTGTCCTAACACAACACTTTCTGTATGGGAGTGCTCCTCACAGTTTTTCACCCAAGTACCCCTCCTGACAAATGGTGAACAGAGATCTGCAGGTCTGGGACCACAGCCCAAAGTGGCCCACTATGGGGACAAAACCTCTTTGAACACTCAAGCTTATTGCTGTCATGAATGCAGAATGTGCAATGTACTCAAAAATACGTTCTTGTTCGTTGATTACCCCAGCCCAGGCCATCATCTCATCAGGCCTGGCCTCCTGCACCTGCTCCTCACAGGTCCCCTCCCTCAATTTCCTCTCTCACTCCCCTACTCAATGGCTAGAGGGATCTTTTATTTTTTTTTTAATATTTTTAAAAGATTTTATTTATTTATTTGAGAGAGAGAGAGAAAAAGTGAGAGAGAGCATGAGAGAAGAGAAGGTCAGAGGGAGAAGCAGACTCCTCATGGAGCTGGGAGCCGGGTGCGGGACTCGATTCCGGAACTCCAGGATCATGACCTGAGCCGAAGGCAGTTGCTTAACCAACTGAGCCACCCAGGTGCCCTAGAGGGATCTTTTAAACATGTAGACTGTATCCATTCACTCTCCTGCTTAACACTGTTCAATAGCATCCCATGGTACTCAGTGGAAAATTGAAATTCCGCACCAGGACCTATGACTGGCTCTTAAGGGATCTACCTCAACCCCCCGCTGAGCCCTCAGGCCCTTATATTCAGTCCCTAGCAACTAACCTTCTCTCCGCTACTGGAATCTGCCAAACTCCAACCCCCTCAGAACTTTTACACTATCCTCCTTCCCCTTCTAGAACATTCTTTGAAGCTCTATAAGCAGATGTTCTGTCTGCCTTGTTCCCTGCTGTGTCTCTGTTCCTAGTATGGGGCCCAGTATGCATCACTCAATATATCTAATAAATAAGCAAAGCACATGTGGCTCAGACTGATGTTCCAGGAAGATATGCTTTATTTCCAGAAAATAGGAGGTACCTTTTCCTAGAGGGACTAGGGATACAGGCCACAACAGACCACAGAATGCTTTTACTGCAGATCCTCAGATGCCCTAAAGAATCCTCTCCCTGATGACCCTGAGCTCACTGTGGAGACCATCCAGGTTGGTGTGGAACCGAGACGATTCTAGTGCATCTGAATGGAGCATGAGGCCAGATGAGGCCAGGCACAGGAAGACCCCTAGTGCTCCAGCGGGTTGCCCCTGTGTGAAACCACAGATGCTGCTCCAGCGGGTTGCCCCTGTGTGAAACCACGGGGATATTTCTTCCCTACCCCCAGAAAGGATTCCCTCCACCCAGCGTGCCTCAGCTACCTCTGGTGACTGCCTCAAGGGAAGGGGGCAATGTCCCAGAGATGGAACCTGCCACACGGCCCCTCATGCAGCCCTCTCAGTGAGAGGAGCACAGGTTTTCACTACGACCTTTGCCAAGAGGAATGGGGGAAGACCGTCAACACAAATCCAGGCTGCCCCCGAAAATCAGAAGCAAATCCTTCCAGGTAGAAAATATGACCTATCCTCTTTAAAACGGCATTTTGATAGCTGTGTGATTGCAACTCTGACACTGATATAGTTCTCTCTGCTTACGAGGAGCTCTAAATACCTCGTGGATATAGTCTCGTTAATCTTCAACTTTTTATTAACTTACAAAATGGATCATCCTGCCAAGTTAAAACAACAAAAACTTGATTTCCTCTATCATCACTCCCCAAACAACTTCATAGCATTATTCGGATTTATAAGGAGTTGTTTTGGTAGCCTTTGCTCTAACATCGAAAGACATAAATGAAAATAAATACTTGCTGTTCTTTCCTACGCAAATGTCATTCTCCTTCGGGTTGCCCTGTGTCCCCAACCCAGTGTGGTACATGGTTACGGCAATGGCCCCCCAGAGAATCTTGCCACTAGTGTCTATGCCTCTTGTAATGTGACTTGCCGCTCCTTCCCTCAATAGATGAGGTCTGTCTCCCCCCACCCTTGAGGCCAGGCTGTCCCTGTGGCTTGCCTTGGCCAGTAGTATGGGTGGGAGTGACGTGTGAATTCAGGAACTCAGAAGGCCTGACAGTTTCCACTCTTGTCCTCCAGCACTGTGCCCACCATGCCACGAAGAAGCCCAGTGGACCCACCGGAGACGAGAGGCCACATGGAGGAGAACAAGGTCCCCAGCCAACAGCTAGCACCAACTCCCAGACACAAGAGCAAGACCACCTTACAGCCCCAACCCTTCAGCTGAAGGCAACTGCACAGGTGAACCCAGGCAAAGCCAGAGGAGAAAGTGTTTTAAACCATTACACTTTGGGGTAGTTTGCTAGGCAACAATGGAAAAATGTCCTGTCTATAGTGCCATGATCCTGCATCTCTGATTTCTGTTTCCCGATTTCCCGGTTTTCTTCCAGGTGCACACTTTTTGGAAAGGAGCACCACTGTGATGTACATCACTTCCTAACAGCCTCTGGTCTTGGCCGGAAGTCACGCCGCCTCCCCAGACCCCACCAGCCACTGGCCGCGTGACTTACAGGAAGCCGCTTGGCCTCACTCTCTGCCTCACCCCCTCACCTCTAAGATAGGGATAACCACAGTACCAACCCAGGGCTGTTGGGGGCGTAGGGGAAAACATGTGATCGGTTTGCCCAGTTCTTAGCACATTCTGCCTGCTCAAAAAATATCAGCGGCTATTATGACCATAAAACATTTGTTCAGGAAACACATTTATTGAACATTCTACCACGTGGTTAACTGCAGGAAGAAAAGAATCTAACATTTCATGGAGCACTTTCTCTGTACCACGGATCTTCATTTCTTTTTGTCTTCACACTGACATGCCACGTGGGCTGAGCCAGAAAACAGTGCCCGAGTTCGATTCTCCTCTCTGTCCCTTACGAGCTGTGTGACCCGCGATAAAAGGCTCAACTTCTCTCTGCCTCAGTTCTCTCTCACCTGGGAAGCCTGGAGATTAAAAAGTGCCCTTCCCTTCCGGGGCTGTTGTGAGAAGTAAAGTCATTCCTTCCCGTCCAGCACGCAGAGGGGAGCGGGCCCCAAGAAAGTGTTCAAGAAGGAACAGCCACATGTTATAATCTCCCCGGTTCGGGTGACGGCGCTGGGGCTCAGAAAGCACGGGTCAGGTGAACAGGGCCACCGGGTCGGAAGCCAAGAGCTATCAGGCTCCATGCCTGCTGCTCCTGCCACTGCCACACTTGTGAAAATGGGCCCCCAGACCCTCCTGCTTCTGCTGGACTCCAGCATTAGAGCTGGCTTCTTCACCCTACGTATTTTTTTCTGCAGCTAAATTCACCTGCTGAATCACGTGCTTCTCCCAGGAAAGTTTTTTGTTGTTTTTTTCGTTCTTTTTTTTTTTTCTAACGAACTCTTTTAACCAACCCGCAGCTCCCTGTGGCACCTCTTCTGTGCACAGGGTCAGCATCCAATCCCGCCCAATCTGGGTTCTTGCTGCCCAGGCTTCGAGCTCTCTCACGCTGCCCCTCTTCAGGCTCACACACCACGGTCCCTGTTGCTTGGTCTCAGTTTCCAGCCGAGCCACCCTCTCTCCCGTGTTGGCAGAGCCACAGCCCCCAAAGACCACACCGACCTCAGGAGTGACAGGACACACCTTTCCTCGAAGGAGTCCCTTCATCTGAGAAGCCTGGGGAACACTGCTCACTCTCTCCTCCACCAGGAGTCGGATGCTCGGCCAAGACAGCAACAATTACGCCCACCTGCCTGACGTGACTGTCTCCAAGGCTTCCCAAATTTTCCAGACTGTGGAACCCTTCTTCCTCGCAGTATCAGTCATGCTCCATGAAATGCTCCCTGGAGGCCAGGTAAGGAAATTCGGCGAAGGAGTCCCAGAGTCACAGGAGTGGGGAAGAGACTCCGTCGCCTCCTGGTTAACTGGGATCCCCCCTCAGATACGTAAATACAAACAGGTGCATGTGGGCATATTTATTTTTCAGAAAAGAAGCCGGAGACACTGTTCCCCGTGATGACTGCTGGGGAAAAAGGGAGGTCGGCTGGGGAAAAAAGCGGCTGCTTTTCATGCCACGCTCCTGTCTGCTGCTTGAACTGTGAAACATTACGCTCATACTATTCCCTTGTCATTTTCTGAGGTCCACAGTTCACAGACGCTCTGGGCGTTATCCTTCCACCTTCTTTCCTCCTGTGTTTCATTTCAGATCATTCCTCTGAGCATGTCTTCAAATGCACTAATCTTTTCTGCAGCGCCCCATCCTCCTTCAGTCCCCCCTGGCGTATTTCTCATCTCAGGTGTTCATCTCCAGATGTTCCATGTGGACCCTTTTCCATCTTCTGTCTCTCCTGCCTGTGTTCGTGTATTCCTCCATCTCGGAGAGCAGAGATAACTCTCAGCACTCTCAGAATCCAAGACTTCTTACTTCAATTACTTGGGAAATTCAAGCCAAAGCCATTGTATCATTGTATCCACTGCTTGTGTTTCCTCCAAGGATGGACGTCAGTTTCCAGCAGGCCTTTCTTTATGTAAGTGTTCAATAAATGTTTGCTGATTGACCGCATTTCTGAGAGCAGCTCTCAAGAAGTGGATGGCTCAATTTCTGTGCGTGGGTCCAGCACCCCCCTCCCCCGGCCTCTCACGTGTCAGATGCGGGCACAGTGCAGCCCGCCCCACACAACAGAGGAAACCGAGAGGCCGGCTGGCCAATATTCTAACGCCTCGGTCCCTTGGCCTCGACAAATGCAAAGAGTCAAATTGGCCGAAGGAAATACGGTCCGGGTCATCTGAGTCTTTTGAAAGGAAATGGTATTATTAACTCGTATCCTGTTGCTTGTTTATGCTGATTTTTGATATTTTAACTAACAGAGAACTGTGTGCAGTGCTCGCTCAGACTTTGAACCCCCACTAATTAGAACCGACCATATTCTCTAGCAAGAACAGACCACCTTCTGATCAAATGAACTTCTGAATCCCCAGGAAGGGCATCTGAGAAGCTGTGGCTTCAAGCTTATTTTCAAAGAGTTAAAAGAAAGCTCACACTCATTGATTTATAATAAGCATATGCATATAAAAAGGCTTCTTTGAGGCTTCATGAAGTGACGGAATTGTGCTTGCTCGAGGACTCAGAATTCTTCCAGCGGTGCACTACCCAACAAGGAACATCGGATTCCCCATTTCCCCACACTGTCACTGCTCTTCGACATGCGGCAGCGGGGCCCATGGCCTCTGACACATGGGACTCGGCCACTGGCACCTCACGCTGGGACACTATGCGGACATTTGGACGTCTTTGGCCCAGCAGTCCAGTCACAGCCACAGGGCCTGAGACCTAGAAACCAGAATAGAAGGCAGCATGGGGCAGTGCCCCCAGCTCCAGAATGGCAGACGGGGGTTCAAATCCCATCCCTCCACCGCCTACTATGTGTGTGGCTTTGCCCAGATCACTTAAATAAGGTGGCTACATTTCTTCACCTCTTAATCTCAGGAAAATGGTCTGTGACTCACAGAGTGGCTGCGAGATGATGTATGAAATACATTTAGTCCCAGTGCCAGGAAGGTACCCAAGGGCTACTCTCCCTGACCACTCTCTCCCCCTAACCACGGCAGGGCACCTCTGACTTCGGAGCATCTTGGCCCCGCTGGGAGCTGCTACGGAGGGTCAAGGATAACCTTGAGGTCACTTAGGAAGGTTGGATCTCGGGGCGCCTGAGTGGCTCAGTGGGTTAAGGCCTCTGCCTTTGGCTCAGGTCATGATCTCAGGGTCCTGGGATCGAGCCCCGCATCGGGCTCTCTGTTCAGCGGGGAGCCTGCTTCCCCCTCTCTGCCTGCCTCTCTGCCTACTTGTGATCTCTCTCTCTCTCTCTCTGTCAAATAAATAAATAAAATCTTTAAAAAAAAAAAGGAAGGTTGGATCTCAGAACAGATGGCCATCCCCTAGTCCAGACCCCTTCCTGGATTCCTTCATGAGTGAAGCACTGTCCTTTATTCTAGCGACCAGTTGTTAAAAGCCAGCCATGTTACCCTGTCCTCCTCCGGCAATCTTAAATATATCACTTGACCTTTCTAAGAGAGTTTCAAGTTGGACCGGCTTGCAATCTTGAAATTAGGAAGCACGAGGATTAAGCAGGACACTTTCAAATTCAGTACTGGAATTCCCTTCAACATTTCTGCCAGGAGGTTGCACAGCCCCTGTTGGGACGGAGTGCTCACGATCCCCATGCCAGGGCATTTCTCCGTGAGACAGCCAGGACCTAGATCAGAGTTGGTGTACGCTCTGCGGTTGGGAGCCCTCTCCCTTGCAGCGACTCTCACATCTGCCTCTGAGGTTTCTCCTCCCCAGCTGCCCTCATTTCCTCCCCGGGTCTCCTTGGGACAGGCTTCCAGTGCTGCTCCTTGGAATAGAGTATGGCTTGCTTCTCCTCCTTCAACGTAGAGTGCTAACACGTCAGGATGAGCAAATCAGGAATATGTGAGCTGGTATATTCCTTTCCATTCCTAAAACACTCTCACTCCAGGCAGAAAGAACTGTTCTCACCGGAAGTCCTTCTGCAGGTCTCCGGCTCCACTGGTTTAGAGATGTTCTCCCTGCCAACACACACACACACACACACACACGCACACACACACACACACGCATGCATGTGCAAGTTGATTCTTCACGGTGAGTCCCTGGTATAGCCATCTGGACTCTGATGCTTTGTAATTGGGAATTTTTTTTATAGCTTTAATTATTTCCTCTGTTCTCTTTTCTTTTTTATATACAATGAATCATTCTGTTCCTGAGAGAGGAAAAATAAAAAGATTTTTGAAAGTTATGGCTGTAATTTCAATAGAAGGAGATTGGGCTTTGAGGAATATGAGCATTTGTTGTATTTCCTGAGTCCATTTTTCATCCCCACTGGTTAATGAAGATGTTATTTCTCTCTCGCATTTCGGTTGTTAATTTCTGACAAGTGTTTTCTTCCTTTCTTTCTTTCTTTTTTTTTTTTTAGTTATGGCTGGTTATATGCCCCTCAGTTCATCCTTCTTTTGTATGCTTTATGAAATATTCAGTTCTTCTTGATAGGATGAGATTTGGTTCACCCCTGGCTGTGATTAATTGTGTTAGTATTTTGGGACCTAATTTATGTTTATATGATTCCTCTAGTGTTTCCATTTTCTTTTCTAATTACCCATTTTTTCCCCATCTTTTTTCCTGAAATTAGTACTGAATTAGCTTGCCTCTGATTACAGTCTTGGATGCATCCCAAAGAATACTGTTGGACAGCTCCCCATTATCATTTCATTCCATGAATTCTTTGTTGGGTTTTTGCAATAAAGCTTTATTAACCCTCCGTGAACCCTTATTTTCATTTGCTCAGCTCTCTTTGATTGGAAGCTGTGCCAGCCCATGGTCAGACGTAGCAGTCACTCCCACGTTTGCTTCTCCCGCCTGCCAAGTCAAGCTCTTTTTAAAAAATCAGAATTTCAGGGATTAAAAATAAGATCTACGCCTGTGTTAAGGGGCTGACTTGTCTAAGAGGCTCTTCCTCCATCTCAATTATTCATTAATTTACCATTCTGGTGCGGACGTCCGTTGAAGCAGCTCCGCCGACGGACGTAAAGCAATTAGCGTTGCTCGTCAGGCCTCCTTCCCCTGTGGATCTTGCCTGGTTAATAAGAAGAGGGGCCTTCAGGAGAGCATCCCTTCTGGACTGGCTCTGCAGACGGCCAGCGCTTCGTCTTGGCCGCTGGGCTCTCCAGCAGCCCCATCAGTCTGAGGCAGGTAGGGCCTGCCTGGAATGAGGGTCCATCTCATCCATTATCAACCAAGGCACCTTGCTTTCAAGTCAGCCTGGAGTCTGCGTTTTGCTTCTTGGTGGGCCTTCCTTTCAGAGAATGGCCTGCTCCTCTCCGCGGGCACACACCTCCACGTCCTGTCCCCCTGCATGCACATCTACATACAACATGCTGCTAGGTACATGCCGCACGCCTGCTACCCATTTCCACGGGAAACACACCCACTTGCCTCTTCCCATGGAGCCTTTGGGGCCTCTGCCTCCCTAGGAGGTGCCATTTCCTACATTAAGGATGTTGGAAGAAGGCTCCAGGCCACGATTAAAAAGGGGTCTTCCCACAACCAGCAAAGGCTCTGCTACCCAGAATCCCCCACGAGGGCGGAGTGCTCACACTGTTTGGACCAGGGCCCGTGCGCCACCCTACCCTTGATCTGCCGAGGCAGGGTGGGACTGGTGTTGATCCAGTGATGAACAGCATATTCCTCCTAACTGCTTCCCAAGTTCCAGAACCCTTGGCCGTGTAATTCTCACACCACCCCCTCCTCCCACAGAGAAAGCACTAACAGCTCTTCCCTCTTGAAGGAAGGACTCAGAAGTCCAATTCCAAGCTGCCTAACCTTCCTGTGAGGACACACCTGGGATTCTCATCCACGCGGAGTGCGCCTGGAAGGCCCGCAGGCCGCCAGCCTCACCGCGAGGCTCTGCACCACAGAGGCTCATCCACCGTGTCCCTACTCTGCCAAGCACTGGCTGGGGGCTCTCACGGTGGCCCACGGAAGAGGAATCTTGGCTGAGCAGTGGTATGGGCCTAGCTGCCTGACCCCGGGGTTCCTGCCGATGGGCCCTCAATGCCATGCCCTCTGCAGTGCCTGGGGCCATGTCTTGGTGGCGTGGAGGGCTACTGCAGTCTCCAAGGAGAACTCCTTGGTATAAATTATACCCAGAGGGTTAGCCACTGCTAACGCTGAAGAAACTCACTTCCACAGAAGCCCCAGAGCAAAGCAGTGCAGTCTGCCAGCACGGCACCCTCTCATTTTCCAGTCAGTCCTTCAACAGTTGGAGAACAGCAACATCCTCGAAACCTTAGGTTCTGTGTTTATTGTTTGGCCACGTGGGCCAGTTCAGACCAGAGCAGAGCGTTTCCCTCTTGCCAACAAGGCCGCTTCTAACCCCCGAGCAAGAGGCACAGTTGCAACAGCTGGGACAAGGGAGTGAAGTGTGGTGTCAGGAAAGGCCTACCCAACTCCAGCATTTGGGGCAGATATAAAGGAACAGGAATCCAGGATTCTCAGAGAAGTCCCTTATTATTTGTGCTTCAAATCTAAGATGCCCTCTGGGGCATGCTGATTTTTTTCAAGCCTCATTTCTATTATTCTCTGACCTTCTTTATCTTGGAAATTTCTTCAAGGATGGACCCTACCAATGTCCTTTTGGGATTTGATTTTTGCTGTTATCGTGGCATCAGGCTAGGTTTTGATATAAATCATTTTATAACAACTCGGCGGGCCTGTCTTATCTCTTCTAGAACTGCGTCCAAACCAGATTCCCTTCCTCCAAAGTTCAGAAAATGGGGCCAATTCTCCCCCTTGAATCCCTATCCTTTGTGTTTCTTGTTGGACTCTCTGCTTAGTAAATGTTTTTGGCTTGGAACTGGGATTAGATATTGGTTTTCCAGGCTGAGCAGTGACCCAATGATTCCAGTTCCTTGGACAGTCTTCAGATCTGGGGTTCACTCTGTGCTGCCTCTGGCCAGCTGGGCACCTTGGATATAGTGCCCTAGAGATGAGCCTCAGGGACACCTTCTGCAAAAAGGTGCAGAGAGTTGGGGGGAGTAGGGTTTCCTGAGTGAGCACTAATGGTGATGCACAAAGCAATTTTAGGGTGAGATGCCAAACACCACACTAAACCGTAGTGAGTGGGTGAGGGAGAAACACAGGTCCCTCTCAACTCTCTTTCAATCCTTCTGCTTACCTTTGGGGAGAAAGTCTTGGTTTGGGGGTGGTATTTCTTTAATATCTCTTGAACACGTGCTATTCAAATGTAAAAAAACAGGCTTCAGCTAAAGCTGCATACCATATTTCTCATTTGATATGTCTTGACAATTGTCCTTTATTTATTACATATGTCCAATATGCCACAGACTAGAGTGATTTAAACTTGCTTTTACAAATGAACGCACTTAAATTTTTAAAAAAGTGAGTCAACAGTGGTACAGGTAGTAAGCCCCTATGTCCAAAATTCAACAAAATGGTTGCTGTATGAACAACAGAAGTTCAGGACACGCTGGGCTCCATGGCACTGGAGGTCCCTTGCACCCTCAGCATGGGTCTCCTGACTAGAAAACTACTATCGCTGTATATAGTCACAGTTGTCACCAAGGGGCCAAACCCACCTTCCCACCAGCTATCTGGAGGCCAGAGGAAGTCAAGCCGAGAGGCCCCTGTCCCCAGGGGCTCGGCCCTCCACCCCGGTGGGCTTGCCACCCACCCCGGGTGCTCGGCAAGGAGCTCTCCCCTCCAGCGGCGGACCGGGATGCGAAGCCTTGTTGGCACAGGTTTCGAGCCTCCCTCTGTCCTTTAATTACTTTGATACGAGCCACCAACTACCCCTGCCTCACATCTGGCTGGTTGTCCACAAAGAGAAGAGCAAGTTTAAGTTTGGAAGAAGGAAAGTGAATTATTCAGAATAGCTCATTTCACCTGAGCCACTTTCTTAAGAAACTAAGAACAGCCTGAAACTTGTTCTTGAGTCACAAATGTCCCTGAGAAAGATCCACGGAGATGGGACCAGAACATTGCCCAGAAGTCCCAGCCTTCCCACGGCCATCCCCCAGCTGGGCTGTGAAGAACGGGCTCCCTCAGGCTCACCAGCACCGTCGCTGGGAGGACTTGTGATCATCTTCATGCAGAGACAGGAGGGTGCTGGCCTTCTCTCAGCCACTCTCCCAGGGACACACATGATTCACCCCAACTTCACCTGGCAGCCCTGGGTGCTCAGGGGCAAGCACTCCTATTGCTAAAGGGAAGGAAGAAGGCCTAGGACAGCGGGTCTTGCCTGACTGCCCGACTCCCTGCCTCGGCAGTGACACTGTCAGGCCTAGTACAGCCCCCCTAGAAACCCCAGATAAGAGAGGCTGAGGTAACACACGGTCCCCAGCGCCCTACAATGGAGCCACCCAGGAAAGCACACGTGAGGGAGGGAGAAGCTATAGGGAATAACCCTGAACCCCTCTATTTCACAAATGTGGGTTCTTTCTTACGAGGAACAATTTTCTTTTGGCGTATCTCCCAATGGATGGTGATCATGTTTCTGCAGTTAGTGCCTTTGGGAAGGTTGGTGTTACATGCGTTCGGCTAACGGCCCAGGGGAACTGGCTGAAGGCGGAGCCCTGAGGGTCAGAAGAGGATAAGGAGAGGTGCTCAGAAAGGAAGAACTCAGCTTCGGGGCTGGCCCAGCCCCTGGGGGTTCACGGTGCTGGGCTGATTTCTCCCCCACAGGAAAAGGACCAGCGCCTATGACGACGTGCTATGCACCACTATCCTCGCTGGGCAGCACTGTCATCCTGTCCGTGACACAACGTTGTCAGCTCACAAGGAGTGGATCTAAATGTAGGCCCTGAGCAGAGCACAGGATCCGCAGGATCTGGGCCAAGGTGCCCAGCGAGGGTCCATGCCTGTTGCCAGGATCACGACCTCCGGGTCTGCCAGCTGACTCCAGACCCTTCTCAGCGTGACTCCACTGGTGCAGGAGCCGGAGGCTGGGCCTCACCCAGTGGGTTCACAGGCACTGAGCCCATGGAGTGCAGACCCAGGGTCAGATGATGAGTCAGAGTTAAGTGGGACACACACTCTGGTCTCAGGGAGCTGAATCAATACATTCACTTTTCCTTTAAGTTATTTTGAGTTAAATTTCTATCACTTGCAAGCCTACAAAGGCTGAGTCGTGAAGGCTGGGCAGGAACCTGGCAAATGAAGAGGGATGGAGGAAGAAGAAAGGGCATGTGGGAGATGAGCGGGCAGAGCCCGGGAACCCCGCACTGGCCCCAGCGTGGTCTGAGGCTGGCACTGGCCAGTCAGCTCTAGGAGTTTACCCAGGAGGCTGGTGAGGAGGACGGGTGGGACACGTGGGCAGGGGATGGCCCCAGAGAACTTGGGAGCCATGACTCTGGTCCTGAAGGGATTGAAGAGCCCCAGCCCACAAGCGGGGGGCATAACTGGGCCCCCTCCATCTCATCCCCACCCCCTGCCCAGCACACGGCTTCTGTGCCTCTCCCATGCGAAAGCAGAATGACAAGCTCGGGGTCGTGAAGCAGGAAGGTGACCACAGCGGTTTTCCAAAGCTCCCTCTGGAGACCGAGGAGCAGAGGAGGCCGGGCTGGGTGCCTGGAGGCCAGTGAGGGGCGGAGGCAACAGTCCCGGTGCCAGCAGGCCTCGGCGAAGGCTCAAAAGAGGCCCTGTGGCCACTTCCCTGACCTGTTCCATTTTGGAGGTCTTTAAAATGTCTGCTTTAAAGACCTGGGAAAAATAAGTACTTGAGAACTGGAATAAAAATAGGTAAACGTCATCTCCTCACTTAGGCGCAGCGAGCCATGGCGTCTCAAGCCTGCTCGCAAACGTTAGCTCATCACCATGGCGAGAGGTGGTTATTAAGGACATCTTCTCGATATGGAAGACGAGCTCGGAGGTGCGTGCGACTGTGGCACGGGCCTCCGGGCCATCCGCTGAAGGCCACCGCCTCCACTCCCTGCAGTTCCGCACCAGCCCCCGCCTTCCACAGGCGTCCTGTCCCCGCTGCCCACACGCGCCCGTCTCCACTGCCGGCGGTGCCTCCATCTGCCCCACTTGCCTCCCAGCTGGCCTTCTGCTCCCCTCCGCCCGCCAACACACAGTCCTGGAGAGAGAGCAGGCGGGCGGGTCAGCTGTTCCTGGCGGATTCACCTGGAAAGGGATCAGAGACAACACCGGGCTTCTCCCCGGGAGCCCGTAGAGCCACAGGCGGGAGTCTAAGCGAAGCGGCCCTGCTTCCTCGCCTTGGATAACCCAGGACTCCACCCGGGAGGCCAGCAAGCGCCAGGGGAGCCCGATCCCTTGGGAAGATGAGTTCCTAAGAATCCCAGGAGCCAAGATCTGGGCGCCATCCCACAAGTGATGCAAAAACCCTGCCCGCTGACCCTGGGAGCCAGATAACCATGAGGAAGCAGGAGGAAGTGGGAGGAAGCAGACTGTGTCCTGCAGACCGGCCCCGGATCCAGCCACACCAGCTCAGTCCACTCCACAGGCGTGCAGAGGAAGGGCCCCTGGATGACGGCGGAGTGAGAGTCCGAGCTGTATTAAGTGGCCATCAGATGACTACAATAATGATCAGGGCCTATAGGTCGGGGTTCCTCCTCCTGAAAATTCTCCAGCAAGAAAAGAGGGACCTGTCTCCACATCAGGACTGATTTCTACGCTCTCAGATGAGGACTGGGAGAGTCACCATGTGCCTACAAGGAATTCAACCTTCAAGTCTCCCCAGGTCCTCCAGGCCTCCCTGCTGCCTCTGGAGCCAAAGGAGCCATGATTCTAATGCTACCCACAGACTTTTGTAGGGGGGAGAGGAGGGAGCAGCGCATGACGATTTAGAAATCTGCTGCTAATGTTAAAAAAGCAAAGATTTCACATTTTAAAAAATTCCAATTTCCAGATTGTGTTAAAGGACATCTGAAGATGTGGTCCGGCTTTCTCCTGCTGGAGGTGAGTGGCAGGGCCACTGGCCAGCCCAGCCCCTCTGTGGGCACCACCATGCCGGTCCCGCTTCTCCAGGAGCACAGCGGGCAGGGGTGGGGCTCCACTGAATTAAGGGGCAGGACATCCCCGGTTGCGTGACTGGTAGCCCCAAACAGAACCTTGTGAATTGACAAGAGCATGTGATGAGTCCCCACTACCATATGTCTTCCATGAATAGAAACACTATTATTGCTGAGATGCAGATTAGATAAAAAGACAATTACTGGGATCGGCTATTAGGATACAGATAAATTCAGTATATGTCCCCAAACCATCTGGGTCACTTAGATGTGCCAAATAAACCCCTAGAAAAGTTTTCCCTTACTTGAGGTGGGGGGGGGGGGAGGTAAATCAGGTGTTAAGGCCAGTCTAAATTACAGATCCTTTATCACACTCAGAGCAGCAAGATGTTCTGGTCTCAAGGAACACAGGAGAACCAGAGGCGATAGCCTTACCTCTCCCCTCATATTCCTTCTCTCCCTCTCTCCTCCTTCCCCCTCCCTCCTGCTCCTCCACTCCCATTCCTCTGTCCTTTTTTCTCTCTTGGGCATGAGTTTGCTCATGTTCTCTCAATCTCTATTATAGCACAAGCATAATTCTAATTGAACAATTCAAGTTTAAAGGTCTACGCTGAGATAGAGAATTCCAGCAGATGTGTCAAATATCTAGAAATGTCACTTCATGAATTTTGGCTAGAACATGAGCCATGTCGGATCCGTGAAGTGTTCCCCAGTCCATCCCCGCCCCTGTCCATGGTATCTCGAGTTTATCATTCAGTCGTTTATCCACTCAGCAAACTGTGCAAACCACTCACAGTCCCAAGAGGGTTCTCTGGGGACACCAGGCCTTTGCTGATCAAGGGATACTAAGAAAAATCGTGTGGTCCCTCCCTCGTAGGACACCCACCCTGGGGCGGAGGTGGGGGAGGGGAGGCATGTGGGAAGATCCCCCTCCAGTGCTCTGTGATAAGTGCCAGGATGGAGGGAAGCACTAGGGTAGTCACTCAGCATTCTAATTTATGGCAGGACATCGAAGGAGCTTAAGCAGGGAGTGACGTGATCACTCATGTAATTGAGTAAATTAGATGTCAAGAAAGCACTGTTCTGTCCACAATATTGTTAGCTGGATTGTTAGACAATCGGCAGCCCCCACTCCAGCTCTCCTTTATTTATTGGAAATCTGTGGTGTGTAATGGGATAGGTTGGCCATAAAAACGTCTAATCGTTGCATGTCGTTCAGCTTTGCATGAGAATGGCAGATTCTGCTTACTATTCCTGGACTCTCTCACAATCTGATTAATTGCGCTAGGTCCGAATTATAAGGAAGAGAAGAGGCAATAGGGGAGAGAACTAAGACACTATTAGCAAAAGGCCTCTCCCATGAACAGGAGCCATATTTCAGACGTGCCTACAAGGGCCCACGTAAACCACGTCAAGGCTACTTTGTGAGGTATTCTGGAACCCCTTGAGAGGGTGGGACCATCAGTTCTCTTCTAGGGAGGCAAAGCCTTTACCTTGAATCCAAGCCTTTGTCAACTTGTTGTGAGAGGTCACCTTTATCCTCATGTGCCAGGTGAGGCTCAGAGCAAACAGAATGTACCCAAGACAAAATGAAGAGAAGGGGGACACAACCAGAAAGTCGAGGATTTTACAGAAGGAGGGGTCCCCTCCACATGGGGGAAAAGAGCAGGTGCAGGTGGCTGGAAGGGCAATTTGGCAGCACCTGTGTTACCACCTGGAAACACGGCATCCAATGATTGCTATCAGTCAACTACCCAAGTGGTTCCATTCTAGTGTCTCTGGACTTTTCTCAGACCCTGCCCCTGCTTGCATTGGAAGCTTGGTGCAATTTACTGTACGAACTCCCCTAAGTAGGCTGGCAGCAGGCCACCACAAGGCCATGCTGATGTGGTCCCTATGAGGAAAACTCACAGCTGCAGACCAGCCACTAATTACTCCACCTGCGCTCCCCACACTCACACGCGCTCCCTCGTCTGCAGCTACTGGGATGATGACGATGGTAACTGCAAAGACCCCAGGGTCCAGGAGAGTAGCCCCTCTAAAGCAGTAGCCATGAGCCAGCTAAGTAATATTTTCCCAGGGGAGTCTCCCCAAACTCTCTGTTTTGAGAGGAGCACCCTAGTGGCTTTGTCCTGGCAAAGTGGCATGGCCTTAGAGAAGAGCGTTGGAGCAAGACGAAACTGGTTTTGAAGCTCATCTCTGCCACCTATAAGCCTGGATGATCTTAGGCAAGGTACCCGACATCTTTGAAGTGAACTTACTGTAACATTGAGCAAATGAAACCTACTTTGGTAGGTTATTGTTGAAATTAGAAAGACCGTTGTTCATGAATTCGCTCAATAAACATTTACTGAGAGCCCGCTACATCCCAGGCACTGTGCTAGGCCTTGTTCAGGGCAGAACCCACCCACAAATGGTTCCTGCTTCAGTGAGGTCTAAACCTCAGTGCGTGTAAACAAATAAGATAAGTTCAGATCGTTATAAATGCTACATGTATGATACAGCAAGAGGAGAGGATAAGGAGCAGTGGAGGGTGTTATTTAATTAACTAAGATGGGCTGGGAAGACCTCTCTGAGAAGCTGGCGTTTAGTAGACCCTGAGTCAGGAGGAGTCAGTCCCAGGGAGCCCTGATGGAAACCATTCCAGGCAGAGGGCCTCAGATGGGAACAAGCATGAACCGGTAATTGGCCGGAAAGGTCTGTGTAGCCTGGAGGGTCCTGAAGCATGGAAGGCAAGGTTGCAGAGTTGGGCAAGGGTCAGAGCCCACAGGGACCCAGGGCCATAGCCCAAAGTTGAGGTTTTATGTCAAATGTAATAGGAAGACACTGGGAGGTTCCGTACTGGAGAGAGAGAGAGTACCGGACTTAGAATGGGTGAGAAGGAACCCGGAAGCCACGATGCCTATTGGTAGGGAGGCCAGCACCCAGTGGTACAGGTGGAGGGAAGTGGACAGATCCAGGAGGCACTCTGGAAGGAGAGCTGGCAGGGTCCATGGGTACACTGCATGGAGGGCCAGGAGGGCAAGGGAGGAACTAAAAGTGACCCATGCTCTGGGCCTCTGGCGACCAAGTAGGTCATAACATCACCGACTGTGGTGTGAAGAATGGTGGAAGAACAGCTCCCCTGCGGACCTGGTATGGCAGAGGGGCCTGTCAGACAACCCGGGGAGGGACCTGGGGACAAAGGGGAAGTACGTGTTTGCAGTGAGTGGACACTCCGGGCTGGAAAGAAGTTTGGGAGTCATGAGTGTTTCGCAAGTATTTAAAAGTCCAGAGAGTGGTCGAGATGCCCTAGGGAGCCCTAGAATATAAAGTACAGTGCACTCAGGAAAGGCTGTAATAATAATGACCGTACACAATAAATAATGAATACGGCGAGGTGGCCGCCCAACCGCCCCGTGGCCTCTCGATTTGTCCCCCGAGACTGAATCCACATTGAACAAAGGACTCTGAGAACTCCAGAGCTCCCC
The DNA here is from genome assembly GCA_028534135.1 of Potos flavus. Lineage (NCBI taxonomy): Eukaryota > Metazoa > Chordata > Mammalia > Carnivora > Procyonidae > Potos > Potos flavus. Next base: position 79,316,466 of record CM052898.1, on the reverse strand, counting down.
ATCCCATCCCCTCGCCCTGGGGCTGGTGTCTGGGGACCTCACTTATTCCCTCCTTCAGTGCGGCCAGCCCCGCAGCCCAGAGAATTGGCCAGATGGACCCATGCGTGGCTCTGACGGCCCCGTCCCGGGGCACACATGCAGTAACGGGAAGAGGCGGGGTCATAAGTAAGAGATGGCCTCCCCATCAGGCCCGCAGCTGTAGACACTACCCAGCTCCGCTCCATCCCCTGAGCTGCGGCTGCTTGAAAAGGTGGTTACCTGATACTGTTTCAGTAACTAGGTGTTTCTATGAACTCCCTCTGGCCTCCATTTTTCCAGTCTCTGCTATGTTATTAAGCAGAGGCCTCTCTCCCCGTGCGGTAACCCACCATGAAGGGCCATGGCCGACACAGGGCCACTGTCCACGGTATCCCCGTATATCCAGAATACCTCACAAAGTAGCCTTGACATGCAGGGGGCTGAGCTCTTCGAGAAGCACGGCGTGCCCCGCGTATGGACCAAACATGGGCTGGGAGGAAAAGAGGCAGCTCTGGGAACTTGCTCTACCACTGCTGAGCTATGCAAACGAGGCGAGTTGCTTAACTTCGGTGAGCCTCTGTTTCCACATGAAGACCAGGGAGATATGGCTAGGAGGAAGCTGATACTTCCTACGTGCACATTCTGTACTGGGAACAGGGTGGTTCTCATTTTATTCAATCCTCAGGTAGGTATCCCTGTCCCCATCCTACCGATGAGGATCCTGAAACCTGACTCGCCCATGTCTTGGGTTTTCTGAGGCTGGAATGTTCTAGCACACTGAGGCTGGGGTCAGGCCATCGCAGGCAGCGTTAGGCGATGCCAGCCTCTGCCTGAGATTTTGAACCCAGTGGGATCTGAAAATGTTGTGCCTGCCTGGGTCCCTGTACAAAGGAGTCAGCAGTATCCTGGCCTTCCTGGGTGGGCAACTGCTTCTGAAAACTTCTCAGGTGACCCGAGGGGTGCACTCCCTTTTGTGAGCTAGAGCTACCCTCTGCTTTGCTCTGCCAAGGGATGGCCTCCTCCTCTCTGCCCCATGTCCTAATGGAATAGGCTTAGAGTGGGCAGGCTGGGGCTGTGTTTTCCTAACCTCCCAAACTCCAGCCCCGTGAATGCCCTGGGCACCTTCCTTCTCAGATCGGATAACCACAGACCCTGGACGTCAGGTCTGGAGATGGACTAACACATCATTATATCTCTCTCTAGACTGCTGGCTCTCCTCGGGGAAGCCAGAGCTCACCCTCTCAACACACTGCAACTGAGCCCATCTGTGTCAGTCATTGGAGAACAAACTTGGGCGGTGGCAAGTCTCTTTAATGACCTTATCTGATTCGCACGCTTTACCTATTCTTTCTATTCGCTCTGTCAAATGCACGGACCCAATGCCCACAGTCTTGCGACAGCTCAAGGAGACTCTTACACTTGGGTCCCATGAGCAAAGGAGACTAATTACTCGCAGTATGCTGTGTGTATCCCCACAACTGTTTGCCAGTTGTATATTTAATTTAATTAGCTATGAATAAACCTATTAAGTATAAACGTGCCAAAGAGCTATTGCTTCTATGACATGGAGTTCAATGCTTTGAAAAGATAACAGCCGCAAGTTACTAAGAAATTACTCATGTTTGGGACAGGGCAAGACAAAGCTAAAAGATCAGAAACAGCAGCACGAAAAATCTAGCGGATTTTGCACTCAAAGTGCTTGAGGGTCTTCAAGTTCTTGCTCCATTAAAAGAAGCCAGAAGTGGCCACTGTCAAGGGAGTGCTTTAGGTGGCCAGAGTAGAGTGACCTCTGAGAACTTAGCCGACCTCAGGGAGTGATTTAAGGCACGGCATGGGCTTAACCCTCCCAGGTCCATCCAAGGACTCTTCTTAGCGGTTCCAGAACAACTCTTGCTGTTACTCCCTACTGAAACCATCCTGGAAGGCCACGGTCCCAGCACCTGCCTGCAGCCATCTTGGTAAGGTCATGCGGACGGTCTGAGAGAATGGCATCACCCCAGAGGGAGCGACCAACAAGGCGGAGGGAGAAAGCAGATCCATGGCACTGGTCTGATCTTCCTGGTCCACTGGGAGACTCATAAATTCCCTGTAGGTTTAAACCAAGTTGGGTTGGGCTTTCTATCACCTACCTAGCATTCTCTCCTCTGATCTCTCTTCCAGTCTCGCTTTTCTGGACAACTTCTCCTTCTTCTTTTCCATCATCAAAGCTAACACTGTGGAACACATTTCATCCTTCCAACAGCCCTGTGAAGTCAGTACCACTGTGAGGAAACTGAGGCACGGAGACATTCAGTGACTTTCTCAAGGCTACACAGCTTGTAAGAGGCAGAGGCAAGATGGGAACCCACATAATCATCCCTCTAGTAGGAGTTCATCAAATGCACCATGGGGCCCATGATAGCTAGAGGCATAGCACGACAGCAGGCCTACTCTGTGGATTCATTATTTTCCCATGAAGAGACCTGATTCTGTGCCTTATACAAATGTCCATTATTGAAAAGGCCACAGGTATGTATCCCACTATTCAGTAGTCCATTTTCACCGCTATGTGATAAATAACTTGAAGCCAACAATGTGTCTTATTCCTATTTGTACCCCCAGAACCTGACACACAGTAGGTGCTTAATAAATGTCTAACACACTGAATTGTGCGAGTCGGGCCCCTACTCTATATATTCCACTTCCCCAACCCTCCACCATACCTGCTCCCTTCAAAGACCAGCGTCTCCAAGGATTCTCCCTGACGTGTCCAGACGTTAAGACTACTCCGTGCCCCGGCATCAGCACTGTACTTCTCTCCCATCCCACCCTCCATATCTGTTTCCCTTCCCCATGGAGCACAGAACCTTTGCATTCCCTGTAACCTTCACCACACATTACAGCTGCAGCCCCCACGAGGCAGTTTCTTTCCTCCAAAGTATCCTGCTCGGAATGAGGGTAAATTACCACCCAGGGGGCAGTGGTGCCTTTGCATGTGGCCTTGGGATCCAAACAGCTGAACTTCACGTGCAGTGATTAATTGATGAAAAATGATAAGACTCTCCTTTCAGTTATGCTGTTTAAGTTAAAATATAACTCTGTTAAAACAGCCAAGGCAGAGACCCTAAGTAGCATTAATCATGTCCACATTTTAAAATCTGATACATAATTTAAGAACAAGAGGCAAAGAAAGATAAGCACTTAAGTACGATTTGGTGTCTTTTTGTTAAACCTTGACTCATCGATCAACTCATCACTTAACCCTCATCTTCTTCCCTGGCTGCAGGAGAACCCCTCCTTCAAATCTCCCCGAATTTTATCTTTAGAGATGAGGTCTTTGCTCATGGTCCTCAGGGTACACATTCTGCTGGTTCCAATTCCCCTCCCAGCGCCTCCAGTTCCATTTCCACTACAGGCAGAAGGAACTGTTGGTACCAGAGCCCCTGGGAAGGGCACTCCAGCACGTGGTGCCCATAGCATTTCCCCCAGATGCCCCAGGAGACCAACTGTCCCCTCAGCCTTCTCCCCTCACTGCCAGCACAGGACCCAATAAAAAGTGTCATGGCACAGCACTCCCCGATCAGGCATTCCCCAAGATTGGGTCCTTGGCCACCTGCTTCCTCTGTGCTCCCTCTTAAAAGAGTTCACCCGTTCCTTCATCTGAGTGAGTCACCATCTTTTGCTTCTGTGAACTTTCAACCAAAATCTTGAACCCAGTTCCAAGCTTGAGATTAACTACCAGCTTCAGGAAATCGGGGCCAAGGAAGGTAGAGAGTAGAATTCTCCATTCCCGTCACTAAGTCAAATCTGCATGCCCAACGCTAAACTGATTAAGCACCTTTTCCCCAACCAAGGCTCTTCTCTGTGACACTTCCCAATACCAGGCTTGGAGCTGGAGTCATGTGGTGTTGGTCCTCTTACCTCTGAAACTGAGTTAGCTTCTGAAGCTTGTTGCCTCCCCCTTCTCAAGGCCACCGGCACCTCTCCCTCCCTTTCTCCTACCTGCTCCCCCCAGCCCAGGACCTTGGGATGTTCTGGAGCTTCTGCAGCAGCTTCCTACCTGGTCCCACTCCATCTGCCCAGCACCTCCTGATTAATTTCACAGAGCCCCACTGTGGTCACACCAATCTTTCTACTAACCACTGTCTGATGCTGCTTCTGTGATCTGAGCAAATCATGCTGCTTCTGTGATCTGATCTGGGTAAAATACAGGCAGAAAATGAGAGGGAGCATAGTATCCTCCCCTGACAAAATACATACATGCATGCATACATACACACATACATACATGCATATACATATAAAGTAGAAAGACATCAATATTCCAACGTGGTATTTTCAGGGGGAAACTTAAGATCTCTGTCTAGCTAGAATCAACTATAACCAAATCAAAGGTATTCATAAGGCGAATGAAGGGATGTGCCCCATCAGGGAGAATGGCCACACCCAGAGAATAAAAAGAAGCTTCTCGGAGAGAATTAAGCCAGGGCCTTCCCAGCCCTGCCCCACCCCCCACAGATCCACACGTGCATTTCCCATTCTCAGTGGAAGGGATAAGTCCCCAGGTATTCGGCGATACTTCAGGGCTGGTGTTCCATAGCCCCAGATTAGCCTGCATAGCTCAGAATCCTGCCTGCCAAAGGGAGGTTTTCTGCCCCTTTGGAGTTGCCTGAAGGACAAGGTGTCCTTGCCAGAGAGCTTGGGTATCTGCTCCCCTTGGAAGTTCTGCTCCCAGGGTAACAAATACACAGGGCTGGGTCCACCTATGAGCCTCTGGGAGCCTCGAATGTGTGACTCTGCCCGGAAGACACAGCTCTGTCCTCCACATGCTGATGAAAACAAATTTCCAAGTCTGCAGCCCTAAGATCCAGCTCGCCGTGGTAGTGAAGGGCCCTATGAAGACCTAGCGGAATATACCACCAGCTGCCTGAGGATCCTCCTTGGCCCTGGAAACCTCACAAAAATCAACAGGAGCTTTGGAATGAACAGACCAGGCTCCACTTCTATCCACTCTGACCTCAGCAACGGCCAACTCCTCAAGACACCTGCCCAGATGACCTTAGGACCCTGAGAACCTCCCAGAGCTTGACCATCAGGCTGGGCAGAAGGCAGCAGGTGTTGGGCATAAGAGAAACGATCCCTCCCTGTGGGCAGTTCTCCCGAGTCCTGGGCCCTTTCCAGCCCAACTCTGAGAAGTAAGAAGCCCACTTGGTCCCGACTTCAGTGACTGACACTTCTTGGGTGATGCTTTTGTTAAAATCAAACACAAATGGAGACCCGCCTTGAAAATCCCCTGAGCAGACAAAACCAGTTTAGTCATACGAGCAAAGCCTGATTTAGCTTACATTGCAAGACAAGTGAGGCTGAGTCAACCTGGGTCACTTCCTGCTAATGTGTCTGAAAATATAAGTGAAACTTAATGGGCTCCCGCAAGTTGACTCGAGGTAGCCACTAAACAATTCACTTTCATTTAAGAAAATTCTAATATTCCAACCAATCACCGTGAAGAACAGCCGCTGCCTTCACCCTACTTTGTAACAATATTATATCCGAGCCTCATTCCATGTTTTGGTTTGAGTGCTCCTGGTTTGCAAATTGTCTTTTTCATGTGTGCGCAATAAACTTTTACTAATTAGTACTTCAGTGATTCACTGGTTTGACTTCTGGTTTTTTCCGAACTAGATACTTTCTTTGCCACATTCAATTGCATTCAAAATTTACAATTTTGAAAAAGCTAAATTTCTAACTCATTCTCACCATACCATCCACACAGAATATCTAGAAGGGGGACGATCAAGAAGAGAGAGGCATTTTTCCATAGCCGGTCCACCCTTTCCCAGCCTCTTGCCCACCATCTGGGGCTGGTGTTCCCTGAGACTAAGGTGTGAGGCCAGGGGCAGGAGACCTCTGCTCACCCTCCATTTGGACATGGTGTTGTCACTGGTTCCATCCTAGCTCAGAGTGATCCCCGTTCCTTTCCCATTAACCACCTCAAAGATTCCTTATTTTAACAAGCCCCAGTGAGAAAGTCCCATCCTTCTCCAAATAACTCCACTTCTTAGTTTATCCTTCTTGTATGCATAGGTTACATTGAACCATGTGAAACTGCCAATATTCAATCACTTTGACCTTTAAAAATGGATTTCGTATGCTTTTAATCCAACACAAGCAGGTGTGAATACAGAGTCTAATTACCCCTTTTTTTATTCAAAAGGTAAGATATTAAATACTTTGTTTTTCATCTTGCTTGTTTGACTGAATAAATCTTGGCAATCTTTCCAACTCAGGTCATTGAGAGCATCCTTTTTTTTTTTTTTTTTAACAGCTGCTGAGTATTATTCCATTGTGTTGATGTTCCATTAGTTATTCAATCAGTCCCCCATGATGGACATTTGGGTTGTTTCCAGTCTTTTGCTATTATAAACAACAGAGCAAAGAACTATCTTGAACATCATTTTGCACAAGTATATCTACAAGATAAATTCCTAGAAATGGAACGTCAGGGTCAATGGGTGTATGTATTTGTAAATTTGATAGATTTTGCCAAAAGGCCCTCATTAAGAATGTGCTAATTTACATTCCCACTAGTGATGTTTGAGAGTTCCCAGATCAGTGATACTTAACATTTTTCCTTTAGATCAGTGTTTTCCGAAGTACAAGTTGTGACTCATTACTGAGTCACGAAATCAATTCCATGGGTTGCAATCAGTATTTCTTAATGAAATAAAATAGGATAGCATATAATAGAATCAAGAAGAATAAAACAGAAAATACTACATTGCGGGGACCCAGCGCTAAAGCACCCAGACTATATGTGAAAAAGATTCATTTGCTAATTTGGAGGGACTGCCTGGAGGGGCAGGGGACAGCTGGGACTCTCTATGGAGACAGAGGTGCTGGTGGATGCCACTGTTGTGCTCCCCACCTACCTTGTTAACACAGGTGGGCACACACGGACCTGGCATCCTACTGCTGCCTTGCTAAGGCTGGTGGGAGCGAGGGGTTGTGGGGGTCACAACTGGCTGAGGCCAGTGAGCGTGAGCCATACAGCATTCTCCTGCTCCCTTATGGAAGCCCACAGACCTGTGCAGACAAGGCACTCTTCTCTCTTGCTAAAGCCACTGGGTGCAGAGACATGGCATTTTCCCAACTGCCCTGCTGAAGCTGGCAAGTGTATTCCACCCCATACATTCTCCTGCTGCCTCAGTAAAGGCAGTGGGCACATGCAATCCACATGGGGGATGTTCCTTGATCACTTGGCCCTCTGGCCAAGGGGGCTTGCATTCCTGGGCTCCACAGGACTGTAACAATTGGAAAGACAGTTCCTGGCAAGCCACCACCCTCAGGACACTGCACAGACAGCAGATGGAAACACACCACCAGTCTTCCTGTGGAAAAGGCCCATTTAACGTGTCCTGGAGCTTTAGTCTGAGGGACAGGCTTCGGGTTTGCCACACATCTACAGGATACAGAAGCACTCTCAGGGAATGTAAGCGAGGAGATACTGTCCTTACACACTCCTGTGGCCTTATGACAGCTCAAGACTACCTCCCAGAAAGAAGATCATACTCTTGTCTGGAGCCCCAGTTTTTTTAACTGTCACCTAGGGGCCACCTCCAGATCTTCTGGTCTAGAGGCCCACAGGGATTTTGGTGACAGCCCTACAGGACTGTATGTATTTGCATAATTTAAAAGCTGCTTCCTGAGGGTCTCACTGCCAATTGACCTGAAACTAGGTGCTAAATGAGATCCCTCCCTTTGGGGCACTGACATGTCTTGGCACACCCTCAACAATGGGGGCATATTAAGAACAAATCAGGCTGTTTAAACAATCACAAAGGTTCAGGAGACAACAAAGATCTAGGAGAAAGTTGAACAATAGAGTTCATCACCTACACAAGGCCACTCTTTCAAGACTGGGAGAGTACCTGTTTTGCATAACACACATAAATAAACACAGAGAGCCGAGAAAAATGAAGAAACAGAGGAATATGTTCCAAACAGAAGAACGAGATAAAACCTCACAAATGGGGGCAACTGGGTGGCTCAGTGGGTTAAGCCTCTGCCTTCGGCTCAGGTCATGATCTCAGGGTCCTGGGATCAAGCCCCGCATCAGGCTCTCTGCTCAGCAGGGAGCCTGCTTCCTCTCTCTCTGCCTGCCTCTCTACCTGTGATCTCTCTCTGTCAAATAAATAAATAACATCTTAAAAAAAAATTAAAAAATAATAATAAAAAAACCCCCTCACAAATGGACCTTAATGATATCGAGGTAAGTAATCTACCCAAAAGAATCCAACATAATGGTCGTGAAGATGCTTGCTGAACTCGGGAGAAGAATGAATGAACACAATAAGAACTTCAACAAAGAGATAGAAAATATAAGAAAACACCAAACAGAAGTCACAGAGCTGAAGAATACAACAACCGAACTGAAAAATACCCTAGACGGTTCAACAGCAGACTGGATGAAGCAGAAGAACTGATCAGCAAGCTGGAAGAAAGGGCAAGGGAACTCACCAAAACAGAGTAGAACTCTTCCCCTAACCCAGGGAAAAAAACAGACATCTTCCAAATAAGATAAACCCAAAGAGATCCATACCAAGGCCCATTATAATTAAAATGTCAAAAGTTCAGGATAATAAGAGAATCTTAAAAGTAGTCATAGAAAATCAACCTATTATGTACAAGGGAAACTCCATTAAGTCTATCAGATTTTTCAGCAGAAACTTTTCAAGCCAGAAGAGAGTGGCATGATATAATCAAATTGCTGAAAGCAAAAAACGTCCAACCAAGAATACTGTACTTGGCAAGATTATCATTCATAATTAAAGAAGAAATAAATAGTTTTCCAGATAGGCAAGAGTTGAAGGAGTTCTTCACCACTAAACTGACTTTAAAAGAAACTTTAAAGTGATTTCTTTAACCTGAAAAGAAATGGCACTAATTAATAACAAAAACACTTGAAAGTAAAAATGTCACAGGAAAAGGTAAATATATAATAAAAGTAGTGGGTTAATCACTTCTAAAGCTAGTATGAAAATTAAAAAACAAAAGCAATTAAATTAAAACTGAAATAACTAATTAAGGAATACATAAAATAAAATGATGTAAAATGTTACATCAAAAACATAAAATGTGGAAAGGAGGAGTAAAAATGTTGAATTTTGGAATGAGTTCAAATTTCAGTCATTATCAACTAAAAATAGACTGTTATATAGATAAGATGTCATATTTGAACCTCACGGTAACCACAAAGCCAAAAACTTGTAGTAAGTACACAAAAAAAAATGAAAAAGTAATCTAAATGTAACACTAAAGAAAGTCATCAAACTACAAGAGAAGAAAAAAGGACCAGAGAGAGGGCGCCTGGGTGGCTCAGCTGGTTGAGCGGCTGCCTTCTGCTTGGGTTATGGTCCCAGGGTCCTGGGATCAAGTCCCACGTCACGCTCCTTGCTCAGCGGAGAGCCTGCTTCTCCCTCTCCCTCTGCTTGCTGCTCTGCCTACTTGTGCTCTCTCTCTCTCTGTCACATAAATAAATAAAATCTTAAAAAAAAAAAAAAAAAAGGAACATAAACTATAAAACATCTAGGAAACAATTAACAAAATGGCAATGACAAGTATATACCTATCAATAATTACTTTAAATGTAAATGGACTAAATTCTCCAGTCAAAACACACAGAATGGCTGTATGTATAAAAAAACAAGACCTATCTATATGCTGCCTATAAAAGACTCACTTCAGATGTAAAGACATACAGACTTAAAGTGAAGGGGTAGAAAAATAAATTTTATGCAAATGAAAGTGAAGGGGTAGAAAAATAAGTTTTATGCAAATGGAAGTGAAGGGGTAGAAAAATAAGTTTTATGCAAATGGAAACTAAAAGAAAACTGGTGTATCTGTACTTACATCAGACAAATAGACTTGAAAATAAAGACTGTAACAAAAGACAAATATGGGCATTGCGTAATAATAAAGGGATCAATTCAACAAGAAGATAAAACATTTATAAATATTTATGGACCCCCACATAAGAATACCTAAATATACACAGCTAATATTAACAGACCTAAAGGGATAAATTGATAGCACTACAATAATAGGAGGGGACTTTAACACCCCACTTACACCAATGGATAGATCATGCAGACAGAAAATCAATAAGGAAACATTGGCTTTAAATGACACATCAGACCAAATGGACCTAAAAGACATGTACAGAACAGTCCCTCTAAAAGCAGCAGAATACATGTTCTTCTCAAGTGCACATGGGACATTCTCCAGGATAGATCATGTTACGCTACAAAATAAGTCTCAATAAATTTAAGAAGACTGAGATCATATCAAGAATTTTTTCCAGCTGCTTAAAATCAATTACAAGAAGAAAACTGGAAAAATCACAGATATGTGGAAATTAAACCATGTGCTACTGATCAACCACTGGATCAAAGAGACCCACAGACATATGGAAATGGAACACAACATACCAAAGTCTATGGGACACAGCAAAAACAGTTCTAAGAGGGAAATTTATAGCAATATAGGTATACCTCAAGAAATAAGAAAAATCTCAAAAAACAATCTGACTTTATACCTAAAGGAGATAGAAAAAGAACAAATGAAGCACACAATTAGTAGAAGAAAGGCAATAATAATGATCAGAGCAAAAATAAATGAAACAAAGACTAAAATGATGACAGAAAAGATTAATGAATCTAAGAGCTGGTTCTTTGAAAAGATAAATAAACAAAATTGACAAACCTTTAGCTAGACTCACCAAGAAAAAAAGAGATAAGCTTTAGGTAAATAGAATTAAAAATGAAAGAGAAACTAATACCATAGAAAAACAAAGGATCATAAGAGACTATGGTGAACAATTACATGCCAACAAATTGGACAACCTAGAAGAAATTGATGAATTTTTAGAATCATACTATCTTCCAAGACTGAATCATAAATAGAAAATCTGAATAGATCATTAACCACCAAGGAGATTGAGTCTTTTAGTCAAAAACCTTGCAAAAAACAAAAGTCCAGAACCAGATGTCTTTGGTGAATTTTACCAAACATTAAAAAATTTAATAGCTATCCTTCTCAAACTCTTCCAAAACATCAAAGAGGAGAGAACGCTTCCAAACTCATTTTACGAGGCCACATTAGCCTAATACCAAGATAAGGACATCACAAAAGAGAAAATTAATGGCCAATATCCCTGATGAACATAGATGCAAAAATTGTCAACAAAACACAAAGCAAACCAAATTTAACAATACATTAAAAGGATCATACACCATGATCAAGTGGGATTTACTTGTGGATGCAAGGATGGTTCAACATCTGCAAATTAGTTAATGTGATACCTCATAATAACAAAATGAAGGATAAAAATTGTATGATCATCTCAACTGATGCAGAAAAAGCATTCTACGAAATGCAACATCCATTTATAATAAAACCTCTTAACAATGTGGATATAGAGGGAATGTGCCTCAACATAATAAAGGTCATATTTGATAAGCCTGCAGCTTATAACATCATATTAAATGGTGAAAAGCTGGAAGGTTTTCCTCCAAGTTCAGGAACAAGATAAAGATGCTCATTCTTACCACTTTTATTCAATGGTGTATCGTATTGGAAGTCCTTACTGGTGCAATTAGGCAAGGAAAGAAAAAAAAGGCATCCAATTGGAAATGAAGAAGTAAGACTGCCACTATTTGCAGATGATATGATTTTATATATGGAAAACCTTAAAGACTCCCCCCCAAAACTATTAGAATTAATAAGTAAATTTAGTAAAGTGGCAGGGTACAAAATCAATATACAAAAATTGCTTGTGTTTCTATATACTAACAATGCACTATCAGAAAGAGAAATTAAGAAAATATTACATTTACAATTGTACGAAAAATAATAAAATACCTACGAATAACTTCAACCAAGGAGGTGAAAGACCTGTACTCTAAAACCTATGAGTCACTGATAAAAGAAATTGAAGAAGACACAAATAAATGGAAAGATATCTATCCCGTGTTTATGGATTAGAATTGATTTGTTAAAATGTCCATATTACCCAAAACAATCTACATATTCAGTGCAACCCCTATCAAAATTCCAACAATATTTTTTACAGAAAAAGAATACACATACTAAAATGTGTATGGCACCACAAAAGGCAAAGCAATTTTGAAATAGAAGAACAAATCTGGAGGCATCATGCTTCCTGATTTGAAATTATTTCACAAAGCGATAATAGTCAAAACAGTATGATATTGGCATAGAAACAGACATTGATCATTAGAACAGAATAGGGAATCCAGAAATAAACCCATGCATATATGATCAATTAATTTACAAAAAAGGAGGCAAAAATATACAGTGAGGAATAAATGGTGTTGAGAAAACTGGACAGCCACATGCAAGAGCATGAAACTAGACCACAGCAAAGGAAACCATCAACAAATGAAAACACGACCGACTAAAAGGGAGAAGATATTTACAAATCATATCCAATGAGAGGTTAATATCCAAAATATATAAAGAACTCATAAAACAATAGCAGAAAAATAAACAATCCAATTAAAAATGGGCAGAAGACATGAACGGACATTTCTCCAAAGAAGACATCCAGATGGCCAACAGACACATGAAGAGATGCTCAATATCTCTAATCATCAGGGATATGTGAATCAAAACCGCAATGAGATACACCTCACACCTGTCAGAATGGCTAAAATCGACAACACAAGAAACAACAAGGTTGGCAAGGATGTGGAGAAAAAAACCTTCATGTACTATTGGTGGGAATGTCAGCTGGTGCAGCCACTATGGAAAATAGTATAAAAGTTCCTCAAAAAGTTAAAAATGGAACTACCATATGATCCAGCAATTTCACTTCTGTGTGTTTACCTGCAGAAAATGAAAATAATAATTTGAAAAGGTATGTGCACCCCTATGTTCATCACAGAATGATTTACAGTAGCCAAGACATGGAAACAATTTGTGTCCATTCAATGGATAAAGAAGATATGGTACACACACACACACACCACACACACACACACATACACACACTATTCTGCCATAAAAATGAATAAAATCTTGCCATATGCAACAACGTGGATGGACTTTGATAGAATCACGCTAAGCAGAAATAAATCTGAGGAAGACAAATACCATATGATTTCACTTACCTGTGGAATTTAAGAGACAAAACAAATGAACAAACAAAACAAAACAAAAATCACAGATACAGAGAACAGAATAGTGGTTGCCAGAGGGGAAGGGGGTGGGGAGTGGAAGAAAGGGATGTGGGGGGTCAAGAGGCACAAATTTCCACTCATAACACAAATAAGTCATGTGGATATAACGTACAGCATGGTGACGAGAGTCAATACTATTGTAGAGAATACTTGAACGGTACCAAGACAAAAAAATCCTAAAAGATAACTGTGAATGATAACAGATAGTACTTGTGGTGACCATTGATGACAGATAGACTTACTGTGGTGACCATTTCACAATGTATACAAATATTGAATCATTATGCGGCACACCTGAAACCAATGTGATGTTATATGTCAATTACACCCCAATAAAAGAATTGTTTAAAAAAAAAGAAAATGCCATATTAACTCGCATGTAGAAAGGGTAAGCATTGTTTGGAGAACTTTTGTTTAGAGATGAGATATAGATGTAGATAGAGATATACCCAGAAAACTCACACACGGGTGCACACACGTGCACACCCACACACACGCATGCACACACACACAGACATACATACACAGAGCTGTGAGACAGTCAAGATAGGAATTTTTTTACCATACACCATGGTCAAAAAATTTAAAATCTTAGATCTTGAACCTCTTTAAGAATTGAAAGAAAAGTACAGAAACGCTTCTGAGAAAAAGTGTCAAAAGTCTCTGACCTTTGGGAGGCCCGTGTAGGACCTTCCCCTCCCCCCCAGCCCCCCATTGCACTGGGAGCCAAGCAAGGACAGGCTGGTGGGTTTTTTGTTTTCGTGTCCACCACAGTCAGCCAGCTGGCAGTGAATGGGCATCCCGAAGACATCTGCTACACTGAAGAAATGAACAACCGTTTCCTCCTGACATATCACCGCCGTGTGCCTTCTACTGCTCCCTCGATTTCCTGGCCATCATGAGACGGTCCCCCACCTTTGCTTTGGTTCTTATGAAAAGTAAGGAGAAAGAACAGGTTTCAGGGAGATAGAAGAATTAATATCTCTCCTTCAAGTCCACTGATGGCTTTTTTCCTCTGAGCCTATGGCTCCGTAGAGAAATAGAGCCATCAGAGAACAACCGGGTGGGGAGGCAGAGGGAGGGAGGGGGAGCAAACTAGAATGAGAGGAACTGGCAGTGTGTGTGCAAAGGTATCCCAATAAATGGAGGAAAGGCCAGCCAGTGAGCTCAGGGAAGAAAACAGCCAGCCTGTTTCTGAAGTCAAGAAGCCCTTCCTCACAGCTGGGAACAGGGGCCCGGGTCTTCCCAAGCCTTCTCCTGACACTGGGATTGCCAAGCACGGTGCAGAACCACAGAACAGGGGATTAAAGGAAAGGAGGTGAACAGAACCTCACACAAAAGCAACTGACGGCATCGGGGCTCCGAAGAGGGATGGAGGAGGCGAATAAACAAAAAGGCCCAGTGCTGGGGCGGGGGTTTGCCCCTGAGCCACCATCTCTGCTGTTCTTAGCAGAACAGAAGACAGAAGGCACCACGGTCTCTAAAGCGTTTTCCCAATGACACAGCCTTCATCCTGACAGGAGCGGAGGCGCTCTGATGCCCCACAGCACTGCCCCCGGGGACCCACCTGCCCACCACCCGCCTCCCGAAGGAACACTAACTCCAGGCTGCAAAAAGGTATCCGACCGTGCTGCGCACTGTTATTCCCCATTTCATGCGGGAGGTGGTTGGGACGGGGGACACAGTCTGGGTAGAGGACGACCGACACGCAGCAGGCCTGCTTTTCCTGATCTCCCCATTAAATGCGAAGCTGGGTAAGAAGATACAACGTTAGAAAGAAGGAACAATGCTTTGCGGGGCGTGCCACACGTGTTCCGTTTCCAGGCTCCGAGGTGAAAGAGGAAATTCATAATGCTGAGTTTCTTTCCCAAGGCTTGTTCCAGGAGCTCCGGAATAATAGCCACTATTCCCCAGAATCAAGCACAGTAAAAGACTGTTAAGTCTTTAAAAACCCAACACAAATATTGATTCTCCTTTTACCTAATTTCTTCCTTCTTTTGTTCCTGGTGGAGCTAGCTGCCACTTAAGAGCCCTGGGTTTAAAAGACTAGCGCACATGAGGTCATATTGATTTTCACCTAAGAACTCGCCTGCCCTTGAAGTGAGCTCATATCAGGTAAGCGGGGGTCCAGGTTATGGCCCCGTGGTCCCAGCCCCCGCAGGCAGGGAGTGCTGGACAGAGACAGAAGGGGCTCTTTCACACACTGACACTTTGTTCCTGTAAAAATAGAACTCTTCCTTAGAAGACTGAAATATAAAATTCTTCAAGTTTAAAAGTTGATGGGCAATTATAAAAAGTTGTGGATAAAAAGATAAGTAAAGGGCAACTGCTACCCTTAAAAAAAAAACACACACACAAGGTCAACTACACAAGAAAGATGCAACTTCAGGCTATTTTTAACCGATATCCTGACTTCTGCAAAGGAATTGAGACGGCTGTGTATATCAGTAATTGCAGTGGGATGGCAAACAGGCCCACCGAGGCCAACAGACAGACTTAGAGAAGCGGCAAGAAGACATGTCTAAGTGGGCCGTGGGGACTGGGTGGCCAGGGACAGCTTCAGAGTATTACTTTCAGCAATTTACTGGTTAGCTGGGAGACTGGAATGGCAGAATAGAGGGCCTTTTATACACAGGCATGATGAGAGATGAGGGAAGACAGGTAGGAGGGCCCAGGTGACATGAAGCCATGAATGCCAGGTCTGCAAGGTCAGGGGAGCCTAGGACGTGCTCCAACAGATGTCCAGGGCTCCCTGGAGCAAAGCCACACATACACACACACAGCGGTTCTCACAGCCATACCCCCAAGGACAGCCCCAAGTTCCTTCCTCGGTGGAAGGAACAGAGCACCCACAAATGTCCGTATGATTTTGAGTCCAAGTGACTGTGTCAGGCATGGTGCGTGCAAAGTCCTAGAGCGCATCTTGCAGCCCGTCCTGCTCTGGGCCCCAGGAGGACGGCCTCTGCCAGCTAGTACCTGCTGGGAGCCCCTTTGCCTCCAGGAGGAGGAGCAAGAGGGTCACCGACTACGCCACGGAAATGAGCAACTCAGCAAGAAAGATGTCCTGCTCCTAGGGCCCAAAACCAGCCTTCAGTTTCTTGATCCCCAAACCCCAAGCTGGCCCTCCAGACACTCCGTGACCAAGGCTGGTGCTGGCAGGCCCCCGGGCCGTATTGGCTGCTGTGGTTGGGAGCACTTTACTTAGTGTTCTATTTTAACTGATGATATGTTTTCATCAGTATTTCGATTTAATTAAAGTCTTATTCTAATTGGGTATCTATTTTTTTTTTTGAACTTACAAGATTTAAACCAAAGGGAGAATAAAAGCCTGTCCAGAAAAATAAATCTATGACCAAACAAGCCAGTATCCTTGGGGAAAACTGTGGTTAAGACAGGCGTAAGTCTATTTTAGGGCTTCCGGGAGAAAGACCAAGGAAATCCATGGGATATCCACCTCTGACCTCTTTGGGCCCAACTCAAACTGCGCCTTCTCCCTCTCTGCTGACCCCAACTCCAAACCTGCCCAACCACTCCTTCCCCAGAGAACCAGGGGCTTCTCCCGGACACCCGCCCCTGTGCTCGACACCCAGCTGGTGTTGCCGAGGAGCCCTACCACCCTTTGCACTGGATCCCACGCTCCTGGCAGGCAGGGAAGGCCCTGGGCAAGCCCTAGGCTTTCTTGCTTCCCAGAGCATCCCTCCTTCACCCAGGACGGTCAGAGCATCTGAGACTCAGAACTGATCATGTGAGGGCAGCAGTGAGACCGACATGGACGTCCTAAGGAATCCCTGTACAGAGAGCCCTCGCCCTTGGCCTGGCTGGGAGGCTGCTAAGTATTTCTGAGGGCTCCTCTTCACCCCTCTAAAATGAATACCCTAGGTAGATACTGGGCAGAAGGCCAGGGACCACCACCATAACCACGCATGAGCCATTCTTTTAACCCAACAGTGCCGAACACATCTTTCCCACCTGGGGGGAGTGGGGGGGTCCTCTTCCTGTCTCTCCCTGTCCCCCACCCCCCAACCCCATCCATTCCCTAACTCTTCCAGGTACCTTCTTTCCAGGACAGCTTCCTTTTCTGGACCCTGGCATGGCTCTCCTTATTCTGCGATCTGTTCGCCTCCTCTAGCTGGCACCACGGAACCTCTCATTTGGATCGCTGAAACTCAGGTGAATGTTCTATGCAGAGAGGTGCACCGCCTCGTTGGCCTGCTGACGTGGATTCCACCCCACCATGCCAGGAAGCGAGCTTGCCATCCTCACTCTTTCCACCCCCTTTGCTGCTGATCTCAGCCACGTCCCATGGACCTGACTGCTTTCTTCTTAAGCACCCTGGCCCTCATCAACTCTAGAACGACACGATCATCTTCCTATTTCATCGCCTTCTTTTTCCTGGTCCAGGGTCACCCCCTGCTCCTCTGGACCCCAACGTGGCTCTGCATGTACATGCCCCCCCCCCAGCCCCATTCCCCACTACACTCACTCACAATTCCCACATCCCCAAACCCAGCCCTGCTCTCCTCCTGGCGCTCCAGTCCACTGATTTCCTCCCGGGTACCCCGTTCTTCATGTTCTCCCCTCCTCACCGCCTCTGGTACACCCAGGCGATCACCAAGTGCCTCTTGGGGAAACACGAAAAGTAAAACAAAACAGGCAGCAAACTCTTATAGATTAAACAAGCAGTGAGGTACTATTTTTCATCCTGTTAAATGCGGGGTGAGCTGGGGTGCATGGTGGGTGTGATGACTGGTGACAGGCTCCAGTGTCACTCACAGTGACAGCACCGAGTCACCTCTTTCGAATGCATTAAGTGGAGCTCTTTCTTATGCTGGGGTTAGGTTTGAAGGTCCCTATGGACAAAACTGTCCTTGAGGGTCCCCCCAGGAAGGCACCATGATGGAGACCGCCATGTCATCTTTCCACATCTCCAAGCAGCCCAGAAACAGATGGCCCCTTTCTTTGGCTGGGTGCCCGATGAAGCAGTTGGTATACACTTAGGTGCCAGAGAACACAAAAACCACAAATCTTTAACACCAGAAACTTTAATGAGGGTGTGGGGGAGAGAGTTCCAGAATGAGAGGCTTACAGGAGGGAGGTGGGCTGAGGAGTCAGCACAGCCTGTGCCCCTTACCCTCTGTGTGTGTGTGTGTATTTCTGCTCTTTCTCTTTCATTAGAGCTGAATTATGGTCAATTAAATGTGCACGTGATGTGACTCGGTACCTTGAACAGTTATAAAGGTATTCAGAAATGATCCACTCAGAATTTACCAGAAGAAAGAAAAAGCCCTATGAAGGAAAGCTAAATACAGATATTCTTATCCTAATTTCATGAAACAGGTGGGTGGTTAAATATTATAGCGCCATTTGATGGACAATGACAAAGCGATCAAAAATGAAAATTACAGAGATTATGTAGAGCAAGGAAAATATGAACATTAAACTTGTATGCATCTGGACAGACCGGAAGAGGAGTCACCAAAAAATGAACTCGGGGATTTTATGACATAAATCATTATCGTAAAAAAGGAGAAAATTTGCAAATAAATGCCTGTTAATTGAATGAGGGATTGCTCTTGCGTAGGGAAATTCAAAGTCCTAATGGTGCAGCTGGCAGGCTCCACGGAGCCAGAAGACAAGGTTTGGAGGCTCAGAAGGAAGATACTAGGAGTCCTATGACTGGCTACTGCAGGCTCCAGCAGAAGGGGACAGCGGAGATGTCTGCTAGGGGATGGGGGCATCAGGCTTCACAGCGCAGCACCCTGGGAAAAGGCCCTCTAGAGATCTCAAGCCTGGGACCACCGGACCCACATCAGGGCACAGACCTGCCACACATCTTGATCCAAATGAGCTAGAACAGCCTGGAAGCTTCTACTGCTCCCCAAATTAACTTTGAGCAGGATGATTGGGATGGAAGGTGCTGCCCAAATGAGTTTCATTTACGCCTTCTAATAACCACCACCCCAAGGCTGGGTTCAAGAATAATTTTCTCTATTTGGCAACCATCATGTGATGGTCGCCCAATGAGACCTCAGGAACAATAACTGGAGAGAGAGGAGAGAAGATACTACACCACATGACCCTGGGTTGGCACCTAAAACAGTTAACTAAGACAGGCTGACCAGAAGTAGGGTGCAAGAAATCAGGAGACGTTCAGGGTATTTTCCTGCCCCAAGGAAGTGGACGGGAGGAAGAAAAAGCCCTCTAAATCAGAGGTGGAACCTCCCTGAATTCCTCCTCCCCTTCTCCCATGGGTCTCAGCACCTGCGACAGCGCAGGTAGGGAGGACTTGGATTCCCATGCTCCGGTGGGGACAGCCCAGCACTTCCAAGGGGTCTGCAGGCTCGTCTTTGGCGACCAGCTTTGGGGGGTGGGGGTCCTGGCTGGAGACGAGCTGGTTGGTCCTAGCTCCAGCACCGTGGCTGACTCTGCAGTCACTCACCCTCCCTGTGCCGTGTCTTTGCCTCAACTGTCAGATGAGTGGACTGGACCAGCTCTCAAGGGTCCTTCCTTGTGCTTCTGTCATTTCCTGCTGTTATTTCTAGCAGCCTTTCCAAAGTACAGAAGCTTTCCCGTGCCCTTTCCTGAAAGTGGTTTTGGGGTCAGATTACATAAGCCCCAGACTCCTTATGTTGGGGCTGCTCTGTGGGCTGCTGATGGGAACAGATTTTAAATCATCCCTTGCCATGTTGAGTGCAAACACACCATCACTTCCATGCCTAATAACACCAGCCATCAATGAAACTTCGTAGTTAGCAGATGTTAGCAGCAATTACCTGGACATCAGATACATTCTCCCTGTTTAATTACTCGGCTGGGGTTAGCCCCACATGCCCTCTCACGTGCCGGTTTGAGTGCTCATGTAAACACACTCGAAGCATTGCCCTTGATTCTGACCACTTAGAGAACCAAATGAGCACTTGGGATGATAGCAGGACTCGCTTCTGGGCCCCGAGCAAGGAGTGCATATCACCCCAACTTACGGTGATATCTTGGAGTTGGCAATAATGGTGACGATAGTGTTAATGGGACCATAATGCTTGCAAGAAAAGTTGTCAGCCCGAAGCAGTTCTGGAAGAGTTAGGTGGGGGGATGGAACAAGCTAAGGCCCCTGGATGGCTTCCAGAAAGCCTGCCAAATTGGTATCATCTTTCACGAAATCATCCCAAACCAGGTCAGACCCACAACTGCGGTCATGTCTGCTAATAACATTCACAAAGAGTGATGTATAACCAGGATGCTGATGTGTTGCTTTCAAATGAAATGAGCACCCGTCCAGGTAATCAGAAATCCTCTATCGGCTCACCAGCACGCTCTCTCTCCCTACAGACGAGCTGCATGGAGAGTCACACTACCCAACAGGCAAAGGGCAACTGATGATAGAATTAAATATTTAGGGCACCTGGGTGGTTCAGTCAGTTAGGCCTGCAACTCTTGATTTCAGCTCGGGTCATGATCTCGGGGTCCTGGGACCTAGCCGGGCCCCCTCCCCACCATGCCATGCCAACCCCCACATCAGGCTCTGTGCTTAGTGGGGAGTCTGCTGGAGGATTCTCTCTCTCTCCCTTTCCCTTGCCCCTCCCCCCGCTTGCATATATACACGCGTATGCGCGCACACACACTCTCTCTCTCTCTCTCTCAAATAAATAAATAAATCATTAAAAAAAAAAAAAGAATTAAATACTTAACAGCATCAGGCTCCAGCAGGCTCTGCCTTCACCTCCACCCTAGGGATGTACCAAGCATCACTTCTGAACGGGCACCTGGGACAAGCACTGCCCCCCGGCATAGTGCTGGAATGGACACTGCCAGTTTTGTTTCTGTTTGCATGATTAACCACCCCACCCCTCCTTACCTAGTGCCATCAGGCCCAACTTCCTTGCCCTCTGCTCAGGGACACACGCCAAGCTAGCATCTATTTTTTTTTTTACATCATTAGTTTTTGATGTAGTCTTCCAAGATTCATTGTTTACGTATAACACTCAGTGCTCCATGCAATCCGTGCCCTCCTTAATACCCATCACAGGGCTCACTCATCCTCTAAAACCTCCCCTCTAAAACCCTCAGTTTGTTTCTCGGAGTCCACAGTCTCTCATGGTTCGTCTCCCCCTCCGATTCCCATCCCCCGCCTTCGCTTTCCTTTTCCTTCTCCTAACGTCAGAGGAAGCCACTGTGTGGATCAGAGGCCAGCATGTACTCAATATAAAAATTACCAAGATATTTTATTCCTTTTCTTTATACCAAGGCTTCAAAACCTACAGTATATTTAACTTACAGCACCTCTCAGTTAGGCCTGAAATGGAGTGGGGTGCAGGGAAGCTGAGCTATCGCCATGGGGTGTGGCCGTCAGCTCCTGTCCCCACCCACGTTGAGTGCCAGGCCTGGCCTCTGAGGGGAGCCTAAAGCACCTGGCTCCTCAGGCTCGTGGATGCCTGCCTAGGGGGCCTCCTGCTCCTGATGCAGCCCCACGGCAGGCCTGGTCCCAGCTGCTGGCTTGCTCCACACATCCACTGCCCCAAACCCGTCTATGGGTCTCCAAGCCCATGGCAACCCCCTTCTTCCCCCATCCCAAAGTAGGGCTTTGGGGTACTGGCGCTAAGTTCCACCCTTGCCTTCCTCTCTTTTTGTCTTCCTCCAGGAACCAGAAGGGTTCTCTTATTTGTATTTCCGAGTGGGTCCTAGACCCTCATAAATTAAGACTGCTGTCTGTAGTCAGGCCACTTAACTCTGGATCTTAGCTCCACCCATTAGTAGCTGTATGACCTAGAGTAAGTTACTGGACTCCTCTCTTCCTCTCTTTCATCTATAAAATGGGCATAATCTCAATACTACCATCTCCTAGAGCTGCTCTGCGGACCGAATGGCAAATACCCTTAAAACACTCAGAAGAGTGCCTGCTACTGGGTCAGGACTCAATAACATGAGTTATGACAGTGGAGCAGAAACTTCTCTAGCTCCTAGCTTCCTTTTTCCCTACTGTGCAGTATGTTTCCCCCCTCCTTCTGCCAGCATCACTGGTGGAAGGACTGCATGGAAATAAAGAAGCCTATAGATACAGAAAAATATATCAGGGGATACTCCCTTTTTTAAGATCTATTTATTTATTTGAGAGAGAGAGAGAGAGCATGAGCGGGAGGGGCAGAGGGAGAGGGAGAGAAAATCCCAAGCGGGCTCCACGCCCAGCATGGAGACCAACTAGCGGCTCGATCTCACGACCATGAGATTATGACCTGAGCCAAAATCAAGAATCAGCCTCTTAACTAACCAGACCACCCAGGAGCCCGTATCAGGAGATATTTCTAAAATATCATTTCCATTGCAGTTAATATATCTCAATCAGGTCACAGCCCAGTCTGTAACCAGGAGGTAGCTTGTTGCTTTAAGGTGACTTCTGATATCTCTGCTCAGATGAGTGGTAGGCTGTCATTCAGAGGATACACATTCCCCCCATTTCTAACACCTCCTAGTTGCCCCCATATTCTGTTTACAGGTTCAACGGGTACGTTTCTTCCCATCTGACTATGGGATCCAATGGGCACCTGTGAACTTCTTCCAGTGTGTTCAAAACCCCCTCAAGGATCTGAGGCAAGCCTGCCAAGGGGGCACATGTCTCTCACCCCAGTCCAGAGCCTCTAGTTTCTGGGAAGCCCCTCTGGACCCTTCTCTAGGTTTTGGCTGCAGGCCTGGCCTCACTCTGGGTTCCAAAGCATACTGGAAGTCTCTGCCTGAAATCTTACATTTTATTTATAGCCCACTCTGTTCTAGAAGATGTAAGGCGGGTCTTACAAGAATTATGTAAAGTACTATAAGATATCTAAGCAACCATATAAAAAATATATATTGTTATCTTGTAAGTTACCACACTCTATATATAATGTGGTGAAATCATCTGAATATTGTGCATATGTATTGTATGCTCATGCATGTCTAGAAAAGTCACAGGTAAGCTAAACACAACATTTAACAGATTGCCACAAGGAGGGGTAAGGATTCTAAATGACTTCGTTTTCTCCTTACACTTTTCTATATTTTCTTAACTTTTTGTAGAGCATCTATATTTGTTTCGTAAGAAGAAAAGTAATAAGAAGCCTTTAAAGAACCACAGGTAAGAAAGAAAAAGTCAAACCAAAAAAAAAGGCATAATTTGGAGCCCAGAGTGAGGCTAAAACAACTCATATTCTACGGCCAAGCCACACATTCGGAGCTGGATTTTTCTAACGGTCAATGGATGAGGAAACCCTGATCAGTTACCCGGGTCACGGGGTCCACAGGACACAAACTGACTGATTGCTCAGAAAAGCCCAGCCGTTCCTGATATGGAAAAGCCTGAAGCAAATGCCTCCCACGGGTGCTCACAGAGGACACCGTGAAATGCAATGAATGCTGCCAACGACACACTCACAGCAAACACCACCAAGTTTCCCGGGGCTGTTCGTCTAAAGCCCCTCAGTGCTGGCTGATGGCGCCTCGCCAAAGGGCAGAGCAGTCAAAGCAATTCCTTGCAGAGTGGAAACCATGAGGCGGGGGTCACGGTGGATCGGACTGAATCCAGAGGGTGACATTAAGGATCAAGATGAGGACACAGATCACCTTTCAAGGAGCCTCCTCCTTAGCTTGGCTCTTCCCAGGCTCGGCCTAGCTCACTTAGTCCCCTAGGTCAGCAGGCACGATCCTACCCCTCTGCCCCAAAGAGGCTGCAGACGCCAACTCCTCTAGACATTTGTTCATTCCACACACATTCGCTGAGCCCCTCCTGGGCACTCTGATCACACGATTACTCCCAATAATCCCAGATCCTTCATACACCCAGGGCCCCAGCCAGGCCCTCTGCCCCCAACATCATCTTGGAACTTGCAGCCAGATAAACACTTTTTTTTTTTTTTTTTCCACAGAAGCCTTGGGTTAATCTCCAGGGCAGGAGAGGAATATGTGTGCCTGCTTGCACACCAACAGCATGGGCTCATGGGAAGGACTCCATGATGACTGGGCTCTGGTCCTGGTTGAGGAGAATGCACTTCACAGAGGTGTGATGTCGCTCCTGTGTAGAACCATGATTTGTACTTCCCACCTTGGCTTTAGTTCTGGGTGGTGGAGCCCAGAGCCTTCTCTTCCTCCCCAGAGCCTTCTCTTTTCCCTACCCCTATGAGAAGAGGCCAGGAATACCGCTGGACCACGGTGCTTCAGCTGGGGGTCCCCCATTGGCATGTCATGGCTACCAATTTAACAACTCCACCTGAACCACAGACCTCTCCTCCGAGCCCCAAGATCTACACATCCATCCCAAGTCCCCCAAACACGGCAGTCCTCCATCCTTTCCCATTTCAGCAAGTGGCACCACCATCCACTGGCTCTAAAAGCCAAAAACCTGGACGCCATCTTTGACAACTCCCTCTCCCCTCCCTTCCACAGCCTTCACTAAAATTGTTGATTTTGTCCCCAAAATGTGTCTGCCATTCCTTTTCCTTTCCAGGGCCACTGTGAGAGGCCGCCCACAGGCACCACACGAACTGGGGCCTCCTCGGGGGTACCCGCAGCCTCCACCGACTCTGCTGACCCAGGCGGGGCAGGGGGCTGCACAGCACAGAGGAGCCCAAGCACACAGCGGCTCCTCAAGCTAGCCCCTGTCGCCCTCCTCTCTCACACCAGCTCCCGGGGCAGGCTCCCCTTGCTCTCTCTCTTCGCTTTTCTTTCATGTCTGCCCCCACTTCTGTTTTCACCTTCTATTCTGCTTCTTTCTCTCCCACTCTTTGGCCTTGTCTCCTCTCTCTCTCTCCCACCCCCCTCTCTCTCTCCCCTCAACTCCACTCTCTTCCTGGTCTTTCAGATGTGACAGTCACAGAAATCCAGAGTTGCCGGTGACATCATCTCCCCGTCTGACTTTATGGGTGGGAACGCGAGGCTCAGGGTGGGAAAGCGAGGCTCAGGGTGGGAAAGCGGCTCCCCATTCTCACCGCGGTTGGCAGGCAGCAAGGTCGACGGTAGGAATATCCTGACCCCAGCCAATGCTGATTTTCCTTGTCCCTGTCCCTTACTCCATGTCTGTGAGCCACTGCTGAGGACAGAGCCACTCATTCTCCCTACAACACAAGTCACTAATCAGGGTGCTTGGGCATGTCCATATGTCTGTCTGTCTTTCTCTCCCCCTCCACATTTACTGCACACATGCACACCTGCACCCAACATTTCAGAGGACAGTGGTTTCACCCTCACCAAATATTCCTTTTGTGGCTTTTCAGGTCTTCAGTTCTCCTGGTGAGGCTGACATATTCTGCTATAGTTGGATGCGCCCACAAAAATCCTCTTCAAAATCCCATCACTTGGCCACAAAGGACTTAATAAAATACCACGAAAAGGGTGCTCAAAGGAAATACGGGGGTGGGGGTGGTGTGGGGAGTAAGTGCCTGACCCTCTGCCCTTCTCTCCTTGTAGCCCCATATGGTCTTGGCACAAGAGGGCTGCAGAAATCAAATAACATCTTCGGAACCCATCCAGATTTACCAGAGCCATCTGTGAGAATGCTGCTCGCCAGGGTGGGAGTGTCGGGGGGTGTTGTGGCTGCAGATTTAGGGCCCAGGCAGACTGCCAGAGGGGTGGGCGGCCGAAAGGAGGGGACCACTGAGGACAGCGGTGAGAGGTGGGGGCAGGGGGATGACGGCAGATGGCCGTGCACGGTCCTGGGGAGACCGCTTAAAACAGGTAGGAGAACACCCTCGAGGTGGGTTAAGTGCACAGCCTGCCTGCACAGGATGAGGGCGGGGCACATAATCTGAACTTGGACGGACCCCGATAGTCCTGGGGTTCTACTGCACATCCACCTTGGGCCAGAGTTTCAAAGCAGACAGCGAGCAAAGAAGGATGCTTTAAGATCCCGGGCTCGTCCTCAGGTCCACGGACGCGAGTTGGGTCTCCAGAGTCTGGCAAAGAACGATGGCTTGGAAGAGAGTGGAGCGTGAGGGGACAGAATGAAAGGGAGGAAAAAGGGGTGAGGGGGAGAGAAAGCAGGGGGAGTACCAGGAGGAGCTGAAATGCACAGGACTGGGGCCCCATGAGGCAAAGGCTCTGAAGATTGGACAGTAGAGGAGACCCCAAGGACGGCCCCAAAAGGAGTCTCTCCAGAGGCCTAACGGCCCTCAGAAACCATCACTGAGAAGGTATGGGATTTGCATGAAGGAGCCCTGTGGGCCACGGTTCAGCGGGCTCCCTGCAGCCAGGATTCTTCCCTCCACGCAAGGCCTGTCCAGCCCTTGGGGGCCCCAGTCTCCCTTTCTCTCTTGGCCGGACCCAGCCAGACCCTGGAGGGACACAGAACCAGCACCTTCCCTCCCAGATACACTCAGACCTGCACTCCGAGAGGAAACAGGGCAATGATCCAACAGGGAAGAGAGGAGAAAGGCAGTTCCTGATGGGGTGGAGGTCAAGGCCCATCCTTCTATTGTGATGCAATTTCCCTTCCAGCTGCTTCTGCAGGGCTGTCCACAAGGGGAAGGGAGCAATCACCCTCCTGGTCCTGGACACACCAGCCCAGGGCATCTGATGCGGCTAAGTCTGCTCCCTGGGGAGACTGTCTGGCCTGCCCTATGCCCACTCGGCAGCCACAGGTGCTCCCCAGAGGGGAGTGGGGTGGATTATGACGCCCCCAGCCCCATGAGACAGCAAATCAGGAATCCCTGCAGCTTATGTGGGCATATAATGCAGCCTGCCTCCCCTTGCACAGGCGCGATCCCCAAAGCCCTCTGAGGCCAGCATGAGTGGCTAGCACCAAGACTCCTCCATCAGCCCCCAGACCCCATGACCTCTTCTCACCTCCATGCCTGGGACACGCTCCCCTTCCGGCCCCATGCTCCCCCGTTTCCCAGCCCTGGCTGAGAGCAGTCTGTGAGGGCAAGCCCAGAGGATACGCAAGAAGACTGAGGGGTCCCCATCCCTCTAGGCCCCCCAACCTCCTTTCTCTCAAGCCCCGGACCAGGGCAGTCTCCCCAGGGGCCGATGTGGAGGACACCCTTTTCACTGAGAGAAGGTCTCAGCCCGCAGGCTGGCTCGCCCCCCTGCACGGGGGAGGACTGAGGCCGGGCCCTCCTCTCTCTCCTCTCCAGGGAGCTCCGTGCTGCTTTGATGTGCAACAGCGAGGACATGGCAGTAACTGGTGGGAAGGAGCTTTAATGCTGCTGTTTTAAATGACAGCCATTGTTCCTTGGCAATTTTATGATCAAGGAAAAGAAAGAGGCCTTTTAAGAAGCAATGTAGCCCATTTAAGAAGCCCTAGAGAATTGGTGGAAGGTGAGAGAATGTAGTGGCTCCAAAGAGAAGGCAGAGCCATGCGGGCCTCAGTGACCTTGTCCCCTGCCCAGCACCCCAGAGCACCCTCAGGGGCAGCCACCCGACACAGCCGAGGGACCCCTGCTGCTGGGTGACCCCCAAAGCTGGGCCTAGCAGACCTAGCCCGAGGCAGGGGCGAGCCTCTTCCCAAGGCGGTCCTTCTCCCCCTAGCAGGAGGCTTGTGGAGCAGAGCGCTGGGACACACGCCCATGTCCATGCCCTTCCCCTCCCCTGCCCAGCAAAGACAGCAATGTAGGGAAACACAGTTAACCCCAAGAGTAGGCGTGGGGGGATGGGCCCTGCAGCACAGGCGTTTGTGGCGCGGGCTCGGCTGTACCTCCGGAGACAGCTGTCCAGCTGATCTGAATGGCTTCCGACCCCTGATCTCCTCACTCAGGACCTCAGGGTCCCTCTGCCTTCTCACGGTGGCAGCAACAGCTCCCCCCGTGCACTCACCCCTCTCCAGAGACAGAGACGGGGCTCCCCTGTCCTACTCCCAGGACCACCTGCTGGTCCCCCTCCATGCCAGCCGCAGGGGCTCTGAAGCCAGACATCTCGTCTGGGCCAGCTGTCCTCCAAACCTCCTCCTTCTGACCCTGGCCACTTCACCTTCCAGGGGATTTCTCCTCTCTACGTGGGGAGGCTCTACTTCTCCTACAAAAGCTAAAAGACCTTTCTCCCTCAGGTCTTCCGGATCACCGTCCTTGCAGTCCTTCCTGAGTCTAAATCAGCCGTTCTCAAAGCATGGTCATTGGTATCATCTGGTTCAAGAAGCAATTTTTTTGGATTCCACCCAAAAGCTACTGCAGTCAGAGGCTCAAGGTTGGGGAGCAGCAATAGGTTTGGACAAGCACCCCCCACCCCCAGATGATTCTTTTGAAGTCAAAGAACCACTGGTCAGGAGCGTGGACCTCTACCACTGGTGTGCACATTGACGCCGGTGGCCTGGGCACCACGCTTGAGGAACCCCCACTTAAATCTCCGGCATGCACCTGTCCGAGTGGTTCATCTGGAGCTCGGGCCTCCTGCCTCAGGCGCAGGTGTAGTCTCCACAGGGCGGGGCTGGCCAGCCTCTGTGCACACTCCACAGTCCCTGGCCAGGGCTCAATAAATAGTCACAATCCCCCCACTCCCCCTTCCCTGGGGAGCACTTGCGGCTGCTCTGTGGGCACAAGGAAACAGAGGCCATGACTTCTGGGTGGCATGCTCCCACCATGAGGAGACAACCTCAGGCCACCAGAGGTCGTCTTCTTTCTCAGGGAAGAACAAGGGAGAGCTAGTGGGCTGCAGGTCCTGGAAGAGCTTCCTAGCAGGAGAAGGGCTCCCTGTGGGGCGGCTGGTGCCCTGAGGCTTGGCTTGGAGAGTGGCAGCCGACTGTAGCAGGGGAGGGAAGCGACAGCTGGTGATGGCTCCCTTGAAGTCTCCGGCACCATTATCAAATCAGCACCATAATGGCAAGAAAAAGTTATTTCTATTTTAAATTGTCAATATTAATCTAATGCTCACGATGAATGGAGTGGTGATGATAAATGGGGTGTTTAATAAAGATGAAAGCTCCAGCAGCCTAGGAGAAAACCCCCTTCGACTTCAAGTTATCGTCTTGATTAAAATTTCCATTTTATTATCCTAATCAGCAATCTTTGTTCAATGTGCTACAATTCCTATTTTCTCCACTTAGAGAGATAATTAACAATGCTATAAACATATTAAAAGTAAAATGTTTATTAAGATTGCTCTGTTATCCATATTTAACGTACTTTTAGTACTGCTTCATCGAGATAACCCTCGCCTCCAGGAAGACTCCCATAAAACCCACCTCTGCAGAGAGCTTCACCCTGTTCCCGAGGCTCCCGGGGAACAGCCCTCGTCCCGGTCACACAGTCCTGGGTCCAACAGCTCTGTCAGTTTAACTCAGTTTCATTTCACGATATTCAATCTGACATCTCTTCATGCAAAACATAAGAAACTCATTACTCTCCATTAGGAATGTGTGACTGGGATGGAGTGGAGACACAGATGGGAAATTGAGGCCTATGGAAATACAAATATTTCCCCAAATAAATCACCTTGCATCTCCTTGGAATTAAAGGTATGATGAGCAAATAGCCATTAAGCACCAATCATGAGCAGGCTCATTGGGAGGAAGCCACAGGGCCCCATAAGCCAGGGTCTGACTCTAGGCTGAGCATCGGGGCACAGCCCGTCTAAAGGTCACGGTAGGAAAATGGCTTAAGCCTGATTTTTTTTTTTTCCCCCAAATACTTTTATTTTATTTTTTCAGTGTTACAAGATTCATTGTTTATGTACCACACCCAGTGCTCCATGCAATACGTGCCCTCCTCAATACCCACCACCAGGCTCGC
>CM052898.1:79035005-79286034 GCA_028534135.1 Potos flavus | reverse complement strand
ACTTGCATTCCCACCAACAGTGGAAGAGGGTTCCCCTTTCTCCACATCCTCTCCAACATTTGTTGTTTACTGTCTTGTTGATTTTGGCCATTCTAACTGGTGTAAGGTGGTATCTCAGTGTGGTTTTGATTTGAATCTCCCTGATGTAAGCCTGATTTTTTTTAACACAACACTGATTCTTATCCAGACCTGGAATGTGAGTCCCCACATAGGACATCTGTTCCACGCACTGTGAAACACTGGAGCTAGCTGGAAATGGCCATCTCAGCTCAGCCGGTGACACTCCCGGGAGGGGCACCCTGGCCAAGGGCCTTCTGGTTGCCTCCGCCTGCCTTCTTCTTGGGCTCCTCATCCAGGGAAGACCAACAGGCTCAATCCACCCACCTTTTCCCACCCACCTTCTCATGTCCTTTAAACAGGGCTGATTCGACAGCAGACATGTCCTCCTGCAGCCTCCAGGAGTTGGGGGGGGAGGGGGCGTGAGAAGCCCCCGTTCCTGGACAGGACCTGGGTTTGAAAGCACTCTGGCACAGATCTCATTTAGTCCTCTCCACGGCCTGGGAAAGTAGGTGTCATCTGTGCATTGACAGACAAGGAGACTGAGGTTCAGTGAGGTTAGGGACCCTGCTCCAACTCACACAGCAAATGGGCCGGTGGCAGTGCCATCCGAGGGCAAGCGGTCCCTGGGGAGTCGGCGCTCTAGCATAATTCTCGGGCCACAGGATGAGTAGTGACCTCTGTAGCAGGAGGGGAACCAAGCCTCGTCCTGCCTGTGCTGCAAACTCTTAGGGGCTCCCGTGAACAGCCTCTCTGTCTGGGATGTGTTTTTCCATGATGCGTGTGCTTGAACCTGGGTCACCTCTGGGTATCCTGGAGCCTTCCACGGGGAAGGCCACGTTCTGGTAATCAGCGTGAACCGGCACATGCCCTCTGACCCTACGGGAAGGCAGGCATACCAGAGTTGACAACACTTAGGGAAATGAAGGAAATGGCAGTCCACACAGGCCCAGGGGTAAGGGCCATTAATCTCCCTTCGCTGAAGGAAATGAAATCATTATGTCTGCAGCTCCAGAATCCAAAAGAACAAATTTCCTGCCAGGATAATAAATGGATTCTTTTGTGTTCGCCTTGACTCCCGTCACATGACCCTCCTGAACCATTCCTCGGCCAGGTGACCTGGCTGGGTAAATACCCAGAAGTTTCAGTTTCAACTTCTAAAATGGACTAGTGAGTGCCCCTGGCTGCCCTCAGCCTTTCCTTCCCACACCACGGCCCACAACATTGAGCACGGCCTCCGTGTCTTTCCATCCTCCACAAAGGCTTTCCTAAAGAGGACTGTCCCCCACCCTCAGCCAGGAGCAGTAATCTCCACGGAGAAGAGGGGGCAAGTCATTTTCCCGCTCAACAGCCATCACACAAGAGGTACTTTGGCAACAATAATGAATAGTAAATATGGGCTATAAAGTTCCCAGGACCAGCAGAGGAGCACCCAGGCGACGCTCCTGGTGATGTGCGTGGAGGGAACAATGGAGGGCTTGCGAGGTCTCATGAAGGCAGCGTTATGGACAACCTGGGCTGTACTGGGCTGCGCTAACATCCCTCCGAACGGGACCCCGGAGCCCTGCCCGGGCAGGTCGCAATGTGCAAGCAGTGATCTGCTTCATAATGCGCTTCCAGTCACGCACAATGCTGAGTACTCGCCTTCTAAAATGGGTCTGTGCCTGTAGAGAAAAACTATTACTGGCTTAATAGGCCCAGGGAAAACCTGTGTGCTGATCTTTGCCCTCCTGTCCCCTGGGCCCCTGAGAAGAGGCAACGGAAGCAGAGAAGGAAATGCAACTCTGGGGTGCAGGTTGGCCGCCCCACTTCCCCAGGGGTGTGGCCCACTGCAGCAGACCTTCTGCAGATGTGGAGGGAAAAGACCACAGGTCGTCTTCTCTCTGATCTGGGCAAGGAAACCTCCAAGTCCTAGGTGTGCGTGTGCATGTGCATGTGCGTGTGTGTGTGCGTTGTGGGGGGAATAGTCCCAGTGATCTCACCTCAAAGGTGAGGATGCTTCCTCTATGGGGGAAAAAAAAAAAAAAAGCAAGAGCGTCCTAGGCTCTCCTAGACTCTACTGAAAAACTATGATGTGAGTGCTTTGGGGTAAAACAATGGATAGAAGTGATCAGTGTCCGGGCAAGAAAAATACAATGGCAGTGTGAGCACACAGATGACCACCACCGTGTGACATCAGCTGGGTCACCTCCCCAGATGAGATTAGACCCTGAGATTCTAGGGGATGAAGGAAGTGGCTAGGCTGTCTCTTGTCTCTACTTAACCCTGGCTCCCTGCCCCTGACCAGACAGCCTCAAAGCCACAGCAAAGCGTCATAGACACCAGATCCCCCACCCAATGTCACTCCTCTGGCTTCTATACCTGCAGCTCTTCATTGATGCCTGCCATGGCTCTTGCCTACAGGATTACAAATCGTCTATTTATATAGCTGTCCACTCTACTAGATGTGTTTCTCCAGAGCATGCATCATGTTTCATTTATTTCTGCATCTGTATAAAGATGGATGGATGGATGGATACATAGATGGATGGATAAACCAGATTGCCCAAGGCATATTATCTTCATCAATCCCACATCTTATGGAAAGAAATGAAATTAATAGTTGCAAACCACTACTCCAGGCTGGGTATTGCTGTAGATGACTTCTATACCTTACCTTATTTAATTCACACAAATATCCCAAGAAGTGATTTTTATTTTTGACTTTGTTTTTTCAGATGAGAAACCAAGGATCAATAAGAGAAAGTACTGTACTTGAGCCCCAAAGCTAGATCTGCATGAGTCCACATCCAGTGTTTAAATGGATCATGCCATCTGTCAGCCATCTTTCAGATCATAAGTGCAACAAACATTTGTTGGGCACCTGCTGTGCACCAGGCATGATGCCACACATGGAGGACTCAAAGACAAATCCAAAGTGGATTTGGATGGAGCTCTTGGGTAAGTAGGGGAGGAAATTCAAGCTCTCCACAGACTCCCCAGCCAAGAAAAAGCTGATCACATCAAAAAATTCACAACCAGGTAGGGATGCATGGCTAGAGCAGAGGGAAAAGATTACTAATTCTTCTTTTCAAAAAAGCAACTACAAAGGTGGGCAAAAGTAACAAAACAATCCTTTTGGCGCTCTGGAAATTTATCAGAGACCATCTGAGAAGTGTTTATGTTTCAAAGGCTGAACATTGGATAAAAACAGTGGGAATCTGTGTCATTCTTGCGTAGGGCTGCTTCCTCCTCCCCACCCATCCCCCAGCTCAGCTGACACGGAGATTCTTCCAGGAAAGGAAATGACATGAGAATAGCGGAGGTGTGGGGTCAAAGAGGACTCACTTGATTTGGAGTAGCTGATGATGCCCACATCCAGGAGCACTTTTAGTAGAAGTAAAGATCTCAGCAGGCATGGCTGTGGTCATGGTTGGGACAAGCGTATTCCTGGCTGACTGAGGCTGTGCATTTATTCAATGAAACCAGAGCAAGACCCAAAATAGCCACATACTACTGGCCAGCCCTAGTGCTGTGCTTGCTCAGAGGAGAAGCAAAGTCAAAGCCAGAGTATGTTTCAGGATAGCATGAATTTTGAATGTGCTTTTTTACCCACACACAGATCCATGAGCAGAAAATGGAAGACTTACTGACACCAAATATTGGAACACAACCTCTTTTTGACTGCTAGAAGATCCCTCAGATACCCAGATAGGGGGGCCACCCCCAGAAAGTAAGCTTAAACATAAAAACACAAATTAAGAAACAAAAACCCAAACAACACATCCGTGGCCACACACTTTGGGGGAGACAAATTTCACGGATTTAGGCCAGGCAGATGACTAAACAAACAAATGAACAAAACAGTAACAGTCTTCAGGGGGGAAAACAGAACCCAGAGTTGCTAAATATATTATCTAAAATGTCCAGTTTCAAATTTAAAAATTATGATACACCTAAAGAAATAAGAAAGTGTGACCAATAATTTAAAAAAAAAGCAGTCAGCAGATATTGCCTCTAAGTCCCCAGATATTGGATTCAGCAATGACTTCAGATCAACCATTATAAATATGTTCAAAAACCAAAGGAAACCATGTCTACTGAATTAGGAAAATGTGACAACAAGGAATCAACACAGATTTTCACTAAGGAGACAAATTATAAAGAAAGAACCAAATGGCTCTGGAGTTAAAGAGTATAAGAACTACAGTGAAAAACTTACTAGAGAAACGCAGCCAAAAACTCAAGATGGAAAAAGGAAGAATCAGTGAACTTGAAGACAGATCAATGGAAATTACCATATCTGAAGAACACAGAAAGAAGATTAAAGTGAAAAGCACCAGAACCTCGGAAGCCTGTCAGATAACATTCAGCACACCAATATATGTGCGATGAGAATTAAACGAGGCGAAGAAGAGAAAAAGAGACACAAAAATTTCTGAAAAACAACGCCTTGAAACTTTTCAAATTTAATGAAAAACATTGATCTATACACATTCTGGAAACTCAATGAACCCAAAGTTATGGAGACTCCCACCTAAATTCACCATAGTCAAACTTTTAGAAGACAAAAGAGAAGATGGGAATGCAGCAAGATAAAAATGATTTATCACATACAGAGGAAATCAATCTGATTAATACGGACTCCTTTCCTGAAATGGAGTCCCAAAGACAATAGAATGATATTCAAAGAAAAAAGCCTGCCAACCAAAAATTCTATATCCAGCGAAACTATCCTACAACAAAAAGAAGGCAAAATAATAGACATTCCCAGATAAACAAAGACAGAGAGAATTCATTGCTAGCAAACCTGCCTTACAAAAAAATAGTAAAGGACGTCACTCAGGATGGAAGGAAATGAACCAGAAGGTAATGTGAAAACATAGGAAGACTGGTAATGGAAAGAACTGGTAACAGAAAGCATGTAAGTTAATATACGTAAGTATGTCAGTTTTCTCTTAATGTCTTTTAAAAGCATACGATTCTAGAGTAATAATTATGACACTGTATTGTTGAGTTTATAGCATCTATAAATGCAACAGATACAGTAGGATGTCACAAAAGACAGGAAGACACCCCTTCAACCAGGCAATTAAGGATGTGGGGTGTATTAGGAGGTGGTGACAGTGGGAAAGGGACTCCAGGCAGAGAGAACCAAACCGTCGAAAGTGTGGAGACAGGAAAGTCATGTTTGAGGAAGAGCAAGTTTTCTGATTTGAGGGCCAGGTTGGATAAGGTTGGAAGAGTCGCCTGCAGGTAACTTAAGGAGACCTGTGGAAAGCCAGACGAAGGAAACAAGACTGATTTTTCCCCATTCAAAAGGAAACTGGAGGGATTTTTGTTTTGTTTTTTGTTTTTTAATTAGAGAAATAAATCTTTCTAATCAGTGCCTCAGGAAGTGTCTTCTGGCTAGAGGCAGTGCAATGGCTCGGGTCCCAGATGGAATGAGTGCCGTGATGGCACAGGCTCCAGATGGCATGGGCATGCAAGAGGGAGCCTCGTTATAAGGAGGTTTTCAGGAGCCCACCGGAAATGTATGTCTATGACATCCTCTTACTTTTATTCTCTCCCCAGCTCTCAAAGTCGCTGCTGATAAGCTCATCAAGGCATAAAGCAATGAGGGAGACCTCGAAGAGTGGACCCTCAGATGAGTAAGAGAATAAGAGAATTTTTTAAATTTTTTTTTAAGTAAGCTCCATGCCCAGCATGGAGCCCAACATGGGGCTTGAACTCATGACCCCGAGATCAAGACCCGAGCTGAGATCAAGAGTTTGACACCTAGCCAACAGAGCCACGCAGGTACCCCATGAAAAAATTTAAATAAATCTATACACAATGCCAGACACTCTGACAAGCACCTCAAATTTCCTCATTTGAGCCTGAAAGGGAGATTTTATTAAATGCATTTACAAAGGAGACTGAGGACATACTGGCCCTAGGTTCACGAGCGTACAAAGCAAAACCACGATTCAGATGCATGTGTGCCTGATTCACTGCTCACACTCTTTCCATAGTTTCAGCCAGCTCCTCAGGTGAGAAGGTCCCCACTCCCAGAATCAGCTCTTGCAATCGAATCAATGGTGAAATGAGTAGAGAACTGTTTAAGCTAGACTCGTTCCTGCCTCCTTTCAGGAAACTTTCATCTCTGTCTGTGTTCCCTAGAAAGCAAAACACCCCGGTTCAGCATTGCTCAGTGGTGAGCAGCCTCGGTACCTCCCACCTACCTGCCTCCACCCCACACACACTGACACATAACTCTTCACCGAAAGGCCACCCCAGGCCAAAAGCACAAACAGCAAGAGGAACACGGCTGCTGGGAGAGGAAGCCCCTTTCCTTCAGGGCTCCCAGGCTGGGCCTGAACATGGGGCAGGCGGAGCACCCAGGGGGGCTCCAGAGACATCCTAGCCACTGTTTGCTGTTCCCATCAGAGCTTCTCACAGAAATCATGAATATGCCCCAGGAGGAACAGGAGCTTCCAGTCATACTGCAGCGCCAGTGAGTTCTGCCTCTTCTTGGCACACACATCTCACCAGGTGGGGTACAGGGAGATGCATCCGGGGGGCCCCTGAAAGTGTGGGAGCCCATGGAGGGAGCCCATCCCGTAGAAGGAGCCCTGATGAGGCAGCACATCACACGCAGTTTAAAACCCACCCCTCCATGGGACGCCTGGGTGGCTCAGTCGGTTAAGTGTCTGCCTTCGGCTCGGGTCATGATCTCAGGGTCCTGGGATCGAGTCCCGCATCGGGCTCCCTGCTCAGCGGGGAGCTTGCTTCTCCCTCTGCCCGCTGCTCCCCCTGCTTGTGCACTCGCTCACTCTCACTCTCTCTCTCTCTCTGGAAAATAAATAAAATCTTAAAAAAAAAAAAAAAAAAGCCCACCCTTCCTAATAATACCTGCCAATGACAGCTCAGAATGAGCCAATCTGGAAGTAAGCTGGAGAGCCATGAAGTGGCCAGAGCGACTAATGTCCACCATGGTGCCGGAAGCTTCTCCAGGGACTCTTGAAGGGAGGGGGCCTCACATCTGCTACCAAAGGAGAGGCCAAGGCAGGCAATCAGGGAGCTGGCATTTACAACTTGTACCAGTTCTGCACGCTGTAAAATGGTATCCACATTATAACTTTCTCACCAACTTCATAAAACACATTTTATTGGTATTGTTACGGTTCTGATTCCGACAACTTCATAAAATTTTTCCTTCTTAGGAAGAGGATGCTGTTACACACTCACTCATTTGAAAGACAGAAGTTCAATTGCCAAGGCCCATTTAATTACACATGCACGCTAAGATAGCATACACAGACTATTTGTAGTGCTTTAATTTAGGGTTCTTTAATGCATCCAAGAACCAGATTGATTTTATTTGGCCTGCACAGAGATGTAAAAAGAAAAAAAAAAGAAAAAAAAAGAAAGAAAGAGAGAGAGAGAGAGAGAGAGGGAGGGAGGGAGGGAGGCAGGAAGAAAACATGTTTTTGTCAACATTTACAAATTGGCTCTTATCCCCTTGAAAATCCAGAAGGTGAGGCGATACCCATATAACTAGGTGGGGCATGGGCTCATCTGTCTCCATGGGCCCCACTGGGCTGCCGGTTACAAAACCCATAGTGCCTGGCAGGCATGGGGCCCTGTTCTAGATGAACCACATACACTAACACAGTAGTCTCCTACAGGCCAAGCCCTGTGCCAGGCACCATGGGGGAAATAATCAAGTAAGACCTGATCTCTGTGCCCTGGGGCTTGGGAAGACAGACACACAGAAATAACGGACCAAAAGAGGAATGAGAATGGGACGGTAATAGAGGAGCCAAGTGGAGATAAGGAGACTTCATAGGGAGAGACAGAGGAGGATCTCCCTGCCCTAGCCCCAAAACCTCCTAGGGGGATGTCCCAGGGTCCCTAATGAGGTGTCAGTCCCAGACCATCCTAAGCTAATGTTCAACAAAGCAGAAGCACATTCTACCTTTCACTTATTTATCCCAAAAAGTGCCCCGGGCACACAGTAGAATCGCCTGGAAGCTTTTTCATCCCCCACACAGACAGGTCCCACCATCTAAGGAGTTGGGCTCTCTCTTTGTGGGGGTGAGGGGGGTCTGCTCATGGGGACATAGAAAACTCTCGATGGGTGGCTCTGAGGTCCATCTCCCATTACACACCAGTGCCTGGCCCTGTGCCAGACCCCATCCAGGCCACAATGTCTCCATCATGGAGATGTCCACTGCACTGCTCATTCTACTCAGGAACCTCCTGGTCTGAGGCTATGACCCAACAAGAGGCCGGGATTAGGCATCCTTGGTCTTGTGCCTGAGGCGTGGCACAGTGGGGCTTCCAAAGAGTCCAAGGACAGAGGAATGTTAAAGACATGCCAAAACTCTCTCCTTGCAACCTTTCTTAAAACCTCTGCCTTAGCTCCTGTCACATTCTCTTCCCCAGGACTCACTCTCCTCCACTCCTGTCTCATGACAGGCAGGGGCTGGTGACACAGCCAGAACAGCCAACGACAAAGGAACAGACTCTAGGAGTTCAGGAGAAGGTCAGAGCACTCATTCTAGCAATGCATGGAAACAGCCACCGGCCAACAGCAAGGACGGTAAGGGCAGGGCTGAGCCTACTGCACACTGATGCTAGGAGAGCACAGGACCCTGCAGAAGCAGCAGCAGGGGGGCAAGAAAGGCAATTACTTGGGCCCGCACAGTCAAGTTCACATCCTAACCCTGAGAGGTCCAGATTATGTGTCTTGTCCTGTTAACCTCTGCATCTGCAGGGGACGGATCATATTTGGGGGCTGTACACTGAGAATGAAACGAGGTGACACATGCAAAGCACTTCATACAGTGCCTGGCACATAGGAGGCACCATGTAAATATTAGTTCTCTTCCATCTGAAATTATTTGAAAAAAGAATGTACTTGAACATGTGCCACTTCTAATTATTCCCTTCTTGTTGTTTTTGTTAGAATCTCCCTGGAAGTAGAGTGCTCACCTTCATTTTCTAGCTTCAAAGTTACATGCCAAAACCTGCCTTCTTTTTATGTGCTTCTCTTGTAATTAGGGTACACTGCCACCAGGTGGTGGTGGCTGCTTTGGGCTCATCATCAAGCTGGCTGCTCATGACTCCTCTTAGATTCCCCTACCACCACGAATTTTCCAGATACTAATTTTCAAAGAGCAAGAAAGGCTATATATGATTGATTAGAAGATTCTATTAAGTGAAGGATCTTTTTTTTTAAGGAAAGTGCTAAGCAATTATTCTCCCATGACTTTCAAGCATAGCATGAGAAGATAGGCTTTAAATTGGGGTAAAATAGATGACATCATAGAAAGATCAACAGGGCAATAACATTTTAGCCTAAACCGCTAGGAGACTCTGTAGAGAAAGACACCCAGGAGATGTCCCCAAGAGCCAAAAATAAGTCCAGGAAAGCTGTGAGGGGACAGAAAGGCTAGGACAGAAAATCGGGAAACCAGGATTTCCTTTGGACTCTGCTTCCAACACACTGTGAGACTCAGGCCAGATCAGCAAACTTTTCTGTGCCCCAATTTCCTCACTATAAAAGGAAATGAGGGTGTAAATGATCTCTTATGGCTCCCGTGACCTCGGCTGACATGAATCTTCTACCTTTCTGTGCTGCATTTCCCTGATCCTCGCCTCTGTCTTCCCTAGTGATGACAAATCTGACCTCCAGGCAGACCCCAGACCAGTTACATGAAACCTGATTTGGGGATCTAAGGATGTTAAGGGGCAAGAGTAGGACGCCAGCACAGTCCAGAACCAATGAGTCCCTAAAACCTCCCCAATAGTCCCGAAGCTCAATCCCACTCAAAGCACACCCCTGTTCTGTGCCCCCCATACTCCGCCCCCACTGCTTGCCTGTTCTTGGGGTCCACCCAGGTGCCATGTCCTCTTTGTACAGGGCCGTGTCCATGGCTGGGTAACATCCAGAACCTGTTCTGTGGGGCAGTTATCACTGCTTTTCCTAATTAGAGAGCACGCCCAAAGGAGAAACAGCATGAACGAGACTATTTGTGTTCCCCGCCTCCCTTTTAAATTTCCCTTGTATGGACAGGGTAAAAAAAAATCCATCAAATAGCCCCTAACACCTAGCTTCTTCATATTGGCTGATTCTCAATCTTTGGCAGCCAGGGGAAAATCTTCTGTAAGATTCTGTTCCTTTGAAAAAAACCAGGCTTGTATAAATATGAGGAAGCAAGACTTAAGGAAGCCCCAGACCAAGAAGGCCTCTCCTTTCCCCACTAAGGTTCAGCCCTGCAGGCATCCTTTCCCACAGCCGCACCCCTCCCCTGCTCTGGCAAAGTCTGCAGGGGAAGACTGGTGGCTCCCTCCCCTGCAATCATCCTGGGCAGCTGGGGCATTCTGCACAGC
Source organism: Potos flavus (assembly GCA_028534135.1). Lineage (NCBI taxonomy): Eukaryota > Metazoa > Chordata > Mammalia > Carnivora > Procyonidae > Potos > Potos flavus. Next base: position 79,275,618 of record CM052898.1, on the reverse strand, counting down.
ACCCCAAACCCTATAGGAACCCACTGGTGGTCATTCTCGAGTTTATATGCACAACATCTGTACCCACGTGAACCAAGAGAAATGATAATCAGGGATTCTTTAGGAGCAAACCAGCCTTTAAAACACCTATTTTTTTTTTTTTAATTAACCTCAATTTAATAAACATTACTTTGTCTTTTTGTAACCGAAAAGATACATTACAGCTCAAAGACAGAATCATGACATAGGAAATATCCTCTTCAGTTAGGAGGTACTTGAGAGACAAGGTTATTTTAATCTTTTAATGGTAAGTCCTACAAATAGTTCCCAATGTGCTCCTGACACGTTGATTGCTGCTAGTCTCCATACAGAACGGGCTGGAGCCGCATGAGTGACTGGCGATCATCCTTTCCCCATATCAACTCTGTGGGTCAAAGCCAGGGTGAACGCATCAAGAGGTAGGTAATTGCTGATGACTGATTTCAACAAATTAAAGTCATTTATCTAAATGCATCAGAATATTAAAATGATAAACCAAGCTCTTATTAACAGTAGCCTCCTCTATAAATAGAGAAACAATGTCTTCTTTCTTTCGACGAATTTATTCGAGATTCGTCACTTGGGAATTGGAAAGGCAGGAGAGCTCCTATTTCTTTTCCGGTCAATGAATTAGCAGGAAGGAGAAGGTAAATGCTGAAGCCACCGCGTAATAAAAGACATTAAGTTTCTTATCTTGATTAAACTTAGGCTGATTCATATTTACTGTGATTTTTTAAGCCCGCATTTCAAATTCATAACTGAAATACTAACAACGTGTGTGCGTGTTTTTGTTAAAATGTGCTTTTGCTGAATGTAGATATTCATAATGTATAAATATGTGGTTTTAACCAAACAAAATAATTTGAATGTCTGTTATTTCTGTTTTACTTTAGTTGCCTAATAAAGCATAGTTTAAAAAAATTCACCCAATATATATCATTTTCCTGCTAGATTGGAGATGGTTTCCTCTTAATTTACAAATATCTGCTTCAATTTGTGTGAATAGAGAAAATTCCTAAAAGATTACTGCATTTTCAGATGCAAAATTAAAAACAGACAAATGAAGTTAATTCTTTAAATGCACCTTTAAAAAAATAAAACCGGCATCTGATTAATGAAAAGCTAAAAGCTCAAATCCATTATTAAAAATTTACTTTTTAATTGAAAAAGCTGAGTATAATAGGTGTTGAAATCATGCCTTGCCTTGATTCTCGCTGTCAGATCAACCCGGGAACAGTTAGGGACTGATGGTGCCTTAAGGGGTGCTCAGCATGCCCCGAGGGACCCGGATGGCTGTGCCCACTGAGTGGACAGCTCTCCCAGAGGGAGGACCCACCCCTTCCCCATCTCCAGACAGCCTCTGCATCAACTCCTCCCTTCAAACGAAATGTGCACAGAAGACACGAACTGCTGACTATGATGTAACCTTTCTCTAAAACCTTATTTATGAAGAAGCTTGCTGACTCTTGGTAGGGTGCTAGTCATTTCTGCATTTGGACCAAAACAGCTCCCATACCTGCAGCCTCCAGCCTACGACCAAAGGAGGCCCCCTGCAGGGAGACAGCAGCCCCTAGGTTCTGATGAAGGGGAGGCTGATGTGGGGATTAGAATGTGGGGCTGATGTGGGGCAGCCCGGGCAGCCCCGACACACCTTCCTCACCCTTCGTCCTTCACAGAGCCACCACTGAGCTTCGGCAGCCTGTCCTCTCACCTCCACCCGAGTCTGTCCCACTTGGCCGGAGGTATCACGTGCTGGGACAGGAAGAACACAGGCTTTGGAGCCAGACTCCTCAGGACTGGACTCTTGGCTGCCATTTCTACTTATGTTGGGCACCTCCCCTCGCCTCCACATGCCTCAAGTGTAAAGTGGTCCTCAAGTGTAAAGTGGTGTGGTCAAGATTCAAGACAGTACAGGGAAAGGACACTGGCCCAGTGCCCACCTGGAGTGTCAACATCAATAAATGTCATACTCACACACATGTGAATGTGTTCCCATTACCCACCCCTCTGCAGGGCTGGCCGGAGCAATCATATGAGCTGGCATCTGGAATCTACCACCATTAAATGCTGTCCAGCTCAGGAAAGAGAAGGGATCTCTGGTGTTCTGACCCCAGTCCCACTGGGATAGACCTGGTTTCTCCGGAGTCCCTACCCCCTCCAGGATCACATGCCAGCATCTCTAACTGCAAGCAATGGTATGGCTAAGGCATCAGGAGTACTAATACACCCGCTCACCTGCTCAGATGTTAGCCTGGCTTCCCCCTCGGTCACCTGACCTCCAACAGAATCAAGAACCTGAATCCCAGACACCTTGCAGAAGCCAAGAGAGGCTACCAACCCATTACGCACCTGTCCAGCCAACCGTGAGGGAGCGCCTCTAAATTACCCCCTGTTCACTTGACTGGGGAAGCAGCATTTGTTTTTATTTGCCAGGACAGACCGTCAATCACTCGTATGTGGCAGAAATAAAGATAAATACCACCCATCGAACTTTAAATCAAAATGCTAATCCCAGGCTGACTTCTCTGTCAAGGTCTGACACTGAAGTAATTCAGCAGGCTTTGATTATACCCAAAATTAATGCTCTGGTGGAGATTATGTCTATTAATCACAGATTTTGATGGTGTGGCTGCTTACGTTCCTCCACTGGGTGACATCCAAAACTGCCCTAATGGCCAGGAGACCTTTGCCTGGGTGTCCTCAACTCACAGATTATAAGACAACCTCCAACTGGGAACATTTGAAAAGAACACTTGATGTTAACAGGGTAAAAAGGTTCAAAGGGTAAGGCCATCCCTAAGAAGCAGCTAGAAGGTGATGTGGGGCTTTAAAAGAGCATTAAAAGAAAGGCAGAACCCTGTTCTGTCCTTACTAAGGACCAAGCAAGAGAGACTTGGACTGGCCGATCTGAATCCGGCAGAAAAGATCCAAGAGTGGACCCCAGGGACGACCACACCAAAGACAGTCCCAGACAACCTGCACTCACATCCCAAAAGTCCACCCATAAGTCAGTTTGGTTTGTGTAGAAAAAGAAAAGAGAAGAGAAGGGAAGGGAAGGAAAGGGAGAAGAAGGGAGGAGAGGGGAGGGAAGGGAAGGGGAGGAGGGGAGAGAAGAGAGAGAAGAGAAGAAAAAAAAGAGAAGAGAAGAGAAGAAGAGAAGAGAAGAGAAGAGAAGAGAAGAGAAGAGAAGAAAAGAGAAGAGAAGAGATTTCCTCTCTTTAGACCCAAGGTCTAAAGGGGACAGCTGGGAATCCAGATTGGAACACCAAATGCCCATTTCATCCCCTAAATCTCCCCTCAGTTCAAGCCTCTCACTCAATACATACTGATTTTTCATGTACCATTTGTCAGGCTCTATTCTAGGCACTGAGGATATGTCTGAACAAAACAGAGTTAAGATCCTTGTCGTCATGGCATTGGCATTCTAGGGAGCCTAGAGATTCATCTGGTCCAGACTTCCATTCCCTGCCCAGAAAGTCACAGAAGCTGGTCTGTTCCCTCTGTCTGAGTAGTCTTCTGGCCATCAAGCACACGATTGCCCAGGGAACTTTCTTAAAGGTAAGTGGTTCCCTGCCCAAAGTGGCGAGTCCATGCTTCCTAGCGGGTTCTGGTGGGCCTCCGTAAACCCTCCTATACTTAACCCTCCAGGCTCAAGTCACTTGAGAGATAGATACACACCCCCGCCCAGCTGTTGGCCATTGGCTCTGTGTGCGTGCCCCATATCCCTGCTCCTCGCGGGTCAAATGCCTCCTCGCCCTTCGAGGCTCAGCTTCAGAAAGCTCCTCCAGATGCCCCTCGGCTCGGCCAGGCCCCTCTGCTGGACCCCACAGCACCCTCGGCTTCCTTCAGTACCCGCACCCACCACTCTATGTTGCCACTGCCTGCTCATTTGCTCTTTCTCCCTCAAGACTGAACTCCATTTAGCCTGAAACAGTGCTTTAAATGCTCTATAGTCCCAGCACAGTGTCTGGAACATATTAGGTGCTCAATGAAAGTTTACTATCCTGAACCGACCATACCATAAAACCTAACCACCCTTTAGTACATTGTTTCCACGGGAAAATTGTGCTCCAAGTTCTGCCTGGCCTGTCGGGGACATGGCTTGCCCACTCACAGTCCCAGTGACAAAAAAGATTGGTCCATGTGGCATATTCTGTCTTGTGCTGAGCCGCCCATCAAACCAGAGGCCCTGCCAGGGTCACAGGGTCAGTGTGGGGCCACCAGCAGATCGAAGCTGGAGAGTCCAGTTGGGTTTGCCCCTGCATCCTCGCTCACGGGGACTGAGAGTTCCAAGGGACCCCAAGATGGGTTTTGCCACATGTCGGCTCATGGCCCTGGGACATTATCCCCGAGGCTGAGCACGTAGGATTTGAGTTAAATCACGGCTTCTGAAGAAACTCAGACTCCTGACTTCAAACACTCAGATCTCTTCTTCTCTACAGAGAAATGAAATTCATTTACAAAAGAATTTTAATTAATTGATTGATTAATTATGAATTAATAAATAAAGAATAAACCAGCATTACGGGCCACTGCTGAACCATACCCAATGCCAGCCCTCCCTAGAAGTGCGAGCCACATCGACCACGAATGCATGGCCACAGCATTAAGTACGTGGACTGGCTGGGTTAGACAACGGCATCCTCTGCGACTCTTCTCTGGTTCTTCTGATTACGTCAAGAAGAGAGCTTCAGCTGGGGACCAGGATGTCGTCAGCACCACTCTACCACTTACTCATTTCACTTTTTAAGCAATCAAGAGCAGGTTTCAGACTCAGAGTCAAAAATCAGATTTCAATACCATCGATTTCCATGTCCTTATGTTTACGGTCACCAGCAATTTGTGAAAAGTGAGACTGTTTTTCCTTGACAGTGGTGAAATTTAAGTTTTCTTTTTGAAATAGATTTATTCAAGATTTCAGTGAACTGACTTAAGGACAGCTATCAGGTGTATGCTAGCCCTGGTGGTAATGGGAATTGGGAACTGTGGAAGTGACGCTCAGATGGCAGAAGCTAGGGGATAAAAGAGTGTCCCCAGTTAATACGGCAAATTTTCGGGGAGATATAATGACTCAGACACTTCATTTGAGAATCCAGAAGTTCAGCTGTCTCATGACTTGCCCAGATTTCTTTTCAGCTCTGTTCTATCACAGGACATGAAATCTCCACATTGGAAAATAAGGAAAGCTCAGAAGCACATATCACCTTTGTAATGGGGAGCCAATAAGTCATATAAAATGGGGGTAAAAAAAGCACTGGGCCAAGCCACAATGGCCTGAAAGGCAGTGAAGGTGGAAGGTAATTTTCCATTTGTATAGAGGCAATCTTTAGGAAAGCAAGGGGATAAAGAGTCAAACTGACCCCAGCCATAGGAAAAAATGTCCTCAAGGAAGCAGAGGGAGCTTGTGGAAACTACATCGAAGATGCTGGAAAAGAAGGGAGAAACATCAGAGGGAAAGGACAGGCCAGAAGCAGACATGTGTTGCTTGTTTTGGAGGGCCATGAGCCAGTCTCTACACCTGGGGAACGCAAGCTGGAGAAAGTGAAGTCAAGAAGGGATGGGAAGGCACATAAATCTGCCTAGGTATGGGCTCAGCAAGCCGGTCCAGGACTGTGGGATCAGGGCTCCAGCTCAAAAAGCCATAGGTCCCTTGTTAGATTCAGGAACCCCGTGGGACCACCCCTGGTCTTCCAGCTGCTCTCCTAAGCTCTGGAGCAGATTGGAGATCATGCCTACAAGTGTTCTCAGACCCCTGGGAAGCAATTTGCCTGGAAATGGCACTGGATCTCAATTATGCCAACGAGGCACCCTCTGAATAATTCATCTCCTCCCTAGAGACCACCCTGAAATTTCTTTATTCTAAAAGAGTTTAAGAGCAATTCTCTAGTTGGACGAGGGATGCCATGATGGTTTACGTGAGAGTAGGAAATCACTGTCCACTTCTGAAAACGATGGAGAGCTTTGGTGGGGCCCTCTCTTCCTAGGGCTGCTTATGGATGACATGTGAGCCAATGCAAAATACCCAAACCCTGACAAGTCCTGAGGCCTCAGGATGGGAAGGTCCTCTTGTGAAGAGGGCACCTTCTCTACCATGTTCTCCATGCTTTCTCAGCCCATCTGCACCAACGCCCACTGTGCAAAAGGGATCCCTTCACACTGAGGAATAGGACCAAGGACAGCTAGTGAGTCTGCATGTTTAACAGACTGCAGCCTTAAGAAATGACAGCCTTCAGAAAACAGGAGGCCAAATACATAGGATCTTCTCCTCCTCCTTTAGGTAGAGGGGGGCAGAAACCCAGAGCCACAGAGACAATGAATAGAGAAAAGACTTCATTAAATTCCTTGATGAACGCCCATGGACAAGTGGTTCCTTTCGAAGCAGGATGGACAAAGTCATCGGCAAGAACACAGAGAGGGAGTTACAGTTAAGAAACAATCTAGAAAAGGGCTCTTCTCTTCTCTCCTTGATTCTTAAATGTGCACTAGATCTCTGAGGAGCCCTGCAACACGAAAGATAGAAAAACAGGAAAAATGGTCAATTCCAATTTCTCTCAGCCCTTCTTCACCTCCCCCTTCATTCCCATTTAAAAATTCTCTAATCGGTACCTTCGGATAGAAACAAGGCATTGGATCCAAGCAGCAAGAATGGGACACCACACAAAAAAAATAGAACAAATACTGACGGAAGTGATCTTATAAAGCTCAGAAAACTATTGTCGAAATATATGTATCTTTCAAATGATGGTTGTTGGAGCCAAGGAGCTCTCCCCACACAGAACAAGAAAGCAAAAGCAGAATCATGGTGGCTCATCCCGCCATCCAGCTCCCATGCTCAGGCTGCCAATGCCAAGTCTACTTTCTATGCACCCTTTCTTAGAGGTTATTTGAGGTTGTACTGCAGTCAAACAAGGGTATCAATCATGAAAGAGAAAGACAAGTAAGGGACCAGGATGCAGAGAGTGGATCAACCCACGCATGAGATCACAGCTGAGAAGTGCTGGGGGGAAAGGGGGCCCTGTGCAGCAGCCCTACAGAAAACCAGCCCGGACTGAAGAACTCTAGGAGATACGTCTCTGAAAAATGGGGCTGGCGGGGGAGGGGGGCTTAGTTCCATACTGTGATAGAGTGTTTGGAAACACTTTGGGGGAAATTTATTATGGGGTGAACCTAGGGATATGATATTGGCATATATTACAAAAAGGAAGGAAGGAGAGAAGGAGGGAAGGGGTAATCCAAAACTCCAGAAGGAAAAAAGGACAAGGAAGGCATCATCCACACGTGAAACAGATCAAATGAAGGCATTAATTTGAGCAACTAGCAGCATTTGGAAAAAAAAATAAAATGAAGGGGCGCCCGGGTGGCTCAGTTGGTTAAGCCTCTGCCTTCGGCTCAGGTCATGATTCCAGGGTGCTGGGATCAAGTCCCGCATCAGGCTCCCTGTTCATCAGGGAGCCTGCTTTCTCTCTGCCTGCTTCTCTCTCTGCTGTGCTCACTTGCACTCTCACTTTGTCAAATAAATAAATAAAATCTTTTTTAAAAAAAAGAAAAATGCTAGAAATACTTCATTTTAAATGGCTCTGGAGTAAGGACATTAGAAATCTGGACAAGAAAGTCAAGTCACAGCACGTTGCTGGCCTTGCAGAGAAGGGCACTTTCCGATTATGATGTGGTAAACGCTATGTGACAGGCTTGATTTTTAATATCAGCCCACAGTCAAATTATGAAAAGTTCCACTGTGGTTAAAGAACTGAATACAAGCATCAACCTTCACAGTGTAAAAGTGGAGGCACAGCTGACGAGACCTGGGATGAGCGGCTGGGAAGGGTGGGCAGGGCCGAAGTCCTCACCTTACAAACAAAGCAGAGTCAGAAGATGCCAATTGGCGGACTAGACAAGACCTAGAGATTTGGGTATGCAGAGGAGTGTGGTGGGGAGAAGGGGAAGGATGAACGGGGTGAAGCTCCAACCTATTATTTCAGGGAAGTCAACAGACGGTGTATTCAAAAGTCCACTGAATTTGATATACACGTGTTACCTGCAGACCTAGGCATAATCACCGGAAGAAAAAATAAATACAATAAAAATGGTCACTTCTGAGAAGTAGGGTTGAGAAGAGGAAAAGGTGGAGCACAGGGCGTGTCACCTTTTCATTGTTCAAATCTTTAGAGGTTTTTATTTTTAAGTGTGCAATCACATTGGTAAAAATTAAAGATTTTAATTAACAATATTTCTATGGGCCCCCAGCTGGCTCAGTCGGTAAAGCATGCAACTCTTAATTTCAGGATCATGAGTTCAAGCCCCACTGTGGGCATAGAGCCTACTTAAGATAAATTGATTAATTGGAAAAAAATATATTTTTAAAAGATAAAATGAGGGGCGCTTGAGTGGCTCAGTTGGTTAAGCCTTCGGCTCAGGTCATGATCCCAGGGCCCTGGGATGGAGTCCCTGCATCGGGCTCCCTGCTCAGTGGGAAGCCTGCTTCTCCCCCTGCTTGTGTTCCCTCTCTCACTGTCTCTCTCTCTCTCTCTGTCAAATACATGAATAAAATCTTAAAAAAAAAAAAAAAGAAAATGAATCAAAATAACTATTTTTTTCTTAGCATTAATATAAAAATTAGCAAAATATGAGGGTCTATACCTTCGAAATAGTACTGCAATAGCATTATATCAGGGTTAATTCCCTGTTTTTGATCCTCGTAACTATGGTTACATAAGAGAATTTCCTTGCCTTTAGGAAACGAACACTGAAGTATTTAGAAATGCACAGGCATTGTACAGGCAACTTTCAAACAGTTCAGAAACAACTATGCGTGTGTATGTGCCTGCGTGTGTGCAGGAGAGGAAGTGCTAGAACATTCGAGGCTGAGGAATCTGAGCTAAGGGGTGTATTCGTTCGCTGGGGCTGCTATAACAAAGTCCCGCACGCCGGAGGGGCTTTCACAACGGAGTTGTATCTTTCAACAGTTCTGGAGACAGGGAGTCCAAGGTCAAGGCATCTGCAGGGTTGGTTCCTTCTGGGGCTGGGAAGGCTCTGTTCCAGGGCCCTCCTCTAGCTTCTGCTAGTTCGCTGGCAGTCCTTGGCATCCCTGGGCTTGTCGGTACATCACCCCGACCTCCGCCTTCATGTTCTCATGGCCTTCGCCCTGTGCGTGCGAATGGTCCAAATCCTCCCTTTTTATATCGACACCAATCATACTGAATTAGGGAGTCTACCCTACTCCGGTATGACCTCATCTTAATTTAATAAATCTGCAATGATGCTACTTCCAAATAATGTCACATTCCGAGGTATGGGGGCGGGGGAAGGACTTCAACATATCTTTTATGGCGGGGGTGGGGGGGGAGATACAATTCAACCTGTAACAAGGGTATGATGGAGTTCTTTGCACTACTCTTAAAACTTTTCTGTAGGTCTGAAATTATTTCAAAATGAGAAGGTTTTTTTTAAAGGTAAATGGAAAGGAGCTCTATCTAAGAAGGACTGAAGGGGAAGGTGTGCAGGGGAGGGCAGCATTATCAGGGGAACCCTCTCAGAGCCACGAGGTTCTAAAAGCCCACCAGGGAGGCAGCTGCTGAGAGGCATGTAGGGGAGGTGACAAAGTCCCCATGCCCCCAGAACGAAGAAAGCCTCCCACCCTTGGGTGGTGGACTCAGGTCCTTGAAGGGGAGGCTCACTCGGGATTTGGGTCAAGAACATGAACTAATTTTTTTTCCCCTTTGAAACAAGCATATAGCCTGGTGTACTTGCCCAGCGTCTCAATAGATGCTAGTGGTGGTTAATTAGAAGAGTGTTGCTAAACAAAGACGCTAAATAATTGTGTGCTTCACAGAATTTTATGCCTTAACTAGTATCTCTTATAAATAGCACACTCCATATGAGAGTTTTCCGTTTATTCAAATCATGTCTGAGAAACAGCAAATTTGTACAGCAATACTTCATCAACGGAGAGGAGGATGGGGACGGTAGGTACGTCCCAGAGTATGAGCCGGGGGAGGGAGAGCCCCAACATGCCAGCCTCAGGCAGCTCTTCTCGGAGCTGCCCAGACCTCCTCCTCCAAGGCCTCCAGAGACAGGATCCAGCAACCACCCTGCGTGGCTCACCCCAGCCTCTGTCACCCTCACAGTCCTATTACCCTGCAGTACAAAAGCAGTGGGGTGGTATCTTCCTCTCTAGAAACTTCCAAACTTGAGAAGCATCAACAGGCCCATCCAGGAGTCCATGCACTGGTTCATTGTCCATATGTGCCAAGACTGTGCTGACCAGTCTCCGAGAAAGCACCATCAGACCCTTTCTGTCACCCTCAGCCTCCTGGCTGGGGACAGCCCGGAGTCCCCAACCCAGCCCGACAGTCATTCTCCGGCCTTAAGCATCTTGCTAGGCTCCCTGGACAACCACAGAGATTGGGAAGGGCACCAAATAGGATTTCTACTTCTGGCTGTGCCACTAACCCACTGCCTGATTCCTGGAGAATGAATTCAATTTCAGATTCCTAATCTGTAAAATGATTAGGTTGAGTCAAATGCTGGAAATTAACACACATTTTCATGTATAGTGGCCCAACTGGGGACTAGTCTCTAAGATTCTAACAGACCAGGAACAGAGCACAAGGACAACTTTCCAGCCCAAAAGGCCCTATTTGTTTTAATCCGACTTGGGGAGCTGGGAGGTACATACCAGACTTCTCATGATATCACTATGTTCAGTCATATTCATCACTGGTCTATTAAGACCCCATGATCTTTTTTGTTCCCACGCCTACATAGTTTTTGCGCCCATCCTTTGTTGCAGTGATTTTCACCAACTATTCACCAAAAGCCCAAATAGCACTGAGATGTGAATTCTGCACATTTATTCCAACTTGAACATAAGCTCTTTTCTTGAAAACTGTCCAAGGTACCAAACAGATGTCTTTCCTCAATGGGGTACCAAATAAGGGAAAATGGAGAGGCAGATCACAGGACCTCAAGAAAGGAAACCTCTGGGGCCTGGTGGCCAGGAAGCCTTCCTCAGTCCAAGGAGGTGTGAAATAGGCCAAGGCATATGGGGGATTCAGGTGGGAAGGGCAAAAATCAGAAGCAGGGAAAAAGCATAAGCGAAGAGATGCTGGTGGGGCAGGGGAACGCCCATCTGAGGAGCAGCCCAGCCCGAACTTGAGGACTCGGGGTGGGGTGCCAAGAGAGGGCTGTTGTCCTACTTTTCACAACTGCCCCCCTGTACTTGCTGTAATTTCATCCCCACCCCCATCTACGGCCCCTAACTCCCTAGGGGAAGGAGTCATGCGCACCCATCGGTGAATTCCAGCCCCGGGCATGGTGACTGGTTCAGGGATAAGCATGTGACCTAGGTTGGGATCCATCAGAATGACCCTCAGGATAGTGCAGGAACCAAGAAGTCCATCTCCCTCTTGCTGCTGTAGAACAACGGACCTGCTACCCGTGGTGGGAGAGCATGAGGCCAACCCCGAGGAAGTGGGGCAGAGGCTGAATCCAGCGAGCATGCTGATTCCAGCCATGCCTGAATCCAGCACCACTCTGGGCTTGTAATTACACGGGCCCCTAAGGGGTGCGTCTATGTGTGCAGATGCATTGTTTGCTTACCATCACTCAGAACCAAAAGAATCGTCCTGGACGCAGCCGTGAGCTCAGGTTAGAGAGAAGGGAAAGTGCTAGACTAGGGTGTTAGATAAAGCTCCGATCCTGGCACCACCACAGGGCAGCTGTGTGAGTCTGAATAAGCCACTGAGGTCCCACAAGCCCCAGCTTCCTCATCTACAAAACGGGCATAATTCACAAGCCGACGTATGTATGTAATTCACAAGGCTCCGTGAATAGTGGCAGAATCCGTGGCACTTGTACTTGATGCCATGGGAGACGCTGCAGCACTCTGGGCAGAGAACTCGCTCGAAGGAAAATGTGCATCACATTCGTCAGCGCGGGCACAGTACAGGCTGGGGAGAGGGAGTGACGCCCGCCCAGGGAGCCCATCGCATGCTGCTCTCCAGGTGGGGAAGAGACAACGCACCCCCTGGGTGCCGTGTTGGATGTTGAGCAGAGAGCTGAAGCCTCTTGCACAGCACGGACAGCACCTGCCAGGGGTGGGGGGTGCTGAAAAGGAAGTCACCGCACCTCGGCCACCTTTCCCCCAGTAAAACAGATAAACGACCCCTACCCTCTTTCTCTAGGACTGGGTGGTGACTTAACGCAGCTCTACAAACTACCTTGTACTCCCTGTGGAAAAGCTGCGAGGTAGCTACAAGGGGTGATTAATTTTATGTCTCTAAATGTCTCAGTATCATTTGCCAAAATGATGATTTATTATTTAGACAACCTTTATATTTCCAAGGGGCTTTAAAATCATTTATAGTGGAGAATGAAATAAAACTGATTAGGGCCCTGAAAAACAGGAGTGGTGAAGAAATGCACAAGGAGCTGGGGGTTATTTATCCAGAACCAGCGAAGGCAGATGAAGGACACAGCAAGCATCGTCAATTACATGCAAAGCAGTACTGCTGAGGAGAGGCCCAAGTCTTGCCCCTATGCGACGAGGGGAAAAGAAATGTGGAAAAAAGATGGCAATGCATCCAGACTAATATTTCGGCTAGACATCAAAATGATAACAAGAAGAACTTCCTAAACATACGCTGCTTTCAAGCTAGGCATCTGAAAACGTTTTCCAGCACATTTTATGGCATAATCCTATCTGGGAGGAAATACAATACAGAAAGCCAATGCAGATATGGTCAAAGAATGACCATATCCCTCAAGGAAGGGCAGAGAATGAACAACATGGTAGAAAACTGGGAGGCAAAGGTATTATTTCTTTAAGGAAGAAAAACTGCCACTGTGTGCCATGAGCCAAGCCATGGTGGAAGGTGGAGACTCGGGTATGTATAAACACAGAGGAAACATGGAGATACCTGGAGGTACCATGAGCTGAGTCAGAACCACCGAATCCACCTCCTTTCCTTCTTGAAAGTCTTCCTAGGCCACTAGAGGATGGTGTATCTGGGTCTCAGTAAAGCACTTCACAAAATGGCGGATCAGCTGGAGAGCTTCGGGCAGAGACAAGTACAAATCGGTGGATTCACAGCTGGCAGAACGGTAGCCAAAGAGGGCCCAGTAGAAGCAGCATCTCCTGCGAGATTTCACAGGCTCTGCTCTCTTTGGCATTTTCATCAACCACTTGGATGAAACCCTGCAAGGGACACTCATCCAATCTCAGTTGCTGGGATGCTCAGCCAAAACCAACCAGATGAAATGAACAGTCCTGCATGCTTAGGTTCAAAATGATCCTATCAGAGCTGGAATAGGTCTGGCTTGATGGGCACTGATGTTGCCAACTGCAGACCAACTGCCAAGCTGGTGGAGTTGACTGACGGATGATCCCCCAGCTCCAGGGTGCCCTCCCTGGGGCAGGATTCCCCAACACACAGGCCACTGACTGTGCCCTTGGGCTTTGAAGGTATAAAGCCTTGAACCCTAGGGCTCACTACGGGAATGGTCGCATGCCCCTTTGGTCACTGACCTAGGGCCCGCCTGGGTTCTGTCTCATGACAACGTCAAGGGGTTGCTTGTGTTCCTGTTATCTACTGTGTGTAGCAAATCACCCTGGACATTCAGTGGCCTGAGACAATAACGTGCTATTCCGGTTCTGTTGGCTGACCGGGCTCCACTGGGTAGTCCTCACCCGGGATTGCTCAAAACGCTGCAGTCAATGTGGGTAGAAGCTAATAAAATAAAAAAAATAAAAAAATAAAATAAAAAAAAAATGTGGGTAGAAGCTACAGTCATGAAAGCTCTTGCCAGTTTGATGCCCAAGTGGCCCACTCACATGGCCGGCAGCTGGTGCCAGCTGGCATTTGGGAGCTCACCTGGGGCTACCAACTGGAGTCCCTCCACGGGGCCTCTCCATGTGGCTTGGGCATCTCACAACATGGCAACCGGGTCCCCCGAGTGGGCATTCTAAGAGCAAGAGTGCCCAGGGCCCCAGGCGGAAGCTGCGAGGCTGCGTATGACCTGGGTTCAGAAGTCCCGGAACATCCCTTCTGCCACACTGTCTGGGTTGAGTGAGTCGCCAGGACCGGGCCAGATTCAAGGGGAGGGCATGAGAGTCTAGGCTGGCAGAGGCCCATTGCTGAAGAGCAGGTGGGATGGCAGATACTGTTGAAGTCATCTTTGCACAATACGATGGGCCACAGGTTTGAAACCATGAAGCACCACGAATCGGATGACCGCTGGCAAGGGTAGGCAGTGCTGCTGTGTGTCACGCCCTGCTAACCCCAGACCTAGACCCTTCACGTCCAGCGTGCACCAGCTGGCACTCTGCCCCAGCGTGTCCAGCATCTGCTCTCCACCTTCCCGTCTCCTTCCAGAAACCCACTCACCTGACCCCCTCCCCCCAGCCGGTCCTGTCTCACTGCCATCTCCACCCGGGCACACCATGTCGACAAGAATTAACCACCTCACCATGCTGGACGCACAGAGAACCAACCAGCACTCCACCGGCTGCAAGAGCCCAGTATTAAAACAACAACAAAGCATGGTTCTTTTTGCAAATATTCAAAGAAAACATTCAGGGAAATCATATTTGTTTTGGATTACTGAGTAAGTTTGCAAGCTGAAGAATTCAATGGTGCACAAAGCTCATGCACTTGTTCCAAGTGTCAGTGCGTCTCCCTTTTAAAAAGCAGCAGCAGATGCTGGGGGAAGGGTGGACGGAAGGCCTTCAGCATCTGTGCTAACAGACCACGTCTGACCTCCTCTCCTCCACGGCTCCCCGCTGCCCTGCCGGCTGTCCCTCTGCCGTTGAAGGCACCCATCTGTGACATCATAGCCTATTGCCACGGAAGCTGACGCTGTCACCGACTCTGACTTCAGGTAATAGAATTTCTTTGTATTTACAACTTCCCGAGAGGACATCAGTGTGGATTTTCACATGGACGATGTTCAGGGTGACCCTTAGCAGTTTCCAGAGTAGTCATTAAGTTCCACACCACTGATTGCCTCTTGGAAATAGTAGAAAGAACCTGCCTTTACTTTGGCCAAGCTGGGTCTTAGTTTCCCCGTCTGTAAAATGGAAATGAGAAGGCTCAGCCTCTCGGGTTACTATGAGACATCCGTGAGGGCCTGGTGTTGCAGAGTCTGGGGCAAGCAGGGGTTCAGCGGGCAGCTCTTCTCTTCTCCCAGCCCCCCAGAGCTGACTTCAAGAGCATGCGTGGCCCGTTTTGGCAGGAAGCCCTGGCAGGTTCTGGGGAGATGGGGCAGCAGCTGGAAATTCTGAGCTCCTGAGACAGCCACGATGATATCAACTCTGCCATGCCTGGCCCCCTCCCTTTCTTTCTCTCTTCTTTGTTCTCACTCTCCAATTCCTTCTGCCAAGTGCTTCGGCCCAGAAAGGGCCACATGAAGCACGGAAATGACATCCTCAGCCCCCCTCCACCTCCCCATCTTCCTCTCTACTTTCCTCCCTCCTTTTCTTCCTTCCTTCCCTCTCTCCCTCCATGCCTTCTTATCTTCCCACACCCCACAGTTCAGAGCCTGACCCTCCTTTAGTCCAGAAAGATCTCTCTCCCACCATCTTGTGCATTCACCGTCTAGCCCCAGTGGCCCCATCCGAGAAGACCCCAGCGGCCCAGGATGCTCAAGGCAGGCTCCGAGGATCGCACGGGGGTTTCCCTCCAGCCTCCTGGATGGGCCTACTGGATTGCCCAGACTGCTAGAGAAATGTGCTGGTTTTCTCTGGAAACATCTTGCTCCTTCCAGTTCTCAAGTCCAGAGCGACCTCCTCCACCCTCTCCCTTCTGGGCAAGCTTGGCCCACTCCACTCACCACACTCATTACTCACAGAAGACACTTCCCTTCTGGGAGACCCCAGCCTGTCCTTGTTTTCTGGACCCCTCTCTCTGAATTTGCTTCCTCCATTAAGGAGGCAGATGAGTCAGCTACACTAGTTCACACCTTCTCCTGAGAGGTTTAATGGCTTTCAAGCAAAAGCAACCATCGGAGAGGCCACGGGCCCAGGGACAAGCTACTCAAGCCTTTCAACCCAGTGTGTGGAACCTTGCAGCGTGAAGGGACCTTGGACACCAGGTGGTCCCAGGGGCAAGAGAGGTGGACCAGTCCACCCACGGAGGGCGCTTTTGCTTCCCTCTTGGCCGGATCTAAGGCCAAGTTGCAAGTCCTGCTGAGAGATCAGCCCAGTATGATCCTGGGGTAGACCATCTGGGCTCATTAATGCCAAGTCAAAGCTACAATCTGCTCCCCCAATTCCCACAAACCATCCCAGCACTTCTGAGAAGGAAACAAATCTTTTCCAAGGTGACTGGGGGAAAAAATTTTTTTTAACAGCAAAAAGTATGCTATTTAAAAACAGAAGGGTCCCTGATGTAATTTAGATCTGTCATCTTTGCAAAATGAGGCAAAATAAAAAAAGGGACGTGCTTTGGTGCTGGGTAGCTCATCAGAACAGGGAGGGGGAGGCTGGAGTGGTCTTGCTCACAAAGGGTATTGAAAAATATCCTACACGTTAAAATAAGACTCACGGGCATTCCCGAAGGGTCAGGGCGAGGTCCCAACTTTAGGGAGTAAATCCTTTCACAGTGGGAATGAGAAGGGAATCCTATCTGTTGGTTGGCGCCCCCACCCTCCTGCACACGCCATCCGCCTGTCACAGTTCAGCTCGCCTGGAGCCGCGGTCTGAGCGACAGATGGTCAGTGTCAGAGCGGACAGATGCCAGGGGCCCGGGAGCCTAGCTACGGGGTATCTCTGGGGTATGCCCACGCCTGGGGGACAGACCCGAAGCCTCCAGTGCGGTGACATGGCCGGTGGGGACCAGGAGACCAGGTTCCAGGCAGGAGGGCAGTGGGACGGAAACGGGGTGTCTCTGCCAGCCGAAGCATCCCATTAGACCTGGCACACATTCCCCAACTCTAGAGTGGAGCAGGGAGACCTCCCAGCTCCTGCACTCCCTCCCAGATAGGACAAGGCCTTTGGTGACACCTCTTCCTTCCACCTGTCCCATTTTAACACTTTCTCACCTGCCGTGCGACCAATGTTCTCCTGGATACACTGTCTGAGAAGGGCTCCTCTGCTCTTAGTGGCCCCAAATTCTGACCCCTCCAACCTCTGTGCTCCACACAACTGCCCCAAAAGCAGGGAGAAAGGGGGAGACCCAGAGGGCTGGACCCCAGGGACACGACAAATAATGCAAGCTGCCCAGCCTCCCAGTTTCCCCAGTTTCATGGTGCCCACCTAAAGCCCCTTCCTCCTGCAGAGGACGACGTTTCTGTTTGCATTCAATCTTTTCACACCCAGAAAGTCCTCAGAGAAAGGGAAACAGGTGCAATGCCCCCCTCCCCGAACAATCACGGCACCGGGCCACTCCCTCTCCTCACCTATGGCTTGGGAACGGTTGTTTGCTTCTGAATTTTGTCTTCTCGCATTATTCAATCTAGCCTTAGAGTGCTTTTGGTTTCCAAATTTCACGTTTTTTTCTTGTCCTTTTGGGTTTACCCTTTGATTCCACCATTATTTCTATCCCTATCTTTTTTGTTTACTTGAGCCATTTTCACTTTTCACACATTCTTCTAAGCAATTCAATTCCCTGGTTGTTACCTCTTGATGATCATTTTTTTTTAATGTCTCTAGATTCTTAATTCTAATGCTTTTCCTTAATTTTTATAAAATCTGTTCTGCCTTTCAAAGCCTATCGATTTTTGTTGCCTTTGTCCAGCCGCGGAACAGCAGGTGCCAATGTTGGGAGGCAGGAGGAAGCGCGTGGGGAGCGCCAGGAAGAGAGGAGGCAGCCAGGGCGGGGAGCGCCGCGGGCGGCCCAGGCAAACAGAAGTAAATAAAACAGCACTAAGAACTTGCCGTTGAAGAAGCGCTTCAGCCCTACTTATTCTAGCCGCTTGTCTCTGTGCAGAATAACGTGAGAAGTAAGTCTCCCGTATCTCTGCCTCCACTTCAGAAAGGCAGCCAGTTTCTGGGCCAAGAAGCTGCTCTCTAAATGCTGGAAGGAAGGAGGGAAGGACAGGAAGGTAGAGAAGAAGGAGGGATTTTCTGAACCCTCTCGGGTGGACAGGCTTCCCCTGGGGGCAGGGAGGCTTTCGCCCCTGTCCCTGGCCTGATACCACCACCTGCTCTCCAAACCAGCACCCTCTTCCTCACTCCACTTCTCAGCAGCTGTCTGGGTGGGACTGCTGGAGAGAGGAAGGGACGCATCACCCCGGGCCGAGGGAGATAGGAACGGGGGTGCCATCTCTTTCACCGGCATGGGTCCCCGAGTGATGGGAGGGGACAGAGCACCCGCTGGCCTCATTGGCTTGTGATATGAGGAAGAAATAAACTCTATCTTGTTGGATAACACATTTGGGATCAGTTGTTACAGCAATTAGCTGACACTAGCCGGATCGGAAATTGGCACCAGGGGTGTCCATCTGTCCTCTGAGCTGGGCCCATCCCAGCAAGGCGCAGAGCTGGAGGTAGGGGTGGCAAGACCAGGGTAGGGAAGGAGGTCCCCGTCCTCCGGGCTGCCTGTCCCAGGGAAGCACCCCACAAGGGCAGAGATGAGAGGCACAGGACTTCAGGAGAACTCGTTCTAGGACAGACACCTTGCCCACAACGAGAAGCTGTGAGGGCAGTGTCTCTGCAGCCTCCAGTGGGTACAAAAGGGATACCCGGCTTCTCCAAGCAGAGCCCCCACACTATGGCCTTGAAGGAGAAGGGAAAGAAGAGGCACAGGGAAGAAAGGAAGCATTGATTGAGTGCCTACTATATACCTAGCACTGTAGTGGGCACCAGAATTAAGTTATACCGAAATGCCTGTAAGGAGGCATTACTCATTCCATTTTGCAGAGGTCGAGATGACTGCCCAAGGCCCATACCTCAAAAATGGCCCAGTGAAGATGGGCACCTGCTCTCTGCGACATCCAAGGAGCACCATTCTATGTCCCTCATGGAGTCGGGGGAGGTCAGTGAGAGGACATGACCGCTGGCTCACCCACGAGCTGGACCTGGGCAGTGGAGGCCCCTTACTCCACCTCCCCTGTCCTTAGAACACACACTCTGCCCATGTCCCCACGGTGGGAGCCATTGTCAAGGACACAGCCTTGGGAGAGCAATGCGGTGTTGAGGCTATCTGGACGGTATACATGACTGAGCTTTGTTAAGGCCTCTATATAAACTTTTAAGATTCTGGCGGACATCCGTGTGTCTTGCGACGCCCAAGACCAGCCTCACACAGAAGTTCCCTTATTAAACCTGCCACTACCGATCTGGAGCGCTCTGCCTCTTTCTTTGGTTTCTCTTTGCCCTCCAGATGGGGCCCAGTTTGCAAACCAACATTTGGGAATTGGGGAGTCACCCATGGGACACACATCCTGCCTACCCTGCCAGCCCGTGCAAGGCACTAATGCACAAACAGGAGGCTCCAGCCCTCAACGCACAGAGAGGAGAGAGACGCACCAAATGGAAAACCCCGATTTATTACAGAAATGCAAGGTGTGTGGGTGCCTATCCTACTCCCATTTCTCTGTATTCAGCGAGGAGTATGCCCTCTGCATCTAGCAAAACTCCCACCTGGCAAAGCATTCTCCTATCTGGTACCTCCTGTGTACAGATCATTTCTATCCTTCTACTCACACACTGACCACTAGCCCTCTCATGGTAATCTGAAGACTCAATCTGCCCCCACTTCTCACCTCCACCCTGTTTCCAGCCAGGATGCCTGCTCCCCTCTGCTCCCTGGCCCCCAATACGCTCCCTGCTTGCCCTAGCACACAGTCCTGCGGGAGGGGAGGCCAGGGGTCTGGAGGGCTCCCAGGGAACCACAGCACTGTGCTCAGCAGCAAGGACCCACCATGCTCAGGTGGCCTATGGCAAGCCAAGCGAACCCCCCACCCCCACCTGGCTGGCTGCCCGTCACGCTCTTAAACACGGCACCAGGGACTTCCAACCTCATTACCCAGGAGCCAGCCACAGGTCTCCCTTCCTGCGGAGTGACAAGTCAAAGGAAGGTGAAAGCAAAATCCAAAGTCATGGGCTTGTAACCACCCAGGCGTGTGAGATAAGCCCCCGCAGGCATATTCTGCTACCTGGTTATGTCTTCCCTTTCTATGTCCTTCCTCTCCACATGGCTCTTAGTGGAGTCGGGGGGATGGATAAGCCCGCAATTCCTACATGAACCGGGAATGGGGCAGGGAGCGGGGCGGCCCTGGAGAGCCATCTGTTTGAGATTTAGGCGGCTGGGAGCACTGGCAGAAGATCTCAAGAGGTGTCCGTGAACGTGGCTAGACATGGAGGCGCCCCTCCACCTGTCACCGCACCTTCCTGCTCCCGGCCGGCTGGGGTTCATGGCTCTCCCAGCTTTTGAAGTAGCAAATCCATTACCCATAGTTAAGGTACAAGCTGAACAATAAAAATAGTGAGATTAATTTTAAAAAGAAAAAAAAAAACTTGATCCTTGACCCCAGAGGGGAGGACGTCAAAGCCTGTCAGTCCCACTGGACGAGGGATGAAGAAGAGTCTCAGAGACATGAGGCAGCCTTCCACGCTCACCAACAGGGAAATGTGAGTGTTCTCTGACCCCCAGCACCACATCTCTCCCACGGAGGCACCCTTTCAGTCTAAAGCCAGAGAGGGACTCTGTGCCTCCCCTCCACCAGGACAGAGAAACAAGTGCCACCCAGAGGAAGCCACCACACCACGTGCCTCCTTCCCAGCCACGCCGGCCCCAGGCCAGGGGCGCAGGTGCTGAGAGCATCCCGGCGGCTGGCCCTTTAAGGGATGAAGGAGCTGCGCTAACTCTAGACTTGGAGATTAATGATATTGCTGCACTGAGAGCAAGCACCAGGAGTGTGCTCTCCAGTCGCCCCCGATTTCTAGGGCCACAAAACAGGCATGTCAGCAGACTGAGTGAGGCCTTCAAACATTATTTTTAAACTTTACTTTTTAATTCACAAATACAGGCAGCCAGGAACAGGCCAGAGTTGAAAGATTTTATTTTGGGGCCACCTGGGTGGCTTAGTCGGCTATGTGTCTGCCTTCAGCTCAGGTCATGATCCCAGGGTCCTGGGATGGAGCCTTGAGTCAGGCTCTCTGCTCAGGAGGGAGTCTGCTTCCCCTTCTCCCTCTGTGATCTCTCTCTCTCTTGCTCTTGCTTAAATAAATAAATAAAATATTTCAAAAAAATAAAGATTTTTTTTTTTAATATTTATCCTGGTTACTGAGGGTTTTGGTGCTCCCTTAAATTGTGCACCCAAGGTGAATGCCTCACTCTCCCCACCTTAGTCCTATCCCTGTGCCTCCCCTTCCCCACAAACTGGAACTCTGGTCCAATGAGAAGTCCTGGAGACAGAGTGGGAAGGGAACAATGGGCCACACACCCTTTCCTTGCTAATCCAGGGCTGTTGGGACTAGGTCTAGACCTGCTCACCTGGGGGTTGGTGACCTGGGAGGCCCTGCCGCCCCGGTGTGGGATTCGGGGTCAGTGATGTGTGATGGCAGGCTGCTGAACACCATCCCAGCCCTCGTGCCTGTGTACCAACTTTATGGAGACTTGGAGCCCTGGCCCTCCATTTACTGGACTAGAGGAGACAGAGCCACACACCAGCAGCCCATGGGCCAGACAAGGCATGGCAGGCAGGGAAAAGGCAGGGACCTGGAGGAGGTGGCCTGGAGATCTGTTTAGATGAAAAGAAGGACACGGGAGAAATAAGGATGATAATGACCATTGCACGCTTTCAGCGGGCTGTCTCATTGATGCCACTCAGCAATCTTAACAGGTACGTGGTGCCATCCCCACTGCCAGATGAATAAACTGAGGCAAGGAGAGGGTGAAGAGTTTGCCCAAGGCCAGAGACGGAGCTCAAGTTCAGATCTGTCTAACTCAGATGCTCTGCCAGACTGCTTCAGGAAAAAAAAAAACCAGCTCTATCTGACCCGGAAACAATTCTGGAAAATCTGGGTGGCAGGAGAAGAAGCCCGGTGCAGAGGATATGGTGTCTGACTCCTTCACTTAACTTTGGCAAGTACTTAACTTTGCTGAGTCTCCATTCCCAACCTCCCCCAAAACTGCACACTGACAGTAAATACGGTAAAATATTAACAACTGTTGAATCTGGGTGCTGGACGAGAGATGCTCATTGCACTATAACTCTGCTGTACTTTTAGAAATATTCATAACAAATCGGGAAAAAAAAACCAAAATGTCCCCAGGTCAAAACTGATATATGACCCCATTGGAAAAAGTCCCTGGCATCAAAACAGTGGGCTAAAAATAGCTCCATCAAACAGCTGCACCAGCCCTCTCATGGCATTGTGAGAATATAAATCGGTTCAGCCTTTTTGGAGGGTAACCTGAAACACTCATCAAACTTTTAAACAAGCCATGTATTTTAAAAAACTTTTTTTCACGCAGAAAAGTTGCCTGAATAGAACAAAGAACCCCCACATACCTTTTATCCTGATTCACCAATTTTTAACATTTGGCCAATTTTTTTTCATTCTCTCTTTCTGCACATATTTATAGTATAATAGGATATAACATATTTCATATATGCTATTGTGCTACACATACCTTTATTATAATAGGTACACACGTTGATTATTTTGCTTATTCATTTTCCGCCACGAGCCCTCAGAGAGGAGGGTGCATACATCAAGACAGCAAAGGTATTCTCTTACTTGGCTGCAATATGGTTCTTGCATTTGGAACATTTCACATTGCTATGATCTTCCATCTAATGAGAACTTCTCCCCTAATGTTGGAAGCCCAACATTTGACAACATCAATTGTCAATTGTCCAAATACTGTCCTTTAGAAAATTTTTTTCAATACAGGATCTAGTAAAGGATAGTGTGTTATATTTACTTGTCAGGTCTCCTTAGTTTTTTTAAAATCTGGAATGGTTTCTTTAAATAAATGCTCAAAAAAAAGGCTTATTGGGGCGCCTGGGTGGCTCAGTCAGTTAAGCGTCCGCCTTCAGCTCAGGGCATGATCTTGGGGTCCTGGGATCGAGTCCCACTACTGGTTGCCTGCTC
The DNA here is from genome assembly GCA_028534135.1 of Potos flavus. Lineage (NCBI taxonomy): Eukaryota > Metazoa > Chordata > Mammalia > Carnivora > Procyonidae > Potos > Potos flavus. The sequence continues at coordinate 79,252,559 of CM052898.1, read as the reverse complement.
AGTGGGGAGTCTGCTCCTCCCTCTGCCCTCCTGCCCCCTGCTTCCTCCACCCCCATCCTCCACTCCCCACCCCTGCTCATGCACACTTAGCGCTCACGCGCCCTTGCTCTCTCTCTCAAATAAATAAATAAAATCTTAAAAAAAAAAAAAAAAAGAGGCTGCTTCCCTGACTCAGAAATTGAGAGGCTGAGACTCGACCAAGGTGGATCTGAATTTGGCCACTATGAGGCACGGCCTGGAGATACTGCATTTCCAAGGGGCTCTTTGGTGAAAGCCACAGACCACACACAGAACATGAGAGCAAAGAAAACAGCAGGAAGCATCTTGCTTTCCTCTAGGTGAACCATGTCAGCAGTGTCACCTGGGCCCAAGGGCTCAGGACGAAACAGTGATGCCAAGCCCTCCCTCACAGGAACAGATCCTGAGCTCTCTGGAGCCAGGAGGTCCAAGACAGAGGGGCATACATCACAGAAACAGACCTCTCTGCCAGGTCCCCACACCAGATGATGCCGGCTTTGGGCAGGACCAGTCTGGTTGGAAGGAAAGTGCCTCCTCTACCACTGCAAACTCACCTTTTCCTTCCAAAGTTACCCCCTCCTTCAGGAAGCCACCCTGATTACCCTAACCTACTCCAAACTCTGTCCTCTGACTTCCCACGGCACTGATGGTCTGGCTGTACCTCTGAGCACTCACCTGACCGTAACTGCTATTCCAGGCACCTGCCTTTCCTCTCCCATTGCCACACTTCCGCTTCTGCTACTTCTCACATGATGTACTCACCACCACTCTCCATCTCCATCTATTCAAAGCCCAGTTTACCCCTAAGATTCCCCTAGAAACAGGCCTTACAACGGCAGCTCCCTATCTGAACTGTCCTCAGGTCTCTCTACCCAGCACCAGGCGTCCCACTGTTGCCTCCACAACCAGATCTTCAGGTCCTCCTCTGTTGTCATTGCTTTGGTTTGACCTGAGTCCCTGGCTTTATGCTGTGGGGACACCAGCATCGGCCTCTCCCTGAGTGACGTATAAAGTGTAACAGAGACCCAGTCCGTGCATTCATCCATCCATCCCTCCACAGTTACCAAGTGCCCGCTGTGTGCCAGGCCCCGGGCTGGATTCTGGGGGACCCTCAGGCAGCCCGTGTCGCCCCAGCCAGAAGGGACAAAGCACCAACCACAGCTTCACTCGTGGGCACAAGAGGGGCTTGTAAGAAGTGACGTGAGGCCCAGCTGAGCACACCAATCCTTGACTACACCATGGCAGGCCTCAGCATCCTTGTCACGTGTCGCCTCCCCCACGACTACTGTGATCACTGATCATCGCACCAATCACGGCAAGGACGACTGAGGCACGCACATCATCACCAGGGTTGCAAAGCTTGTGGAATCCTGAGTCTGTCATCGAAAGTTCAGAAAGGAGCCGAAAGCACCTTCCTCAGCTTGAACAGCACAAACCAGAAGGGCAGTGACACCCCCCAGGGTTGGAGCGGGAGGAGCAAGGCGAGGAGCAGGCGAGGACCAGCTCCGAGAGTCTGGCCTGAGCCTGCGTATGCTTCCCTGTGGAGGATGAGACCACCCTTCCCAGCAGAATCACATCTTTCTTCATGAAAAAAAAAAAAAAAAGAACAAAAGAAATAATAAGAAAATAATAAGAAAACCTTGGAGAAGCAGAACCCCTGGGGATGTCTACCTGATTTCTGCTGCCACCAGGGACACAGAGCTCCCCCTGCCATGGGCAGGGGTGGGGGCACAAATTCTTCCTTCATACATCCCCAGGAGTACGGCAGAGACCCAGAGGTTGGAACTTGGGGACGACGTATGGGAAATAAACACTGGGAACACAATGCTGGATCACTCGATGGTTTCCTATGGAGGCTCACTCAGGCCCATAGCAACAGCCCACTCTCCAAGGTCCTTGCCCCTGTCTAGGGATGCACTTCATCCCCGATAACTGATAATCATCCTTGCAGATAGGATCACAGTCCGTCCCGACCCCCACTCCAGAAATAAGACCCAGCACGTAACCACCTATGGTCTTCTCAACACAACACAGCACATAAGTCAGGCAGAGATGGGGCGGCATTCCTCCCTCACCTCCAAAAGAACTGTCCAAGTCGAAAACGGACCCGAACAAACAACCCAACAACAAAAATGGACAAAAGATCTGAACATCCATTTCCCCAAAGAGTATACATGACTGGCTAAGAGGCACATGAGAAGCACATCATTAGTCATTAGAGAAATGTACATGGAAACCACAATGAGATGTCATTATGTCCCCACCAGAATGGTTAATATTTAAAAGACTGACCATATCGGCTGTCGGTAAGGATGTGGAGCACCTGGGACTCCCATACCTTGCTGGTAGGAGTGCAAGGGGCTGCAGCCACTCCAGAAAACAAATTGGCAGTGCCATAAGTCAGACCTACACTCACCATCTTCTCCAGCAATTCCACTCTTAGGTACTTACCCAAGAGAAATGCAAACCATTGTTTCATTTTGTGTCCACATGAAGACATGGACTCAACAGTAGTGTCATTCATAAAAGCCAAAAAGGAAAACGGAGAAAAAAAAATGCCCATCAGTTGCTGGATGGATGAACCAAGCATGACCTATCGTGATGGACGGTACTCAGCAGTAAAAAGGAAGGAACCAGTGATAGACGCAATGACACGGTTCAATCTCAGATGCATGACGCTAAGTGAGAGAAGGCAAACCTATGCTATGATTCCATTTATACGAACTCCGAGAGAGCCAGAAATCAGCTCAGTGGTTGCCAGAGGCCAGGGGCAGAGGGAGGGGAATGACAGTGAAGGGATGGGAGGGTACTGAAAATGCTCCGTATCGCGTTGGTACGGTGGCTACACAACCATATTCCTTTGCCAAGTCTCAAGGGATTTACACAATGAGAGCTGGTGAATTTTATTACACATCAATTATAGCTTGAGAAAATTTATTTCTTTAAAAAAATGGACCCAGATGGGGATTAAGGCGTGCCCTTGTTGTGATCGCCCTGGGTGATGCATGGAAGTGCTGAATCACTGTATTGTACACCTGAAGGTAATATTACATTCTACGTTAACTAACCGGAATTTAAATAAAAATCTTAAAAAATTAAGATCAAAATAAAAAAATGGACCGCCAGACTCAAGAAACGATTTTCAAATCCGGTAAACTCAGGGCTGACGTTCAGAAAGTCCAAGCTGACACAGCCATGCTTGTTCAGGTTCTGAAATACTTCCACCCCTGCTGGTAAATCCCACTGCCTGAGGCTCCTGGTTACCCTTGTGCCCCAGGACCCAACAACTAGAGGTTAATCCCAGCCAGCGGGGGTCCTCCTGGATCAGCCAAGGCGGACACCCTTTCCCGGGTGGGGGCCACACCGGGTAAAAGTTAGATGGAGAAACAGAGGGTGCAAAGCAGGGCTCTAACTCAGCTGAGAGCTGGCTTCTTTGCTGCCGGGCTCGTGTCGTTTCGGTCACGCATTCTGAACAGGGGCGAAAACGGATTCCTGGGGGACACCGGGGAACAAAAACACTTAGATATTACAATGGTGTGGGGTCCTTCCAAAAGCCCCAGTATATAAACACAGGTACAGGATGTCTACAGTATTAACATTTCACAGGGTCTGGAGTGCTTAAGAAGAAAATGTCTGCAAAGACTTAGAGCAGCAACAACGAGAATCGGGCTGAGAAACAGTGGTCTAGATGCAGATCTCCATGGAGAAAGTGACACCACAAGGCAGGGCCTCGGCCCAGGTGTGGAACTGCCACCTGCTAAGAGGACCTCTGCAGCGCCCCCTCACCCAGGTCATCGGCAGTCAGGTGGCAACCACAATGAAATGTCATTATGTCCCCACCAGAATGGTTAAAATTTAAAAGACTGACCATTTCGGCTGTCGGTAAGGATGTGGAGCACCTGGGATTCCCATACCTTGCTGGTAGGAGTGCAAGGGTGTATGCACACACTTAGGGTGTGCAGGAGGGAGCGGCCACAGGAGCTGCCGTGACCCTTCTCTCTGCAGGACACCTCTCCATGGGAAAGCTGTGGGAAGCCACTCACTGGCCTCCTCTGAAAGCCTGGAAGCCAGCTCAACTCAGCAAACCCTCCCCCGGGCCCCCCGGGGCCAGCACCCAGCTAAGCCCAGGCCATCGAGACGGCTGCAACCGAGACTCCACACCGTGGTCTGCAGGGACCCGAGTAGCAATCCAAGCACTCCACCCCTTTCCTCCCTGATGTCCTTGCTTTCTGGAACCCGCGATGGCAGAACTGCGTGCGGCACGTTCAGGGTTTTCTGCCGTGTTAAATAATGAAGACAACTTCCAGAGGAGAAGAAAATCAGCCCCGTGGCTGAGTGACCCGCTATTGTCAAGCTCAGCCGAGCCCGAGCCTCCTCGGGAATGGCTTGCTTTGTACGCTTATACATGATGACAATACCATAATTGTTCTTTCAGTCTCTTCCCGATATTTAATAACAACGTGAAGTGGGAGTCGCAAAGGTCGGCCCTACCATAGAATGAGCTCTGTTCTCATTGTCCTTTTCTGAATAGTGTCTTCCATTTGCCAGGCTGCTTCGGGCCCATGAGCCCTGGTGGGGAGGCCTGGAGCTGTTACAGAAACAGCACCACCTCCTCGGGGTGGAATTCTCTAATTTGCTAAATGGTGCGGGGTCACTGCCTGGATCACCTGCATAAACACGCACACAGACACACACAGAGACGCACATGCACTCGGCGTATTCACGTGGGCGCTTACTCTCTAGTTAAGTGAGTACTGAAATGTCCTAGGGCCACAGACGAATAAAGCAGCTTAAGTGCACTAAAAAGACCTTTCTTTAAACTGATTCTGAAAGATCACCCCTAGGTAGCAAAGCTGGGGGGGGAGGGGTCGCTCTTTGCAGGAGGCAGCACAGGACGGTGGACCAGGAAGCCCCAGTGCCCTGAGCTCCGGTCTGGCCCTGGCACGTTCCAGGTGCCTGCCCCTCCTTGGGAAGGTCATTTGACTTCTCTGAGCCTCAGCTGCCAGATCTGTAAAATGGACCTAATTCATGGCCCGTCTGAAGAAGACAGGACTCACTCCATTGCTGAGATCTGGGATTCTCTCTCCAACGGCAGGTGTCAGAGGAGAGTTTTCAGGGGCCAACAGGTTACTGGGGGCATTTCGGCGCCCGCGTCGCCTGGAAGGCCGCGTGCTCAGATAAGGTGAGGAGGAAGCATGTTGTGATTCCGACCCCGCATGCTGTTGTGAGTAAACGCGTTTCATGTCTGGGCAGGGTTGGGTTTGGTAACTCAGACACCGTAAAAGAGGGCAATGTAGCCCTGGCGGGTCTGTGTCAGAGAGCAGCTTTGTACCTAATTCCGGGGCTATGATAGTTGCTAAGGAACCATTGAGATGCAAATGAATTGGCAAATACCTAGCAGCAAGATATCAGAAAAGGGTGGGGAGGGGACGCTCTGAACAAGTTAGTCAGGTGAGTGAAAGGAAAATTACTTTCTTCTGATTGGAAAAAGAAAACCATGGGTTTTCATGCAGAGCAGCAGCATTGTGCTGCTGTGTTAAAAAAAAAAAAAAATTAAACTGTTCTTTTTCTGCTTGGCTAGGAGTAGAGGAAAGTTGGAGCCAAGAGCAGGGAACTTGGAAGGGCAAATGGAGTCCTCCTCTGATGTATTCTAAGCAGATTCCTCAAGAGAGGAAGAGACAGCTTACATACGAAGGGAGAAGTCTACAAAGGACTCCAAAGTCCTTTATACAGGTCTCAGAGCCTTGACAAAAAGTACACAGAACACAGTGGATAAATATTCTACCGATATACAACGGAAATTCCAGGTGAGACTAAGCCAGAATGGATAACCTGGGGAAATGAAGGCAAATGAGCCATCCCATTGTTCCTAGGAGTTTGCATTTCTTTCATTCTTGCTCTCCACTGGGTATCCAATTCAAATGCAATGATTACCTTAAAATGTTCTGATATCTATGTCGCAGCCCAGAGAGCTACCGTGAGAGACAGGGCCCCTCGCACCATATTTTTTCATCTTGCCGCAAATAGGAGCCCTTCTCCTTCAGAGCCTGGTTGAGATACCCCTGCCTTAAAATCACTTTGCCTTTAGCCAAACACCCCACTATTTGTCCCCTATTTGATGTTCAGGAGTAGAGGGAACATACTCGTCAAGAAAGAAGCCGTTTGCCCAGGCATCCTGGGTTGTTACTTTTCTCCATGAACTTCAGTTTTGCTCGCTCTTCCCAGATCTTCCGCTGGGACCACCACAGACACAGCACCCCCCCATCTGTCCCTCCCCCACCCGCAGTCCCCGTCCTTTTCTTTACTGCTCTCCATTACGTTCCGTGATTCAGTTCTGCAGGAAGGTTGAATGGGTGTGGTATACCAGCACCCACTTCTGCTTCTTGTAACAACACCCTGACTTTTTGTGGGGAGCCAGTCCTCATTTCAGGCCAGGTGCTTCGGGGGGGTCTGGGCCAACCCTTTCCCCCCAGCTCCGGAGAGCGTGCCTCGAGCCTGGCCATTCCATCATCCCGGTGACAGCCTGATTCACGAGAGGGGCTTAGGACCCAAGGAAGGCCAAGGAGACAAAAGTTCCAGGGCTTTTTCTAGGAGGAGTATTTCTGGGAGTGAGCATTTCTCTTTCTGTGGAAGTTTCCAGAGAATGTGAGTTGGAGCTGCCAGTGGCCACAGGACCATCTTGCAGAAGGCCTGTCTGAGGATGAAGTCAACACAAATGATTCCATTCATTGTCCCTTCAGATCCATTCTCTACCTTTCTCTGCCCTCTCCTGAGCCTCGGGAGACTGACCTTTCTGAACCAGACTTCCACGCCCCCTGCCTTCTTGCTGAGTTCATCCACAGTAAGTGCTGGCAAGAAGAGAGAATGTGGAGGTGAAGGAGTTCAGGGACTACAGCGTCCCTTCTCTGACCCTGTATGGTCTGGGCAGCGGCTGAATTCCTCTATGTCCACAGCTCCTGTCAGGGAGCCCTCTCCCACGCTACAGCTCTCGCCAGGTCCCAACAGCATCGCTCCCTTCCCTCGCCGTCTGGCGGTGCAGAGTCCTGGCTTCCCCACTGTCGCCAGCCCCTGGCTGCATCCCCACCCTCGGGGAGTCCCTTAACCCTATTCATAACTCTGCAAAGAGTCTCTTCGCTAAACTTGCCTCAATCAACCCTTTGAGAGTGCAGTCTGTTTTCTGCCAAGACCCTGGCACAGACACAGAGCTAAGGAATAAGAAAAGGGAGACTGAGTCCTGAGACAGCCCTGGGGGCCCTAGACATCCAGTAATAACAAGCGCCAGTTATCACCCCCTACCCTTTGCTTTCCTCCAGCTTGAACATCTGTCCCTACAACCAAAGATATGGCCAACAAAATAGGCAAAGCCCTTGATGGAGAGCTCCGGACGTCCACCTTCATGAGACAGAGAGTAAGAATAATTCAGTCTTACTTTCTCATCCCTACCCACTCCCATCTCTATCTGACACACTTCTATCCATCCCCTGGGAGCTTCACCCTGGATCTCTCTGCTGTCTTTCTCTCACACATACACACAGCACACACACGCACATCCACACGCTCCTTCCCCAAATCCTTCCCACTGGAAGTATGACCTCTCATCTGGTCTCTCCTAGCAACTGACATGTAATTGTTATACCGCATCCATCAGACTCCATCCTATGCCCTGTTTCAGCCTCTGGTCCGCATGGCTCTGTCTCCCCCACCAGTCTGTTAATAGGTGGCTCCTTGAAAGGATGGCTATGTCTTCTTTACCTTCAGGTTTTCAGCTTCAAGTACGATGCTTCTCATGTAGATGATCCATAAATGTGTTCTGCCAGTGAAACTCACGGCTCCTACACGAAGCTGTCAGTTCTGTCTCTTGGCTCCCAGTCCTCATGTCCCTCTTGTAGAATCTGGGCCCTCGGGTCTGGGAGTGGCTCGGGCCTCGCTTGGATACCCGGGATGGGGCTGATCATCCCGCAAGGCACCCTATTCCACCTTGGTCCAGCCTGGCTGAAAAGAATGCCGTAATCAAGCCGAAATTTATCTCACTTGCTGAGTAAAGCTAAGCCTATTTGGCAAGACCAGCCTTCGCGTGCTCCCAGAGAGAGACCTTCCCTTCCCCACCCTGTCCCTCATGCCAAGCTGTCCAAGCCCGCACGCATCACTTTCTATCGCAACATCTTCTTTATCCCTTCATAGCACTTTCCCAAAATTCTATTCTACGTCGTTTGTCGTCTTCATGACTGTCCCCCCAAGAGCTGGGACACTTCCTGTTCTGGGCAGATAGCCTAGCACATAGCAGGAGGCTAGGAAATACGTGTTAGATGTTGAATGAATGACGTGCCATGTCTCCTCCCCCTCCCCAGCTTCTCCCTACGTCCTCTCCCGTCTTCTCCAAACCATTTTTCTTCTGCTACTGCTGCCAGGGTAGTTTGGTTATCAGTTGTCACGTAACAGACCAACCCAAAACTTGATAGTTTTAAACGGTGACGACATCTATTTTGTTCACAAATCTGTGCTCTGGACAGGGCTCAGGGAGGAAAGCCTGTCTCTTCCCACTGGGAGTCAGTAGGGATGGCTGGAAGGATGGGGGCTACGACCATCTGAAACCCCCTCCCTCCGATGTCTGGCATTGGATGCTGGCAGTGGGCTGGGATTTGCACGAGGGCTGGGGCACTAGAACATCTACACGTGGCCTCTCCGTGGCACTCGGGCTTCCTCCCAACATGGTGGCTGGGTCACAAAGGCAAGCATGCCAAGGACAGAGAGAGAGCCAGGCAGAGGCTGGGGTCCTCTGTGGCCTCGCCTCCATTGTTGCTCTGCAGGATCACTTCTGCCCTCTTCCATTCATTAGAGTGAGTAAGAAGGCCAAGCCATATTCCAGGGGAGAGGAGCTAGACTTCATATTTGATAAGAAGGGCATCAAAAAATTTGCACAGATGTTTTAAACTGCTGCACAGGACATGCTCTCAGGTTTTCACTTACACTTGCTGATGCTACCTCTGTGCCACATGCTAGGGATACCATGCCCACGAAGCCAGAGCACTACCCTCCAGAGGCTCACAGCTCTGTGGGGTACCCGGTGAAAGCAACACGCAATCACAGACCAGTGGGGAATGGGCTCCCATGTAGGGAGACAGAGGCAGCTGCAGCAGGGACCAAGGGGCCCCCTAATCCAGCCTGGGGCTGGAAAGAAGGCTTCCAGGGGAAGGTGACCACTGCAGGGAATTCTAAAGAATAAGTTAGGGTTTGCCAAGAAAAGATCAGTGAGGAACACAGCAAAAGCGGAGCAGGCAGGGGCAGACCCAGAGGCACACGGCAGCAGAAGCTCATTTTGGCCTCTGCACAGATGGACTAAAAGGAAAAGGGACGGTGCCCAGGTGTGTGTACCTGTGTAGTGTGTGTGCACGTGTGCCCAGGTGGAGCAGGGGGAAATGAAGCAGCAGGAGATACTGCTGGTCAGAAGGACAGGAGGAAGGAAAGGATGACCTGAACTGTGAAGGGTTTTGCATTCGTCGGGAAGATGCTGGAAGAGATCCACACACGCAGTGGCCAGGATAAACCGAAATACCAATCTGTGGTCTGACACCCAAAGTTTGGTCTGATCAGTGCCCAACACAGGCCCTGGGCATCTGCCAAAACTCGCTGGATTTTCTGATGAGGCTGAGGCCCCCTTCCTTGCCCCAAAAGTTATAGTCTGTTCTCCTCCATCCAGACCTTTTGGATGCATTGCCAAAGGGGCTGAAAACATCCATGGTTGGCTCCCCCTCCTCCCTTCCCCAGTGAGGCTCCTCCTCTCCCTCTCCCCTCCTCCAAGCTCACCACCCAGTTCCAGCCTCAGCATCAGTGAGAAAGCCAAGAGCAAAGGTCCCACCTTGATGTGTTAGAAAAACAGCAAGAGGAAAACTACAGAATAATTAACTGCAGGGCCGGCTGCCTCTCACAGATAAGGCATTTTCTCTGTTGCCACTGTCCGATGGAGCTGCCTGCAATTATTCCCAGTCCTCCTGCTCAGCCCTTTCTGCAGTCACAGCCCCAAGGGGGACCGGCCACTGTCCAGTGAGACTAGGGCACTGATAGGCTGCTTTCCTTCTCATCCTCCCACATATCCTCCCATGCTCAAAGCTGATGTTAAATCCTGGTGTCCTCCCCCGATGTCATGGTGTCTGCTCCTGGCCAGTTGGGTGGGAGCAGGCAAGACTCAAAAAGCCACACGGCCCCAGGCAGGACAGGACCCATGGGACAGAAGCTGGGGAGGTCCCCAAAGGTGAGCACCCGCAGCTCTCCCTTCCCGTGGAAGGTGAGCCTGTAAAGGGAGCCCCAGGAGACCCACAGTGACCTTGCCCCCCACACCCCTCCAACTCCCACCACAAAAAGCCAGGCACAGATGCTGAACTGCAACCACCTAAGCAAAAGAGCTCATCAGAGACAAGAGCCAGATGGACATACTGCAAACAGAAAACCAATAATGACCACAGTGGGGGTCTGATTGCTGGGGAGCACACAGGAAAGGCAAATGCACGCAGGAAAAGGCAAACTGGAAGGAAAAAGGGGTTTCTTCCGGCTGGGGACACGGGGGGGGGGGGGGCAGTTCCAGAGGGAGAAGGAGAGTCTGGCCACAGGAACCTGAATGTGGAGACCCGCAGCACTGTCTGGGACCTCTGACAGCAGTTGGCAGGATAGTGAACAGCTGGCGCATAATAGATGCTCCCTGAACTAATTCCCGAATAAGCGACATTAATGGAAAAGGTGCTGAACCGGGTGGCAGAGGCCTGGGGAGTTGTCCCACCTGTTGAAACGTCAGTTCGAGTCTTAGCGCTTGCGTCAGTTAACTTAACCTCTCAGAGCCTTGGCTTCCTCACCTGTAAAATGGGAGAATGGCTGCTTGGATATTAAGGGTATACACAGGGACCAGCATGTGGTAAAGGCTCCATGGGCAGGTGGAACTTAGTTCAGTCCTGGTTCTAGTGCCACCAGGCTATAGGATTTCTGGAAAGTTCCTTCCCTTCAAGCCCAACCCCTTGTCTCAGCTCCCTAGAGCTTCCGAGAGCCCCCAGAGGCTAGTGCTAGGCTACAGCCTGGGGCCCCTGCTCCCCTCACGTGCCCCCTCCCCTCCCGGCCACCTGCCTCTGCCCATTTCTCTGCTCATTATCACCTCCACTGGGGGATGGAGAAGAGGAGCAAGGAGGTTAAATTCAAATCAGTCACTTTGTCACTTGCTGTCAGGAAGCGGGAGGGGAGAGAGGAGAGACTCAGGGCCTCAGGTGCAATCCGCAGGCAGAAATGAGTCCTGGTAATTCTCAAGAAATTTCCTGTACGTGTCCACATTGGCTCAGTTCTGCTACAGAGAACTCCAGGGGAACCTTCCATGAGGGGACGGCGCAGCCTCCCTAAGCAGTTGCTAATGGTGTGTCTGGGCTGCTGGGACTTCACCTGACCTGGAGGAACATTTCTACAGGCGATGCGAGGGGACACAGGTCCTTCTTCCTCGCACCCTTCTTCCCCTTAAGCAAATGGCTTGTCCTGAAGCCCTAGTCATCAGCAGGGTCTCAGAGCATGGTGAAGGGCTCCCAGACCTTCAGCTCTGGGCACTCTCACACAGAGCTGGGGAACACTCCTTGCTGGCTGGGGAGTGAGTGAGCGAGATGCCTTCTCTCGGCTGTGGAAGTGAAGCCTTCTCATTCACTACGCTAGAGGCAAACTGACAAGCCAGCTGCTCTGAGAGACACCCGACAGATGCTACTACGTGGGACCAGCGGGGACTGTGGTTCCAACGCTGTCTGCACCGCCCACACGGGCCTGGGCCTGCTGCTGGACGGTGGGAGGTCCCTAGAACACGGCCTGCCTCGTGGAGGGCACCAGGCTGAGGCTCTTCTTGATGCTAGCCAAGCTCGCCCTCACTCATCTCTGATGCCCAAAAACGGGGTCCTGAGCTGACCCTGCAGAAACCCCACCAACCCGTGAAGAGCCAGGCTCCACCCACAATTAGCCAGGTGGCCTCCATGCCCCAGACAATTCTAGAATTGTCTACCCTCCTGCTTCTAGCACAGCTTCTACCCCGGGGTTTGCCCCCCACCCCCAGCCCCTGCTAGCCTCTCCCCCATAATGACCCCTCCTCTAGTCTGAGTCAACAATGAGAAGACTGAGGCACAAGGAGAGAAGAGAGCTAACAGTGTGTCTGGCCGTTCCCTGTGGCTTAGATCAGGTGGAAAGCAGTTTTCCATTAGCAAAGAACCAACCCCCCCATGCTCCAGGCTTCCCCAGCAAGTATGTTCCCGTTTCTCTAATCCTCAGAGGAGTGAGCAACAAAAGCCAGCGAGGCAGCTCGGACATCAGGTGTCGGGGGTCTTTGATGGAGCAAGTGGCCCTGATCGGGCCAGTCAACGCCCCCTCTCCAAGCGCAGTCAGACACACTCTGACCGAGAGCCCCAACTGTTGCTGAAATTGAAGTGGAAGGCACAGAAGGAGCTGAGGAATTTCTCATGTACTATTTTGCTTTTAAATATGAAATCTCTCCCAGGGTGTTACTTTATTACTATAGTAATTTCCTCAGAAGGGCAGGCATCCAATGCTCTGTTTCCCCACCACCTTTGGAGACATGGAAATCTGACAGAAATATTCAGGTTGCTTAAGTGGCTAGGGCAGAAGAGGGAGACATAAAGGGAGCTCTTCCAAGGAATGCAGACTCTTGAAATCCAGGTGGAGGGATGTGCCCTAGACTGCCAGGTGGAGACAGGTAAGGGTCCCGTGTGCCCCCTCCACCACTCCCGGGATGCACGGGGTGCCCAGGCCCATCTCCTCTGGGGACACTTGCCTGTAGTCATTTCTTTCACTGGAGAGCTGGCCAGAGCAGACAGAGGAGGAAAGATACTCTAGTCCTTCTACTAGATTCCTGATCAGAAGGCAAGCTGTGGTGCAGGTCTCTAACAGTGTGTGTTGGGGGGGGGGGGGGGAGTAAGGGTAGGAGGTGGGAAAAAGGGGCAGAAAGGGAGCTACATGGAGACTAGTGTTCAAGTTGAAGCACTAAGATGATCTCAACACTCATCTCTTCTCCCACGACCATGCAAACATGGAATGCCCAGTAATCCATGAAGTACCCAATGGCCAATGGCCGATGGGCATCCGGAATTCTTCCTGCGCCTGGCTGGATCCAAACTTTTCTTCATGCAAAACACACAGAAGTGGTGTAGGAAGGTAGATGGTTATGAACACAGACTCCAGAACCCAATCACCTGGGTTCAAATGCACTGCCGCTTAACTAGCTACACGACCCTGGCAAATGACTTAGCTACCCTGTACCTCAGTCTTCACACCTGAAAAATGGGAGTAGAGTTCATAGCAACACCTAGCTGATACAGTTGTTGTACCAATTAAGTGAATTAGCTTACGTCAAGCACCTAGAACAACACTTAGTGTAAAGCCTTGGCTATTACCGGCAATTCCCCAATATACTGGTTCCAGGCTGCCCACATGTGAATCACTGGAGCCCTTGGTTAAAAATGCAGATGTCCAGGCCATTCTGACGCAGCAAGTGCAAAAGGGAGGCAGACTACCCAGGATTTCTGATCGTAGCCTCGCTGAGAACCTCCCCCTGAGCAGTCTTTCCAAGAAGCACCTCCATCAGGATCTTTAGGGAGACCAGAAGCAGATTTTCAGGGTCCCTCCAGACCTGCTGAACTTTTGGGGCGAGCACCCAGGAGTCTATAACAAATTGCCTAGGTGCCACGAGGCTTCCTGAAGCCTGAGAACCACCACCTAAGATGATCCTCCCCTCTCCGGGCATTTCAAATTGCTTCCACCCTTTGCTCACGTGGGCACATGCTGTGCTCCTCAATCTGAGTGTTAGTAGGAACTCTTAGAGACTAGCTATACGTGATACAGTCGCTTATTCTGATTCAATAATAAAAAAGTATCTTTGACTTCAACAGCACCTTAATTTTTAAACAAGTACGGATATATCCTCATAATATATGTGACCTGTCTGACTTCTCAGGTTGGAACAGGTGAGCAGCATGACCCACTGTACGGAGAAAGACACTCGGCCACGGGGACTAGGAGATTTCCCCAAGCCATAGAGTGGGGAGATGAAAACTCCAGGTGGAGGCCCCTGGCTTCACAACCCAGCCATCTGTCTCCACCTCATGAGGACCTCAGACCCATCCTCATGGCCAGACCCCATTCCCGACCCCGCACCTCCTTCCACTACCCCAAGTCCACAGAATTCAGCCAACCAACTAGAGAACAGGTAGTTTCTGGTAAACGAGGTGGGGGGGTGCACACACCAGACCCAGAGGAAAGGGTCATGGCACTGCCCTGCACTTCCCGGCACCACCCTTCCTCTTTGGTCCAATCTGTTTTATGGAAGATTCCTTCTAGATGGGTAAAATTGTAAAGGATGCCATATCATGTCTCTGCCTCATGGGCTCTTCCCAAAGCACATCTTGGTAATTAGGATCCATACCGGTGAAGGGCCAGGGCAGAGGTTCTGAGAGCTAGGTCTGGGTCTGCCCAGGTTAACAAAAGGCCGCAGGGACTGGGGCAGGGGACTCTGGGGCCTGCCCCTCGCGTTCCTGGGTACCGCCGGTGGCGACTCTGCTCTGTCGACCCAGAAGGTTCAAGCTGGGGCTGGGTCCCACCTCCGCAGCTGTTTACCCTGCCAAGAATTTTCTCAAGCAATTACCCGGAGCTGCATTGTCCTACCTCACCAGCATTCCCTTCGCTGGCTTGAGGGGGTCCCTCTGCAAACACTGAGTAATAGCCCCCTTTCCATGATGCACAGAAAATAAAATCACCTAATAGGATTTCCTCAAATTTACTTTTCTCTCCCAGACATTTTTTTAAATCTTTGGCGCCTGCTACTGCTGGTAGGCTCAGGCACACTCGCGGATGCTTACGACAGATGCACACACAGCAAAGAAATATTCACATAAAATGCAGAAACGGCAATCAGTGCCTAACCTGGCCGCCTGCAGCAGACACATGGGCTGAGGCTGGGGGTTTTTCACCGTGAACTTGTAACGGAGATTTAAGCGTGTCCGTGTACAGTGTAACTCGGTGCCCTTGCATCTTAAAGTGGAGTATGCCACAAAGAGGCACAATAACTCAGGCGCATATCCAGGCATCAGCAACCCCTCCCGAGAACCCACTACTTGTCAAACCCCCAGAAATCTACCACCACATCAAACACGTGAGAGTGTTCAAGATGGCAAGCCCAGAGCTTCACTCCCGGCCACACCTAAGAGCAGGGCTCCTGGGCGTGCTCTGGGCAGCCCGTGTCCGGGCACTGAGGCCACCTGCAGGTCCATGGTCATTTGTGGATGCCGGGGGTGGGGCTGGGAGGATGCTACGAGCTTTCAGTGATGCCAGAAGGCTGCCGCCCAGAAAGGCCAACACGCTTAGTCCACTCTGAGGGCGAGGTGTCTGCCACCAGTCCCACATGTCCCACGGCTGCAGAAACACCTCAAAAGAAGCCCAGGCCTCCAGACCCTGTTTGGAAGAGCACAGGCCAAAGGGCAGCTCAGAGAATGCAGATGGTGGCCCTCCTTCATAGACCCCAGCAGCCCGTTCTTAGCAAGCTCCCAGACCCAGTGTGAAAAGACACGGGCCTGAAAAGGCAGGGGTTCGTCTGGAGACTAAGAGGCCAGGCTCTGCGTCCAGAAGGCCAGAGCATATCAGCATCCCTGCCTCCTAGCCTGCCCTGTTCTCCCCTGAAAATAGACCTTAAATGCCCCAGAGAATCTTCTCCCTGCAATGGCATTTCTCTCCCCACAAAGCCAAGCCACTGGCTGGAAATGGGGAAGAGGAGGGAAGCGGAGGGAAGCGGAGGGAAGAGGAGGGAAGGGGTGCTCTTTTTCAGTGTGGATTTCCCACATCCTATGTCAACCAGACCCTTCCCTTCCTTCCTCCCGCCCAGGCAGAGGGTCTCATAGGGGCCTGCCTATCTGGCCAAGGGTCCCAACTGGCCCACAGCTTCCACGGTCCCTTTGTTCCTGCCCTGGCCAGGCCCGAGGACCTGCCTGGGCTTGGAGCTGCTGGCCCTGGGCCACAAGGCCCCAGTGCAATTCCACCAGAGCCCCCGCCACCCAAGGGAATGAAGATGGACTCCTTAAGGGGCCAAAAGAGCAAAGAGAGGCGTCCCTAGCCATAGCAGAGTTTGGGAAGGATCTGCTGTCTGTGTAGGCAGCTCATTGATCCACTTTTCTGATAATTATTCCTCACTCATCACAAACCAAATGACGCTGGCCCCAGCCCAGCCAGGCAGGCGGGAAGGCGGCTCCATGTGTGAAGAGGAGAAAATGAACCTGCCTGTGTTGGTCGGAGGAGAGATGGGATGAATGGTGTGTACTATCCCTGCGCACTGAGCAGGGACGATGGGGCTGCTTTAATATTCTGCTGAATGTGGTGTTTCTTTTAACCCTTGCTGGAGAGATTTCCAGCCCAGAGACTCAGGCTCCTCTTGCCAGGTGACTGGCAAAGTTTCTGGGGCTGTGCCGAGAGAAGGGACACAACTTCCACAAGGTGAGCCACTCCAGGCGACCTAGTGACAGGGCCCACATACAGGGCTGGGTGTGCTGGCACAAGGGCACCTTCCCTCGGGCAGCTCCAGCCCGGCACACACGGAGAGCTAACCAAGAAGACGTCTAGGAAGGAAACTACCAGCATCCAGACTCGTGGTGTGTTCCCACGCACTTGTTCTCCAAACAATTTTGCTCGCGTGCACGCGCCCTCCTTCATCGATGAAGACCCAGTGCCACGACCAGGTTACCAAAGTGGGCACCCGTCTGCTCTCCGCGGCCCAGCCCCAGGCCCGCTGGCGCGCGAAGACCGGCGAGTAGGAAGCGCCGCCCGAGCGCGACAAAGTCCAGCCTCGCCTGGCCCGTTGCTCATGCTCGCTCACCCAGGTTGTCCTGCCTGGTTTGGAAGTGTACAGCTCTGTGCTCGTCCCATCTCAACTGCTCCTGCCCTTGCCCCTCTGGAAGTCAACCCCGACCGACCAGCTCTGCTCCGGGGTGTCTGTCTCCCGCGCTCCACCCCGCTCTCATCCCCGCACGTCCCAAAATGCAACCCCTCCGCACAAAGACCAGCAGCCAGGAAGGGCAGCGGGAGGCAGACAAAAAACCACGTTCAGAAAAGCAAGTGAGAGCTTTCTAGGCATTCATCGTCGCACCCCCGAGCCGCCACCAGAACGAACGCGGGACAGAGCGGTCTTCCCTACACCTGGAAGGAATCAGCCCCGCCCCGGGCCCCGACTGCCCCAGCTCGGCTGGAGAAGGGCAGCGCTTTCCGGAGGGGCCGGGGCGCTGGACCACCGTGTCCACGGTGGGGGCGTTTCCCCTGGGCAACCGGTAACAGCTTGGCGAGGGACGGGGCAGCCCGGCCGAACGAGCCTCCAGTTGGCAACGCGGCGCGGGCTCCGGGGACGACGTCCCTCCGGCGCGGGGTCCCTCCGCAGAGTTTCCGCCCGCCCGCCACCGGGAAGCGCGGCTGCGAGCCTGGCCGCGGCGGCGCACCACCCCCGACATTTGCTTCCACCCCGGCAACTCCGCTCAGCTCCCCGGCGGAGCCGCGTTCACAGGAGGGGTTGCAGCCCGCGCTCGGCGGCAGGGAGCGGGGGCGGGGGAGGCGCGGGGGGCGGGGAGCGGGGCAGGGATTTCCCACAGGGATTCACGGGCGCCGCCGAGCGCGGGTGCTCCCCGCTGCGCCAGGCGCGGTGCCCGCGGGGCGCGCTGGCCCGGCCGCAGCCCGAGGCTCAGCCAAGGCTAAGTAGCAGGGGGAGTGTCGCTGCCCGTCGCTTCCCGACCCGCGGGTCTCCCTTCCCGAGCGAAGGCGATGCCGGGCGAGTTTCGGCGGAACCGACCACCCACCCACCGCATCCCGGTTCCTAGGCTCAAGAGGCGACAAAGGTGTCCGCCTCGCCCCGACTTGACCCAGGAAAGCTGCAGCTCCACAGGCTCCGGGACCACCGAGGGTACGGCAATGAACTCAGCCCCTCTCCGGCGGCCACTTTCGGGGAACCGGGGCAGAGCTCCTCTGGCCCCAGCGCTCGGCGCTAGCCCGCCAAGCCCAGAGTCCCGGAGCCCGCGGAGCCCGAGCTGAGGAAAAGGAGAGGTGGCGCACAGTCACCTAAGCGCATCCGTGGCCAGGACAGGAGAGGAGCCGATAGGCGCCCGCACTCCAAGGACCGGAGAGCCCGAGAAGCCCGTTCGTCCCCGGCGCCCCCAGAGCTTAGGAGCCTGCACCGCAATGCAGCGGGCTCCGCGCTCGCCGAGCCGAGGCTGCGGGAGACCCGAGCTGCCTGGGAGCGCCCGGGCGCGGGGGGCCGGGGGCTCCGCGAACCGGCTGCGGCCGCTGAGAGCCAGCCGGGGGCGCGCCAGGGGTGCCGCCCCAGCCTCGCGCTCGGCCGCGGCCCGGGCTCCCCAACAGCCGTGCCCCGGGTCGCGGAAGGCAGGCGGCGCGAAGCCGCCAGAGCAGCCCCGGGGATACAGCCGCCAGCCGCGAACTTGCTCCGCGGAGGCTACGTTACCTTCCATCGCGGCCACTGCGGATGCCAGGAGGAGCAGCAGCAGGCAATCCGGGGCCATCGCCGGCCGGCGGCCCCCAGGCCGAGCCCAAGCAGAGGCGGCCGCGCGGGGAGGGCGCCGCGTCCCGGGGCGCCGCTGCACTCCCCGCGGGTGGCTTCTCCGTATTCTTTCGCGCTCTCGCTGGGACCG
This sequence comes from Potos flavus, assembly GCA_028534135.1. Lineage (NCBI taxonomy): Eukaryota > Metazoa > Chordata > Mammalia > Carnivora > Procyonidae > Potos > Potos flavus. The sequence continues at coordinate 79,233,849 of CM052898.1, read as the reverse complement.
GACTCCCCGGAGCGCGGCGTGGGCGTGGGCGGGAGTGTGCGCGCGTGGGGCGGTGCGGGCGCGCGTGGGTGTGGGTGTGCATGTGTGTGTGTGTGTTTATGGGAGAGGTGGGTGTGTACGTGCGCGTGTATGTGAGAGAGAGGGCGAGGGAGTGTGAGCTGGGGAGAGCGCGCGAGTGCGTGTGCGTCCTGGTGTCACATTGCGAGCTACAGCGGAGCCTACGAGAGGACGGAGCCGGCCAGACTGACGGGGGAGGGAGCGGGATCCCCCACCATCAGCTCTTTCTCCACCCCTAACACCTCCTGTCCAATCAAGGAATCAAACCTGCAAAATTCCCCCGTCCAATCAGGCGCGAGCACCTCCTTACACAGGCATTGTTAGTTTAAGAAAAACTTTTGCTTGCGAGGCTGTCGGGAGGGCTTGGAAAGCGCTAGGAGGGGTCCGGGCTCCCCCTCGTGGTGCTCTCGGAGAAGCGCACCGGCCCGCCCAGCTCCCCTCGCCCAGACCTAGGGGGCCTAGCGAAGGAGCCGGTTCAGGCCCATACCCTTCCTTACAGCCCACCAGGACTGTAAGCTTTAAATAATGGGTGAGCTTTAAATAATCATTTTTTCCCTCTTATTTCATATTAACGACACTTACCCTGACTACCCATTATAGCGCAACCGGCAGGGACACCCTCTCCCTCCTATTCATAGCACTTCACCTTCTAATAGGGTATGGCTTTTACTAATCAATTATATTTATTGTGGGTCTCCCCTTATTAGAATGGAGAGGGTCTCCTTTCTTAGGATTCGCGTGCCTTTTGTTCACTACAGAAAGCCCAGTGCCTAGAACAGTGCCAGGTCCATAGGTGATGGCATATTAACTGTTGAATGAATGAATGAATGGGATTTGGAGAATGTGTGGATGGCTGCTCCAGTGTGAGCAGGGCCCTGGATATGCTTCCTGTCCAAATCTCTGCTGCTCTAATCCTTCACAAGTTTCTGGCTGTCTTAACTTTTCACTTCTGAAGCCATTCTGTGAACATCCACGGAGACCTTGACCCCAGAAGTCAGGTCAGGTGGGAGACACCAGTGGCCACACAGGGCTGGAAGGAGGAACAGCAAAGGGCTCTGCAAGGTGAGGCACAGAGAGAAGCCCCCTAATTGTGGGTGAAGCCTTGGGCATGGGTTGGAAGGACTTGAACAGACAGCAACGAGGGGACAGGGCCGTGGAGGTAGGAGTGATTCTCCCAGGCCCAGCTCCCACGGCTCTGCTTCCTCTTCCTGTCTCTGGACATAGCCAGTGTTCTAGATCAAGGACCAGCCTTGAGGCTGTCATGTTGTTCTGGAGACAGGTCCTCCACCGCATCACCCCCACCCCAGACCTGATGATGGCCTGGTCCTACAGGGTCAGCAGCAAAAGCCTCTACCCCGCCAAGCCCTCCCCGGAGCTGTCGATGAGTTAACCATGGGCAGATGTGGTGACCTCTTGCGCTCTCTCTGTCCTCCTCAAACTCTGCTAAATCCATTTCCCACCTGTGTATGTAGTTTCTCCTTTGTTGGGGCTGCACCCCCTCAGTCACAGCCAGACTCATCTCCCCGTCCTGACACTGCTTTGCTTCCCCCTCCCCCACCCTCCATCCCACCCTGCCTCTGCACCTGCAAGGGGGGGATCCCATCTGTCTCCATTCCCTCATCATCCACCTCAACGCCATGCCAGTTGCCCTTTGCCCTGCCCCGCACCACCAACGTGTCCCAACATCTCTGGAGCAGTCCCCATGGAAATAACCTGGCCCCGGTTACCCATCACCTCCTTGGGTCCCCAGCACCCTCCCACATCAGTGACCAGCAGCTCTCCTGCAGCCCTCATCTCCCTTTCCAGGGTCCCCGTGTTCCTCCTGTCTTACCACTTCTTACTGTTCCCTCTTCAGCTCTCAAAAGAAGCCCCCTCACCAGCTCTGTCCCTGGACCGTCTGCTCTCTAGGTCCATGGACAACTCCTTGGCAGCTTCCCCTGCTCTGTGGCCAGCCCTCCCCTCACTCATGGACAGACGGAGGAATCTGACTCTTCTCTCCTTCACCAGGTCACAGACTTCTGAGAGGCATGTCTGGCAGAGTCCACCTCTGCCACATCTTCCTCCTAGAGCCCTTGTCCCAAACCCATGAGCCTGTCCCGGTTCCCGCCATGCTCTTTCCCCTGGACAACCGGACAGTCTGAACGGTGGCCCAGCTTCTATCCCCTCCCCTTCTAATCTTTCTGCACTCTGCTGCCAACCTAATCTTTCTCAAGCCGAACTTGATCTTATCTCTTCCCAGCACAGAAAACCAGTGGCTCCTCACCGTCTGCTAAAAGAAAGACCAACCACTCTGGCGTGGCATCCAGACTTTTCTATGGGCTCCCTGAAACCTGCCTTCTGGGCCTGGGCAGCTCAGCCAGCCTGATTCCCTCACCAACCCCCACCCCCACCCCCAGGCTCCCCTTTCCCTGCACCTGGCTAGTCACACTCACCCACTTATTCAACAAATATCTATTGAGTACCTGCGATGAGCCAGGCAGGCCCTCACCACACTGAGGGGACACAGCAGACACGGGCCCTGCATTGAGGGAGCTTACAGTGCAGTGGGAAGGGTGACAAAGAGGCTGTAGCATGTCAGGTGGAGACTAAAGCAACCTGCAGTTAAAGGGTGATGGTGTAGTTAGACATGAGGGGAATGGCTTCTGTTTATGCACCTTCTGCATACACCGCACTGCGCTGGAAGTTTCCGTGCAACCCTGAAATGGAATGAATTGAGCTTCCTGCCCTCTGCTTCTTGCCAAACCTCTCCTCTCTCTGAAAGTCTTGATGTCCATCAGCTGGTCACTCCCACCCACAGTCTCATGATACATCTCTTTGGACGGTGCTGAGTGGCTCTTCCAGACCTGGCTGAAGACAGAACTGACCGATGTCCAACAGCGAAACGTCGCTCCTGGGAGGACCCCGGCAGATCCTAAGGACATGATCCTAAGGACAGATCCCAAGGAGAGCGCTGCCAGAGTCTTTGACCTGTACCAGGCAAATTACACAAGAATCTCTGACTTAGGGGCGCCTGGGTGGCTCAGTGGGTTAAAGCCTCTGCCTTCGGCTCAGGTCATGATCTCAGGGTCCTGGGATCGAGCCCCGCATCGGGCTCTCTGCTCAGCAGGGAGCCTGCTTCCCCCTCTCTCTCTGCCTGCCTCTCTACCTACTTGTGATTTCTCTGTCAAATAAATAAATAAAATCTTTAAAAAAAAAAAAAGAATCTCTGACTTAATGTCTACTAACCCCCCAAGCTTCACCCCTGAGGATTTTAAGTCAGTAGGATGCCCACAAATATAATTTTACGGCTCCCACCCCAATTGATTCTGTGCACAATGAGACTTGAGAGTCACTGGTCTTGTCCAAGTGTTTAAAACTGTGCTCTTGGGTCATCTCAGGGGACAGCCGGGGCGGGGGCCCCAGACCTCACTTCTGTTCTGGCAACTTTTTGTTTTAAGGGCATCATAATCAGGTTTTGTTGGAAGAAAAGGTTCTATGGCAAGAAAAGGAGGAGGTGGGGGGAAAGAAGAGGGGTTAAAGGAGAGGGTTGGATTGGGGTGGGATTGGGACGCATCAGATCAGAAGGGACGAGGAAAACAGCGTTGATGACTTTGAGAGTGTGCGGATGGCTCAGATAAGAATAGCATCAGTTTAGGGCTTTTGTTAATTTCTCTAATAACCCAGGGGATTGACTTTTCTTGAGCAAGTTAAATATTAATTTAGCTGTGCAGCAAATTGATCTTTCTCTTGCAATGGGTTGTGATTTGCAAATATCCCTGAAAGCACCATTGGTTGGGCAGTCCAAGCCTGGGTGCGTTTTTTCCCCCAAGCATCTCCTTGGCTACTTTGTTTTTCTCTCTGATGTCAAACGCTCACTTGTTTTCTTGATTAATCACCCAGTTACTTAATATCACTAAGTCACTCCTTCAAAGCTACAGATGCTCGCCTCCGAGCCAGCACCTAAGGGGTCCCAGGAACCCAAGGGTGATTTGACCCTTCTTCTGGGGCTCAGAAGCCCTTCTGCTTAGAAGGTTGGGGCAGCCACTCAATTCACCCCCACCTCTAAAGAGTCTGTCTAAAAGGTTGAAAAACATTTCTAGGGAATGCAATTGTACAACTTCCCCTGATAATTCTATATGTTATAAAGCTACCCTGTAGGAAGGACCTGCTCGCCGCTAACCCACATCCCCTCTGTTGTCGTTTAAGCCTGTTTCCCTCTTTCTACCCAGTTGTAGAGAGTGTAGACAAATAGTAGCCTCCCTGAGTATGATGATATGACTATCTTGTACACGAGAAAACATTAAGTTGCTCCATTATCCCATCTTTTTCTTTTTAAATATTACTTAACTGCATAAACGAAAGGTTTAGTTATACACTCCATGACCCAAGCTACCTTTAATTTGATTCTTAAGCTGCAAGATACATTGTCCTCAATTCTTTTTGGAGAAGCAGGTGAACCATTTACGAGTCATTTAAAACATTTTAACAATGGGTAATAGACAAATAATAAAAAGTTCCCTCTCTCTTTTGTTCTTTCAGCATGTATCGTGCAGCAGTTCTGTGTCAGAAGCCTGCAAGGTGCTGGGGACTCAGTGATGTTTGTGACCCAGCCCCTCCCTTTAAGGATCTCATGGTGTCCCTGGGAAGACAGACACTGAAATGCATTGTGGGACTTTCTGTACAAAATGGCCTCTGGTTAGAGGCTTCCAACAAGCCTTTCCTTGCTTCTCAGGAACATATCCCAGCAAACACAGACAAATATGAAGACTCACACTAACAAAGTGAATGAACACTGACAGACAACCTAATTGCCAGGACGTGGAAGGAACTGACAATACTTATAAGGCAGATGAAGCCGGATGGAGAACAACCTATCAAGCACATGTATGACATATGCCAAGTTCTCCTCTATAAAGAGAACCTGCTTTAAAGAAATAGATAGGAAGATATGTCGTAATTCCCCTCTCTGTCAATACCTGACTCAGACACCCAAGATCTCTACTAACCAGGGAATGGAGTAAATTCTTTATTTTGTTGCTTCATCTTCACACCAAACAAAGAACAGTTTTCCCTGGCCAACTTCCTCCCTTCCCCAAGGTCTTCTTATACCCAGGAATGAGCAAGGCAACTGGGCAGACAGATGGGCTGGTGAAAACACAATGTGTCCGGATGTGAAGAATGGTCAAGAGGAGCAGGCAGAGCAATAACTATGGAAGTTGGGCAGCCTTCTGAGCGTCGTTCCCCTGTGACACATCAGATCAGAGCACCAGAGAATCAGGATGGTGGTGAGGGAAAGAGGTCACCTACTAGAACGGATATACACTCAATGAAGTCTGTTGGCAACTGGCAATTGGACATTGGCTGGTTGCAGACCAGTGTAGATCTAAACAGATGATTCAACTATCAAGCAAGACAGAGATGGAGGGCCCAAGGTCAATCTACTCATCCTGCCTAGCAAAGAAACAGCAAGAACTCATGAGTCTCAAGGAGGCCTAAAGAAGAGTCAAGACGTCCATGGTCTATTAGAATACTTCAGAATAAAGAGCAGGAACAGCACCTCCAAGACCCAGAGGGGAACATCTCTTTGAAAATGATGCTCTGTACAGTCAAGAGACTTTTTCAGGAAGCTTCTTGGCATGCATGAAAACTCCACGTAAAAGGAAAAAGCTTACAAGAAACAGTTTAAGCAGAAAAGACAACGGAATGAGAGAAGGGAAGGAAAAGAGAGAAGCGTTTTCAGGAAACAAAAACACGCAGTATCAGGATCTACCTTCACATTGGTGTAGGAGTAAAGAGCAGGTGTGTTGCTGTCGAGCAGTGAATGAATGATGTAGAAGACAGACTGGAGAATCTTTCCAAGAGTGAGAAAAACATCGAGAGAGAATACAGAACACATGGAAGACAGAAAATAGAGAACCAACACATGTAAAATTGTGTCCATACTTGCAAAGGGCTGGGGACTTGAAAAAGTCCCTAGAGCATTCCTAAAAGAGATACCAGTACAAACGCCATGGAAGTCATGGCAGAGCTATGAAGGAATCAAACCCGTCTTAGCTGAATAAAAACCTGACAGTCACATCTAGGTAATGTCTTCGAGCCATATGGATGTTTTAAAGGAATCTTACATCTATGTATGGACACACATGAACAAATAGATTGCCTGCAGTAGAATAAAGATTGTTAACTTCATGACACTAAGTTCCAAAAGGAAATGGAATCCAAGATATAGAGTTTTATGAGGGAAAATTTGTGACACACAAAAAATATATTTCCAGCAGACCGAAAGCAATAAATGTTTTTGTTTACATTTTCAGGTCCCAGAAAACTTGCAACCATTCAGAAAAAATTTACTTGAAAATATATTCAAAGGACAAAGAGATGAAGTTTGGTGACAAGCAATAAAATCAATTAAAATCGAAGTCTAAATGTTTGCAAACCACTTGTAAATTGAGTTGAAATGTCAAAAATAGTCTCAATAAAGAATATACATGTTGTTAAAATTCTAATTACAAAACCCTAAATCTAATAATTCGAGTTTTATTAATTAAGATCAAAGAGAAGAGCCATTTAAGGAGGGATAGCACAGCTATGTGAAATTCCTATGGGTGGGATTCAGAAGAGGTTTTTTTTTTAAATGTTCAAATCTTACAAATACTGAAATTTCTTTAAAATAATTGGAGTTGGGGGTGTGTGGGTGGCTCATTCAGTTAAGCGTCTGCCTTGGGCTCAGGTCATGATCCCAGGATCCTGGGATCAAGCCCCACGTGGAGTCCCCACTTGGTGGAAAGTCTGCTTCTCCCTCTCCCTCTCCTGCTTGTGCATGTGCTCTCTCTCTCTCTCTCTCCAATAAATGAATAAAATCTTTTTTAAAAAGAAATTTGTTTTAAAAACAACTTAAATAGTTAAAACTTCTCACAAATACACTTTAAAGAAATATATGTGCTTTTGAAAATACTAGAAAAGAAAAAAACAAAATATACGCCTATGTTTTTTAAAAAATGAATAGAAAAATATTAAATAAATAGAAGGGAATTTATTATTTAAACAATAAGAATTTACAAGAAAGTACATAATCCCTTCCAGCAACAAATACAAATGAACAGACTCTTGATTTAAAAGACTCATATTGGCAAAATAATAATAACAATAATACCTAAAACAAAGAGAAAAATAAATAGTAAAAGAACAATTTTCATTCGTGGTAATATTATAAGTTAACTTGTGAAACTTTTTGCTAAACACAGCTAGAAAAACTCAATAATATGTAAAATAGCTTCTTCTCAATATATTGCCAAGCTCAGAAGAAGTATTCCCAAGGGCCTAGAAACAAAGAAGCACTAAAATCCCGAATGATAAATGTGGGAGCTTACCCTGTAGTGTGGGTGGGGATTAGTCCCTGTTCTGGGAAATCTAATAGCTTGAATTTTAATGTACATCAATTGGAAACAAGGCTTTGAACGAATGCAAGGCCGAAAGTTGGAATGGCAATCACTGCAGAGAGCTGAGACCTCAAGTTGCAACACCTCCACTGAAAGAATGGACTGAGAGAAACATTTACCCACTCTCACAGAGGAGAGGAAGGAAGCTTGCCCCTCAGCCTGGGCACTTCCCCTCAGAATTCCTGTCATAGGCCTTCACTTATCTCGGTTTGAGTTCAGATTCATACTACTTGGTCTCAGATCTCCAAAGGCAAGAACTCAATTGAAAAAAATTAGTTGTAAATGGATTGGCAGGAGGAAATGCAGAAAGAACACTCCTCCCACAAGATTTCCACAGATAAAGCCCTGCCAGACGTGAACTCACAATCCAAAATCACAGAACACAAGAATAAATCTACCTACCGTGAGCAAAACTCGGCAGGCAGAACAAACAGGATTAGACTCTTATGAGTATAGAACTATCAGAGAAAATCTTTTAAATATCAATATTTAAAAGAATAAGACACTATAAAAAATATAGAGTTTTGAGAGAGAACCACATAGAAAAGGAAACTAAAAACTAACTGGATAGGTTTAAGAGGTTCTATACCCGACGGCTTCACTGAACTTTAAGTTAAATCTGAGAAAATTAGCTATAATGCAAGGGAGAAAAGTAAAAAGATGTAAAACATTAAAAAGAGGTTGAAAATATGAGTGAAGCATAGAGAAGGCTATCATTTTTCAAATGCTTATGAGGGAATAATAGAAGGAATGGTTGAGGGGGCGAGATAAGCAACATTAAGAGAAAATAGCAGATAAATTTCCAGAACCGACGAAGGAAATGAATTATTCAGATTGAGGAAACACAGATTTTGGAAGTCCTGAGTAGAATAAACAAAGCCTATCCATAACTAGGCAAACCGTAATGCACTGCAGGGCACCGAAGACAGAAAAACATCTTAAAAGCCATCAGAGCGGAGTGACAAGTTACTTGCCTTCCAAGCAGCAAAATGTTTGGTACAGAAAGAAAAGAACTATCCACTTAAAATGTTATGTAACCTAAAATCCAATATCCAGCTAAATTTTTTTCAAGACTGAAAGCAAGACTAAGGGAGTTTACCAGCCAGGTGCTATCGTTGAGACCTACTTAAGGAAATAGCTCAGGAATAAGGGAAATGAACTCAGAAAAGCAAAGTAAGATGAACGAAGCAATAATGAGTAAAGAAACAGGTCAATGTGGGTCAATCCTTGGGGGTTTATAAAAGCAAGATAATACTAAAATACAGAGTAAGAGCAGCATCTAAGTTAGGAGTTTAAGAACTAAAAGTCTTCTAAAACCCAGATACCATTCTGGAAGCAGGCAGAGATATTGGATAGTTTTAGATGTTGTCGAGCCAACCATGCTTTAAAATTGTTAAGGGTAGGGGTGCCTGGGTGGCTCAGTCGGTTAAGTGTCCAACTCATGATTTGGGTTCAGGTCATGATCTCAGGGTCACGAGATTCTCTCTCTCTCTGCCCCTTCCCCACTCACTCTCTCAAAAAAAGAAAAAACGAAAAAAAGAAAAGAGAAAAAAAATGTTAAGGGTAATCACTTCCAGATAAGCACAGGGGTGGATAGGGGGGTGAGAGGGGGAGGGGGAGGAGATTAATCAATACGATGGAAAGTAGGAGATAAAAAAATAAGTAAAGAAAAGCATACCGTCCGTAAAGCAAAAAATAAGATAGTGGAAATAAATTCAAATGTAGCAGCACTTGCAATAAATGTATCAGCAACACAGTAAATATAACTAAATGAAAGAACGGCCTAATTTTAGAGAATCTATTCACCCTCTGCTCACAATCCCCACCCCTGAAAAGGCTTCTGTGGAAAAAATCATAAGACTTTTTTAGGGGTCCCTGGGTGGCTCAGTCGATTAAGCATCCGACTCTTGATTTTGGCTCAGGTCATGATCTCAGGGTCATGGGATGGAGCCCAGGGTCAGGCTCTGTGCTCAGTGCAGAGTCTGCTTGAGATTCTCTCCTTCTCCCTCTGCCCCTCCCCCTGCTCTCTCCCTGTCTCTTTCTCTCTCAAACAAATAAATAAATAAATAAAATCTTTAAAGACCATGTAAATCACGGGGAAGATACACTATGTTCGTGAATAAGAAAACTGACGGTAATTCTCTATAACTTTAAACATAAACTTAATGCAAATACAAGAAAAGTACCTACAATATTTTTGAAGAATTTGACAATTTGACCCAAAATTCAAAGGCAAAAGGCAAGAACAACCAAGATTATTTTGAGGACAAACAGAATGGAGGGCATAATTAAAACAATATGGAATTGATGTAAAGATTTAGGACCAATGTGTCTGTGGAAAATCCATATCAAGGAGATCATTACAAAGTATTGGGGAAAAAAATCAACCATTCAATAAATGTTGCTGGGACAACTTGAAAAAATAAAATTAGGCTCCTCTCACACCAAACACAATCAATGCCAGTGGATCAAAAACAATTATGAAAAGCAAAAGTTTCAAAATATTTTTAAAGTAAATATAGGATAATATTTTAATGATGTGGAGTGGGTGGAGGAGAATTTCATAAACAGGACACAAAAGGCACAAATTACAAAGGAAAATATAGACACATTTGACTGCCTACAATGAAAAACTTTGGTACTAAAAGACACCGTAAACATAGTTAAGCAACACACTGGGAAAATATTTGCCACCCATTTAATTTAAAAAGAGTTAATATCCAGGTTGTATCAAGAACTTGTACAAACCAAAAAGGAAATAGACATTTTGAAAAGTGCCCAATTGCTTGCATTGGCAGAACATACACTAAAATTGAAGGGATCGATTTCAAGGCAAAAAATGCATTGTTCTCTATCTGGAGATCGGCGTGCCATCTGCACAAAGATGACACACAAACTCGTGACGTGTTCCTGATTTTTAAACCAGACAAAAAGAACAAATATTGTATGAGTCCACTCATATGAGTTACCTCAAGTAGGCAAAATTCAGAAAGACAGCAAGTAGATTAGAGGTTACCAGGAAAGAGGTATGGGGAGTCATTGCTCAATGGGTAGAGTCTCTGTTTGGGGTGTTGAGTGGGTTTTGGAAATAGATAGCGGTGATGGTTGCATATACTGTAAACATAATTAATGCCACCGAATTGTACACTTCCAATGGTTATAATACGAATTTTATGTTCTATATATTTAACCATAATCTTAAAAGCACCCAATATTGAAAAGGGGAAAAGATCTGAATAGACATTTCAGACAACAACTAGAGTTCGTAGGAGACAGAACAATGGGAGCTTTCATACATTGCTAGTGGGAGTATCAATGGGTTCAAACACTCTGTGTGGGAGTATGGCATCAATCAGGGAAGTCGAACATGTACTTTCTCGTGTATCAGAGTAAGTACAGACTACCATAATGCAGATACTAACGATAAAATGGCTTAAAGGTAAAAAATGCGTTACTCTCTCACATATCAGTCCCAAAGTTTACCATCCTGCTCAGTGGGACAACTTTGATCCTCATGGTCATTCAGGTAGCCGGTTCTTTCTAAGTCATTGTTCTGCCAGCATCTAGGACTCTGTTTTCTGCAAAGCTGAAGTTGGGTCACCACCACGTTTGGGTTTCAGGCCGTAGGAAGAGAGAGGAGAGCATGGAGGAGGTACACTCATTGCCTTAAAGCTCTGATCCCAAAGTAGCAGAATGGGAACCGCTGAGATTCCACTGAGAATTCGGTCACATAGCCACATGCAACTAAAAGGGAAGCTAGGAGAGACGTCTGGCTGGATAGCATGGGGGCAGATGGAGAGAAAGGACTTGGGTGCACAGCTGGCGATCTCCACTACACCCTGGGACTGAGCAGTTTCACAGCGGGGTACCTCTGGGCAGCACTTACGCACATGCGCACCAAGAGACATTTGCGCAAGGAAGTTCATAGCTGTGCAATTCATAATAGGAAAAAACCAGGAAACAGCTCAAACGTCCATCATTGTGAAACAAAAAAATAAATAAACTTGGGTATATTCTTATACAGGAGCAAAAATAAACGAATTACTGTCACGCTATCGGGAAGATGTTCCTAAGGCAACATCAATATTCAACGGAGTGGTAGGTATTAATAATTAAATTGTGTGTCTATACATGCATATATACATATATATGTACTTCTATTCATTATTTTGTATATACCTGCCATAGTAAAGTTACCTCCTCAAAATGAACTAGACACCATTTTTCACCCAACAGGCTGGTAAAAACAAATGTTTGTTAATATTAAATGCAGGCAAGGATGTGGGCAGATGGACAGTAAAAGTATAAATTGCAGTTTTATTCTGTAGGGCATTTTGGCAGTATCTAAGAAAACCTAAATTGGGCGTCTCTGTGAATTGCTGTTCCGGCTGCTCAGCACTAATCTAGAGAAAAAACCATGCAGGCGCGTAAGGAGGCCTTGCGCCGAGATGTTCGGTGCAGCAAATTTTAAAATAGCACAACACTGAGAATAACCTAGATGCCACTAATTAAGGAGAAGACTAAACTCTGATCCAGCCTACGACTAAAGATGATACAAGGGTAAAAAGAGTAATGTGAATGTATTGGGGCTTATGTGAGTAGGTCTTCAAGACCCCGTGCCCCGTGGAAAGGCAAGTTGCAGAAGAAACGAGAGAAAACGGTGTTAGATTTCCCATAGGGTATGTGCGTGTGTCCCACCTCGTCTGATTGTGTGTGTGTGTGTACCTGTTTTGTATGTTTTGAGCTGTTTCCAAAAAGGATTTGCTGTTTAGAAAAGCCTACATGAGCAAGTACTGCTTTCAAATATTAACCTTAGAAATGTTTTTAAACCAGTAAGAGGCTTCGCCAGCTAACTAAAACTAAATGAAGAGATGATACAAGTCATCCATTCATTAAAAAATATTTCTTGAGTGCACACAATGTGTCAGACTCTGGGGCACAGCAGTGAATTTCAAAGTCCCTTCTTTACAAAATTCAATCATTTGAGGGATTGAATTTTGCCCAAAGTGAGAGTTGGAAACCGCAGTACTAACCATTTCCGTGTCTTTTTATGAAGGAAACTCTTTGGGTTTTACCATTTTTTTAAAAAGTGAGTCAATGCGATGAGCCCAGTAATTGTTCAAAGCCTCGGTTTACCCATCTGAAAAACGAAGTGAGTATATATTCTGCTCCAAAGTCAGTTAGCGGGTGCTGGAGAGTGCACAGTCCAATCCTTCTCTTTACGGAGTGCTCTGTGTGGTTGATCAAGGAGAAGAAATGAAGGCAATTTATCTTGCTCTTCACTGAGAGTCCAAAGTATGAAATGCTAATCATTATAACAAGAAATACAGTCCAGATCAAAATACTGTTAGATGATCACACAACTAATTGGAGGGAGGGCCAAAGGGGACTTATTAATAGTAAAATCCACAAGTGCTTTATGAGGAGGTCAATACAAAACGCAGGCCTTTTTTAATAACTACACCATGGACTCGATAATGCAATGGGAAGCATGCTACTTAAACTTGTGTTTGTCACTTTTTGCCTTTTGAAATCTTAGGAAAAAAAAACAGAACTGAGGATGGTTGGTTTTTCTAATGATTAATTGACAAGCCAGAGACCGGCAAGTTTGGCTCTGATCTCACCTCGTCTAAATGCAGTCCTGGTTCCCCAAATAGCATGGGCACGGGTGCCCTGGCTTGTCTGTCTACTCCTCTTCCTGCCAGCATCGGGGATGGTTTCATAGGCCTTAAAAACACTGGCCCGGGGATGCCGAGGTGGCTCAGTCTGTTAAGCGACTGCCTTTGGCTCAGGTCACGATCCCAGGGTCCTAGGATCAAGCCCTGCATCAGGCTCCCTGCTCAGTGGGAAGCCTGCTTCTCCCCCTCCCTCTGCTGCTCTGCCTGCTTGTGCTCTCTCGCTCTCTCTGTCAAATAAATAAATAAAATCTTAAAAAAAAAAAAAAAAAAAAAACCACTGGCCTGAAACCTCCTTCACCACCTGAGGCACACGGGCCCTATCTCGACCCTGTCTGGAGAGCCGCCAGCACCAGACACTGTCCCACCTCTACGATTCCCACCCCTACTAACTCCCATCTCGGCCCAGGACCCGCCAGGCTTGCAGCACCTCGTCCTTCACCCACTCCTCACCACCACCCTCCAGCTTCAACCCAACCCAGCTGCCCCCACCATCAAGAACATCAGGAACTCTCAGCTTCGCTTGTCTCCTGGTCCAGCCTGGACCCCCGTGGTCAGACCAGGTTACGACCAGAGCCTCTAGAATTGAGCTTCCCAATATGGTTCTCATTAGTCACACGTGGTTACTGAGCACTTGATGCGAGGCCAGTCCAAATGGAAATGTACTTTCAGTATCAGATATACTGAAATTGACACCAGCTTTCAAGGATTTAGTATGAAAAAATGTAAAGTATCTCATTGATAGTTTTTCTGTTGATTTCATGTTAACTTTATAATTAACACAATATATTAAACGATTAAAATGAATTTCACCTGTTTTCTTGACCTTTTTAGTGTGTTTACTAGAAAAATATATAGCCTGCATTATATTTCTTCCCAACCAGCTGCTGACTGGAACTGTGGGAAACAGAATCTGGCTCTCCAGGGCCAGGAGTTAGCAAGGAATAGGGGGAGTATCAAGGTCCCACAGACGGGCTTGTGGTGCAGGGCATCCCAGAGGGGCTAGGCCACTCATAGGGAGGTAGTTCAGAGACTCAGGCCTACAACACTGCAGATATCTCTGCCCACGGACGACTGCGTGGGGAAGTGCTTGCCGAAGAAGCAGCTGGCCATGTTGGTAACATCTGGCATTTATGCTGTCTCAGCCATTAGTGCTCCCTACATAGACCTGATGTAGGGAAGAGGGGTTAGGGCAGGCGGAGAGCCCCACATCCATAGCTGAATGAGAAGAATGAAAAAGAGAAGTTGGATCACTCCAGAAGGAGACGTACCATTTCACACAGACAGAATGATGGAGAGAGAAGGGTTCGCTGTCTGAATAACTCCACCAATTATCCAGAATGACCTCCAGGACCAAATGGACAAATGGGAACTTGAATATACCGTCAAGGGATCTGAGGTCTCCTTTCCCCCGGAGATCTAGATAAATTTCTCTTATTCCATACCCCGGAATCAGATCCTGAGACGAAGATTAGAATAAAAGCCCATATGGAGGTACAGTCGATGTTCCCCTTTACTGACTGGGGCACCCATCCTCCAGCTGTGAATGTTGGCTGCCAACAGCTCAGTTGAGCCCTTTTCTGGAGCATTGCCTTTGGCCAAATGGGCACTGCCTTAATTGGAAGGATCTGCCTGCTCTCTCCCACCCTTCAGGGCAACCCTCAGGAAATGTCTAACTGAAATGGGGGTTTAAAGGCCAGCTCCCTTGACTCCAGGGGGGACCAACTCTATGGTACTATTCGTACGCCAGAGCTCCCCTAAGGATTAGGCTGAAGCCAATCTCCCCTGCTCTATCCAATGAGCCTCTCTCTTCTTCCCACTAAGCCACTTGAGTAAGACCCTCTTTCAGGCTCTGCTCCCAGGGACCTCACTAAGGTAGGACAGGAAGGAAACATGGATCGCTGACAACAAAGGGGGGAAGCCAGACAACAAAGGCGAGGCAACTAATCTCAGTGTACTATCAAGCCAGTCACCACCATGGGTGACTAGAGATTTATCCCGTAGGAAAACACTGGAAGCCAGTGTAGAACACACACTTAAGAGTTATCTGACCCAAAGGAAGCAAGGAAGCTGGAGTGTTTATATACCAGTTCTCCCCAGACATTGGCTCAGACCACGGGCTGGGGAACATCAAGTCTACAGCACTTCTAGCCGCCTGAGGATGGGCGGGGGGCCCTCCAGGGTCCCAGAGAAGGCTGGCAGTTGGGAGTCAAGCCACTGACGGAAGTGCTAGAACTAAGGAAGCATGGGCAGGGCGTAAGACATTTCAGTGCTGACTTGTCCGATTCTGCTTCGTGAGATCAAGGCACAGACGTCCACAATATCTCTTTGAGGCACCAAACTGACATACACAGACTTGTTCTGTTCACACACACACACTCCCTCATTCACCATGCTCACACAGCATTTGCGTGTGAGGGAGACTTCCCCAAGGGTTCAGCAGTGATGAAGGAGGTGATTACTTGGCAGAAATAGAAACGGCCTCAGAGATAACATTCTATGTTCTTGTTCCAAGCTACCCATGTGGACAAGAGCCCATCAGGGATTCAGTAGGGCACAGGGGTCTTTCAGTTTACAGGATTCGCTCTCCTTAGAAGGGGTTTATGGATTAATAAAGAAATTTTCCTCTCTATTACATTAGTGTCGTGGTATGTCATTATACTGCCTTGAGTTAAGAATTTTAAGTTTGTATGCTAAACTGGAGAGTAAATTCTTTGTATCATTTCTTTGCTTCATGTCTTAGCACAAGGGAAGGAGCAAGAATGCAGATGCCATCAAGGAAATACAAATCAAAACCACAATGAGATACCACCTCACACCAGTCAGAATGGCTAAAATTAACAAGTCAGGAAACGACAGATGTTGGCGAGGATGCGGAGAAAGGGGAACCCTCCTACACTGTTGGTGGGAATGCAAGCTGGTGCAGCCACTCTGGAAAACAGTGTGGAGGTTCCTCAAAAAGTTGAAAATAGAGTTACCCTTCCACCCAGCAATTGCACTACTGGGTATTTACCCCAAAGATACAAATGTAGTGATCCGAAGGGGCACATGCACCCAAATGTTTATAGCAGCAATGTCCACAATAGCCAAACTATGGAAAGAACCTAGATGTCCATCAACAGATGAATGGATAAAGAAAATGTAGTATACATACGTAATGGAATACTATGCAGCCATCAAAAAACCGAAATCTTGCCATTTGCAATGATGTGGATGGAACTAGAGGGTATTAAGCTAAGCGAAATAAGCCAATCAGAGAAAGATAATTATCATATGATCTCTCTGATATGAGGTATTTGAAAGGCAGGGCAGGGGGAGGGGTCGTGGGGGGAAGGGAGGGAAAAAATGAAAGAAGTTGGGACCGGAAGGGAGACAAATTGTAAGAGATTCTTAATCTCAGGAAACAAACTGAGGGTTGCAGGAAGGTTGGGGGAGAGGGATAAGGTAGCTGGGTTATGGACATTGGGGAGGGTATGTGCTATGGTGAGCGTTGTGAACTGTGTAAGACTGATGATTCACAGACATGTACCCCTGAAGCAAATAATACATTATATATTAATAAAAAATAAAAATTAAAAAATTAAACATTAAAAATAAATAAATAAATAAAAATTAAAAAAAGAAAAAAAAAAGAATGCATAGGCCGGCAGCACCCAGAGAACCTGTGGAAGAGAACGAGAAGGGGAAGAAGTTGACCTCAGCCTATTGCCAGAGGTCACTGAGGACATGACCACTGGTTGAGGCAGACCCCGGGCGACAAAGGTCCATCATCCCTTCCCCTGTCCTTGGAATACAAGTCCGATCACTATTTCCACAGCAGGAGCTGTTTTCAAGGATTGTGGAGACCGTGTGGATGGTATGTATGACTGAACCTCATTAAGTTCTCTACCAAAGTTTTCAGATTCTGGCAAGAGGATGCAGAGATCTTGCTCTGGGGCCAAGACAAGCTTCATATGTAAGTTCTGTTGCTTATGAAACCTGCCACCTACCCATCTGGAGTGGCCTGCCTCTTTCTCCAGCCTCCCCCTACACAGAGGCCAACTTGTGAACCAACACAGCCACATAGGAGAGAGGTGTCAGATAGGAAGTGATGGCCCGGGGCATGCCAGTGGGAGCTGTCTCCTTGCCTCTGGCCCCCAGAGGATAGTACTTACTACCGCTCCCCACCCCTGCCCATCTCTACAGGGGCGAGGAGAGGCGTTAGTCAGTGATTTCTTCAGCATGTATTTTGTGAGCCCTGGTAGCATGTTGGGCACCAAGGCTGGGCACTAGAGAAACACCAAGAAGACAAAGCCCCTGTTCTCATAGATGTTAAATTGTAGAAGAGACAGACCATCCCCTCGAGAAACTAAACAATACAAGAAAGATTATCCCAGAGATGCCAACCAGGACCCATGTAGGAAGTGAAACACTGCCTGACAGAGGGGCGCCTTTGGTGGGATGAGGAGCACGACTGCCCCAGGGCCACTTGGGAGGGCATCTATGAGGACATAACACTAATCAATAAGCAGAAATATTAGAGGCCAGGGGAAGGTGGTGGGGCTGAAGCCTAGTGAGGAGAAAAGTGCTGAGAGAGTAGGACATGAGGTTGGAAGGATGGGCACGGTTCATCTGTGCAGGGCCCTCTTTGTTCTGGGTTATGATCTGAAATGGTATTCATGCAGATGTTGGCTGGGGGATACACTTGGGACTGGGGGTAACATGGCAGGTGCACTTGACTTTTCCCCCACCTCTACCCATGATAACAGCAGTACCTGGAACTTAATGCTCAAAATAGCCTTGGCCTCTATGGGTGCTGTTTTTCTTGGGCTGAGGGAGTGGATTGAGTGGCCTCCAAAAGTCCCTCCCAGCCAGACCATGTAGAGAGGGGTTTACCTGCTCCAAAAGAGACTGGCCCCGGCGGGAAGGGAGGGGCCACCACATTCACCACCTGGAGGTGATGGCTCGGTCTCTTGTGTCTTTTCTAAGGCCTTGGCCCTATTTCTGAGTGCTGGTGGCAGCAAACGGGAGCAGGATCCTGCAGCCTGGGAGTGGGGACGAGTGTGAGGAAGCAGCTGCACGTGCTCTCCATCTGGGATGTTTCCATGCACGTGGGCACCAGTAGGAGACTGGGGCTGGCAAGCACGCTCCAGAGGGGTCTGGGCATCTCCGGGCACAGCCTGGGGTATGGGAAAGAAGAGGCCACAGCTGCCGCCCATGCTTTGGAATCTAGACAGCCCTTCCCAGGAGAGGCTCACTGACCAGAGTGCCTTGGTAGCACGAGCCCGGTTAGCTATCTCCACCTATTGGAAGCCAAATTCTCTTCTCCTCACCCCAAAAGGCTGCAAGGGGCATAAACTGAGCCACAGTCAAACCGAGTTCCTAGGAACAACCCTTCAGCTTCTGAGACGACCCAGCTCTCTGCTCCCTCTTGGGAACAAACTGCACAAGGAAATGCTTGCCCTCTGTGGATGAGCCCGAGGGCCATTTTGGAATGTCAAGGAGCAGTGGTGAGAGCCCCCCCACGGCAGTGCTGCAGAAACCCAGCCCCCATGGGTGCGCTCGGCAGGGGCACGCTGAGAGAGCACCCCACATCCAAAGCCAAGAGCAGCTTTGAATCCTTTCTTCATGGAACATTTCCAAACCACGAGGGAGATAATGGGGAATGGAAAGAGAGAAGCAAATGGAGGACAGGAGAGAAGTGGGGAAGAGAAGGGGAGGAGAGAAGGAAAAAAAATAAACCAAAAAACAGAAAAGTGAGAAGTTAAAGAGAAGCCTCACCTGGCTCTCTGTCAACTGATCTCCCCCGAAGCGACTGGCACCCGTACAAGGCGTCCACAAGCCAAGCGTCTCCCTCACAGCCATTATAGTCCCCATTATGGCTGGCTAACAGAAATCAATCTTCTTAATGCTGCCTCGAACAGAGAGGGAGGCCAGCCAAGTCTGGCAAGAGGATCCAGCCGTGTATCAGCTGCACCGGGTGTCTGGCAGGAAAGGGTCAGGTTTCTCCCATCCACCTTCTCTCCTGGCACCGAGACAGCACAATGCCCACAGTGCCCACAGGAGACAAGGCAACGGGGTGGCCAAGACTGATGTTTCAGACAGGCCTGGCCAGGATGCCTCTGCTCGGCGTGCCTACATCTGCTTCTACCCCGCCTACCCTGGATGGCTGGATCCACTTTCCTGCACAAAGATGTCTGCAACTTGATCTCACCAGTGTGCCTGCAAATAACCCTCATCCCCATAACTTCCTCCCCCCCCCGTCCTCCCCCTCTCCCCTCCCCCGCCAAGTCAGGGATCCAGAATGCATATGGATTTAAGAATATCCTTTAAGAATATTCTGGGTATTTCTCAAGGGTTAGTGGCTGGCCGTTAGAAGATGAAGTCTCCTGGATCTGATGCCTTGTGAGGGTGGAGACGGACAGAGAAGGTTCTCTTGGATGGATTCAGAAATTCAGCAGGGTTAATGGTGTGGAAGCAGGAAGCTGGATTTTCCTACCTTGAGAACCTTAGCTGGCTGGGAGTCTCAGCGCCCAGGAATGGAAGTGAGGATGTTGACTCCCGTCATTAGCATTTGTCCAAATATATTCTTAACGTTGCTTTCTGGCCAACATGGACTGATAATTTGGTATCAGATTTGGGGATGGTTACTAAGGGAATGGAGAGAAAAGTGTTTGCTGTGTAACTCTTATCATTGTTTTCCAAATTAGCATCAACACAAGCTGTAACTTTGAAAGACTTTGAAGCTAATTAGCCAATGTACTAGTAAGACAAAACAGACAAGAGGAGAATTCCGGAGTGGGTGACAATACTGTTATTTAACTATTTATAGTTTTCCTTTACCATTTGATGAGAAGAAGGTGGATGCTAAGTGGGAGAATGGCAAAGACCCTGTGGGTAGGAAGATCAATTCCATCACCGCCCATCCACTATGCTACACCTAAGCAGTGATTGCATCTGGAAGGGAAAAAAGTAGAAGCATCTCGAATGGTGCTTGATGACAAACTGGTGTACTGCCCCAAAATCACAAGGGGACGAGAATGAAATCCTGAAATCAGAGATGAGGATGAGAAGTACCACCAAGTCCTGAGAATAGAATCAGGTTAGTGGAAAAGAAACGGAAGATGAGTAGAAAGAATTGCAATTCTTCTGAATATTTGCCATCTTTAATTTCCACTCTAAATAATGCAGCTTCGATGATGCAATCTTTTTTGCTAAAGCCAGTTTACATTTAACAACTTTTAAGACCAATTTTCATTTTCTAGAAAGAGAGCGTAACTTTGTGAAAAGAGTGCGTTAGGAGGCAGTGATCCCCAAACTCCCACGCACTGGGGACATCAGTCTCTGGGGGGTGCTATTAAAAGATCGAGAGCATCACTCTTGAACATTCTGACTGAATGGGTCTTCAGGGGAACTAGTAGTATGAATCGCCACTCGTCTTTCCAGGAGGTTTCGATGGGCAGCCAGATTTTAGAACTGTGGTTTGGGTGTCTCTGTTATCCACCCACCAGAGAAGCCTGGCTATTTGGACTACAAAGACAAGGACCCACCCCACACTTGCTGATAGCTTACCTTACTGGAGAAAGCCTCCCCACGAAAAGAAGAGTAGCCAGCCCAGGGAGCTATATTCCCTGCTGGGGACTTGGGGGGACAATCTCTCCCAGGTGCAATCAGGTTGTTACCAGAATCCGGTTCCTTGAACTTAGAGGACTGAGGTCCCCATTTCTTTGCTGGCTGGCTGTCAGGGCTCCTCTGAATTAGTGCCCAGCAACCAGTCTGGTCCTTGCACGTGGCCCTCTTAGAGCAAGCAATAGCATATTAGAACCTTCTCATGCCTAGAATCTTCCTGCGCCCTCCTCTCCTTTTAAGGGCTCGTGTGATTACACGGGTGCCCACCTGGACGGCCCAGGATAATCACCCTGCCTTAAAGCCAGCTGATTGGCAACCGTAATGCATCTTCAAAGTCCCTGCACAGCAGTACCCGAGATGAGCGTTTGACTGGATAACCAGGGGGCAGGAGTTTGGAGACGCATCTTTAGACTGGTGCATTCCCCGGGCTTCTATCTGTTTGTCCTGCTTCCCCATGAGTGAAGACTTAGAGAAGCTACTCTTTCCTAGTGTCATACACACAAGCAGTCAGTACCTGGACACACAGAATCCCAGAGCTTCCAGCACCCAGGCCTGCCCAGAAGTCGGGAGGGATGCCAATGCCAACTGAGAAGAGAGAAGGGTTCTCAGAGACTTCTGGCACCATGAAGACGAAAAAAGGGGAAAATGCCTCTGGTCACTGTTAAAGCCTTTCATTGCCTTAATTAGAGCTCCAGTAACTGTGAAGCAAGGCTTGCAAAATCAAGATCTATATGCAAAGTCTGCAGCAAGACAAACGCGGTCCTTGTTCCTGGGAAATTTGGGTCTGACTAGCTAGAGATAATCCCCAATAATGGGGTAGCGTGTTACAGACATCCTTCTGACTCATGGCCTTTAGCCCACTGGCCACATCCCAGCCACCGAAGGATTATCCAACATGCAAATCTGATCACGTTCCTGCCTGTTACTCGTCCTCCTGTGGCTCCCCACTCGATGCCAAAATTCTAAGGTCCTTGAGTATGTCAAAGGCCCCCCAGTCTGGCCCCTATTGGTCCCTGCAGCCTCATCACTCCTGGCCTCACAGTGTGTCCTGCTTGAGTGTTCCAAGCTCCGAGGACACTTTGTCACACTCCCTATCTCCACATCTTTGCTCTGGCTGACTCTGCCTAGAAGATCTTTCCCCCCAGTCTTTGGAGAATCTTCAATCACCCAACACTCAACTCAGATGTCTACTCCTTCAAGAAGGATCTTCTGTCTCCATGGCTAGGTCGGATTAGGCTCCCCTGAAGGTCGATTTCCCAGTTAGGCATCTACCTTCTCCCCTAGATCAAGAGCCCCCTGGACTAGCCCGCTGCCTGGTATAGCATGGGCACTCAAAGATCTTTGCTTATAAGCAACACGAATAACGCCTATAGCAAGAACGTGGAGTCCTCAGACCCATATCTGTGCACTGGAATGATCAGCGTGGGTGTCAGGGAAAAGCAAGCACAGGGCCCAGTCTGCAGGCCTTGTTTCTTCACACACAGGGCCCACCACAAAATGAAAAGGCAGGGCCCCTTGTTAAGATGTATCAAAAGTTTCAAGACAGCAGAGCGTTAAAGTAAGCAGGCTGTTTGCAAATGTGGAGCCCCGCGTGACTCTGTAGGTCCCGGGCCCGTGAAGGCCGGCCTGCCAGCCTGCAAGCTTGACATGGGCTGAAGGGCGAGCCAGGCGGGCCGGAACCCTCACCTTCCATCTCCCCAGAACCCTCAAGCCTGACTTTAAATGCCTATCAAGTTAATCTTTGGATACAGTCTTTTAGTTGAAGGGGGAATGTAATTCAGCCTCCTCTTTGGCAAAGAGGAAAAGACCCCAGCCACGTGATGTTGCATGTCTATGCCAATAGCCAGGGACCCAGAGAGCTGGGACACAGTGGTGGAAAAGGCTGGGTCACACCAACGTGCATACATGCAGCTCTCTGTGCAGCTGGGCCCACAGGGTGCTGAGCAGCAAGACGGAGCCAGACGGCAGGGCTGGAGTGCAGACCGGATGGTGCCCCAGAGCCCAGCACAATCTACGTGGGGGCGGGGGGGCAGGCATCCCAGTGGTGGGGGGGAGGCTCTGGACAGAAGCAGTCTGTCCCAGGCACACAACCAGCAATGGGACAAAGAGCTACAAAGAACAGAGATCGCTAAGCCAGTTTTTAAAAATGCTATTGAGTGGGGGTGGAGAAGCTCTCACTGCCACAGAGTGAAAGGGGGTCTGGGGTGGGGGGCTCCAGATCATGGGAATCCCGGACCTGACGGCAGCCAGAGAGCAAAGAAACTGTGAGCTCAGAAACTTGTTGAGCTCAGGTTTCTCCCTCGGTGCCTCTGTGCCGTCTTCCCTCTGCCCGGCACCTTCTGCTGCGTGTGGTTTCTGTCTGTACACGACAGGGACGGCGCAACCCCCCGCAGCTGTGCCGGGCTCACTGTCCCTGCACTGTGGCTCTGCTCCCTCGGCCGCTCTGCTCCCTCTGCTCCCCGGCCATTCTCTGTGTGTCCCGCATTCCAAGGGAGGAGTCTGAATTGGCCTGACGTGAGCCCAGGCACAGAGGCCCGTGTGGCTGGCCAGACAGCGACAGAAGACCATCGCTGGTCCAGCTAGCCATGCTCGGGTGACAGGTTATAGGGTACAGCCCCTAGCCAGGCCCACAAAGCCTCCCCTGGGGGTGTGGGCAGGGCAGGCAGGCAGGAAGGACCCTTTCCAGTACCAGACAGAGCAGTCCCTGCAGGGTTGCCATGGTGGTTAATGGTGCGGACAGAGAAGAAGGCAGTGGCACTGGAACGATCTTCATGCTGGAAGGGGCAGGCTCCCAAGAATCAGAGGAAGGGCTTCCAATCCAGAAGCAGGCACCAGAATTGGGTGCAGGAAAAAGCAGAGTAAGACCTGACTCCTAGTCACGGAGACCCTGCTGCATCTCTGACCCTCTCCCATCGGAGCTGTCAGCAGAGGAAAATCGTGGGAGAGGTAGATCCTAATACCGAGAGAGGGAGAGAGAGAGAGAGAGAGAGAGCCCAGGAGCCCAACACCCCGATCCCAAGTCCTTCTATAGTACGAGCATGTTCATCCCAGGACATTTCATGAATCAGAACACCCTTTCTTTCCATACAAGTTGATCAAGTTGATTCTGTTGTCGGTATATTTTAATAAACATATTTGAAAGTCATGGGGAGCCAGACTCAGCCAATACCTTCACCTTCTGACCTTACTTCGATGAAACGATAACTAACCCTGAGAATAAAGATACGCACAGAAATGTTGTTAAAGGCATCCTTCGCACTGGCCAAAGCGATTTCTTGGAAAGGCAAGTATGTCACATTACCATTTTGTTTAAATTCTTTCACTTGTTTACTTACTCAATAAATATGTGCTTACTGAGAAATGATTTGGTGATGTGGGTGCTGTAGGATCAAATCCACATGCCCCAGTACAACTTACATAGCTTCTATCCAGCCTCTGCCAATCTTCTCCAGTCAAGCAATTCTCAAACTTGAGCGGCATCGGATCGCCTAGAGGGCTTGTTAGAATCGAGATGGCTAGACCTCAAACCCAAAGCTTCTGACCCAAAAGGTCTATGATGGGGCCTGAGAAGTTGGGTTTACACAAGTTCCCCAGCGATGCTGATGCTGCTGGTCCAAGGACTACCTGAGGAGCCGTAACAAGCTTCACCTTGTTACCATGGCCAACTCCAGTCTCCAATCTCTCTCCCTACTCCGCATCCTCATCTCACACACAGATGCCTTCCCCACTACTACCGAACGTCTTCCAGTTTCCATGTCACACCATGCCATAACTCTCACAGATCTTTATACATGCTCTCTCCTTTACCTAG
The DNA here is from genome assembly GCA_028534135.1 of Potos flavus. Lineage (NCBI taxonomy): Eukaryota > Metazoa > Chordata > Mammalia > Carnivora > Procyonidae > Potos > Potos flavus. The sequence continues at coordinate 79,209,280 of CM052898.1, read as the reverse complement.
AACACAATCCCTCCCCACATTCCTCTGTCTCGCTCCTATCTCCATTGGATGGTCCAGCACAGATGTCACTTCCTCCAGGAAGCCCTACATGACTACTCTCCTCTCCCTTATTTGCTACTCACACATCAGACTGGGCTGGGCCTCCTGCTCTAAGCTTCAGGAGCAGCCTGCACATCCCCTCCTGGAACCCTGAGTCCCCTGAATCATCAGAGCTGGTCTGGCTGATCCTCTGTGAAGGCAGGAGTCAGATCGCCCTTGTCACTGTTTTATCCCTGAGGCCTGGCCAGGGAGCAACAGGTGCTCAGCAAGTATCTGCAGAATGAATGAACAAAAGGAACTCGATCATTGTCTTATGGAAATATTAGCCTACATTCATATTAGATGGGATTTTAATACCTTACACCTACACTACCTCAGTGGTTCTCAAGATTTGATTCTCCCCAGTAACATCCACGTAGCCTGGGAACCTCTTAGAAATACAAATTCTCAGCTCCACCCCTGACCCACTCAGTTAGCATCTGGGGTGGAGCCCAGCGATCTGGTGTTACTAAGGTTCCGTGGTTCCGCGGCACGCTCAAGTTTGAGAACCACCGCACCGCCATATAATGTGTCCTCAAAGCAATGAAAATGCTTAAGTGTTCTAAAGGTTGAAGCACTCACAGGCTTTGGTGAAAGGCACTGACATGTAAATGCTACTACACAGAGGTCTTGGGGACAGTCTACACTCATGAGGAGCTGTGACCTTGAGGTAGTCCAGCTGGGGTCCATAATTATCCAAATTATTAATATATATAAAAGAGTTACTCCAAGGATGGAGGAGTCGCTGCAGACGAAGAGAGCTTGGAGGGGAGATGATCCCTCTGTCGGGTGAATACTTTGGAGATCAAACTGAAAAGCAACAACCAGGAAACCCAGGTGAGCTGAAGGTTAGTTTCATGGCAGGAATCAGAAGCACTAGCTTGGGGAGGTATTCGGTTCACTGGTGGGTTTGGGGGAGCAAACCTTCCCAAATTCTGTGAGCTTCCCCCTCGTGAGAAGTCAGCACAGTAGGCATGAGGGGTGAGAGCTGCAGAAATGACCCTCCAACGGCCACCAGCACCTCGGGGCTCGCAAGGAGTCTCCAGGCCCGGAGTGGGGCTGCAGGAGGGGTTGGGAATGACAAAGCAACTGGACGGGGACAAATGAAGCGGGTTGTCACTGCACAACGAGGCAAAGATTGTCCATACTCTCTCCAAAGTCAGGGTCAAAGAAGCCAGGCCCTGTGATCCAGGGGAGATCAGAACATGGGTGGCCTCGGAAGGCTTTGGAAAGAAGAATCCCGGCCTGAATGTGGGGGCTTGTCCCCGAAGTCCCACCAGCAAGCATGCACTTCCCTTTAAAGACTCAGCATCTGCCAACTCATGCCACTGGGCATTGAAGCAAAATGGAAAGAAGAGGCTAGACTTGCTTGTTGAACCATGATGAGCGGCGGCCTATAGATCTACCATATGCTTCTCAACTGTCCACCTCTGCACCGTTTGCTCTCAGATATTCTTCACATGCCAACAGAACACATTCTACACAGTGAACGAAGCTAGCCTTGGGCCGCCTTTAGGACCCCGGAAGTGAATAGAGAAGGCATGGATCTGTGGTCCTTGCCCCCCTACCTGTGTGGTGTTACCCCCAAGAAAGGAGCAGGGGGGTGGAATTCCCCCACTAAAAGCAGATTTGCCGCATCAAGCCAGAAAATCATTCACTGGGTCACTGAGAATGGGACCTTATTTAAAATGATCACTTATCCTAAGTTAGGCCAAAGGTCGGGATGAGGAATTCCAAAATCATCTCAGGTATCTGGTGGAGACAACTTGACTCACGGGAAACCAACGGTTGGGAAAAGAATGTGTGTTGTTGAGGTAGATTTTCCTCCAAAACACAGCTCGCAGTGTGAGTTCAGGCAAGCGACAGACCCTCTGATTCTCAGGGTTGTCTCAACACTGAAATAAAAATATATCCTAAGCAGGGTTGTTTTAGAATTAAACAAGGTGTCCCGGTATCTCTCATAGACACCCAATAAATCTTAGAGGTACTGACCTCACACCTCTCGATTATGGAGACCCACTTGTCTGAATCCTATTTCATAAAAGGAAAGGAACCCCACAACCTCACCCTGAAAGATGGGAACACCGCAGTTTGTAATGAGCCTTGTAAATGACTTTTAAAAACTACCGATGAAAGCATTCTTGCCCTTCGATTGGGTTTGGCAAACTGCCTTTGCCACCTTCTTCACCATTAGAAATGTGATAAGCACACCGCCAAAAGTCGCCTGGTGAGCTTTCTGGGACCTGCCCTCTACCCCACCCACCCGCAGGAGGAACTTCTCATCCCCACTTATTCACTAAGTCCTAACATTTTCGCTAGAGGTATTTTTTTGTTTAATTTTGTTCTGTTTTGTTTGGGCCGATGACATTCCCTATATTATTTTGCCCATAACAAAGTACCACAAACTGGGTGGCTGATTCAACAGAAACGTGTGGTCTCACAGTTCGGGAAGCTCCACCTCTGAAACTAAGGTGTTGGCAAGGTCTCACACACCGCCGGGGGCTGTGAGGGAAGGATCGCTCCGTGGCCGTGGGGAAGGATTGCTCCATGGCCATAGGGGAAGGATCGTTCCGTGGCTGTGGGGAAGGATCGTTCCGTGGCTGTGGGGAAGGATCGTTCCGTGGCCGTGGGGAAGGATCGCTCCATGGCGGTGAGGGAAGGATCTCTCCGCGGCCCTGAGGGAAGGATCTCTCCGTGGCTGTCAGGGAAGGATCTCTCCGCGGCCCTGAGGGAAGGATCTCTCCGTGGCTGTCAGGGAAGGATCTCTCCGTGGCCCTGAGGGAAGGATCTTTCCGTGGCTGGTAGATGGCTCTCTTCTCCCTGCGTCTGTCCACAGCATCTCCCTTCTGTGCAAGCTGCCCCTTCTTACAAGGACGCAGGTCATATGGAATTAGAAACCACCCTTCATTTTAGCTTGGTTACTTCTATAATTACCTTATCTCCAAATAAGTTCACATTCTGAGCTCCTGGGGGTCATAACTTCAACATGAATTTTGGGGGGACACACTTCAATGCCTGACATCCAGCAACCTAACTCAAGGGCACTTGTGCCAAGTGGGGGGTGAGAGGGCCATGTTGGCTGCCCCAGCTCCTCCAGAGAATGGCACATTTCCACGGTGGAGGGGAGAAACTTGCACTCCTGATACAAAACTCACCCTCAGTAACGCCTGCCCTGGGGCAGCTAACTAGGAGGACACGCACTTGGTCTCTCTCAGACTAATTCCCTTTGGGCCCACCAAGACGTTTAGAGACTGGATCTGTAGGCTAGATCTATGTTCATGGCCATCCTGGAGGCAAGGACCTTCCCCACAGTGGCATCGATGGGTCTCCTGGTCCCACACATCATAACTATATGACCAAGGGGTTGATAGCAAAGTTTCTCACTCCTCATTCTGCACTACCAGCTACAAAACGCGGAAACTCTGTTAAATCTTGGGGTAAGAATTGCTGGAAGGCTTTGCTCCTACAGGAACGATAAGGAGCAGACAGGGAGTTAAGAAGTGAGTGTCGTAGGTAAAATGTGGAGAGAAAATCCCACATGGTGCCACTTACTTTCCAGGTTTCAGAGAAACTCCCAGAAGCATCTCTACCTCAGGGATAAAGGAGGGAACAAGGGAGGGGCCCGGGCACATACCAGGATTTACACAGAGGGCAAAAAACATGGTAGAGACAAAGAGGCGCATCTTGGGAAATTGTGTTCTGTGTCTCTCGGACCCATCTGAAGCTTTCACATCGGGCCAGGTGGACAATGTCCGGCGGCCGTCGGACCCCTGCCCTGAGCGTCTCACCCCCTCGCCGCCCAGAGCGGCTGCGGTGCCTTCACCGACAGCCTTCTCAGCCAAAGCACGGACTCCCCTTGCCCTTTCAGACAAAATGAATGTTTCTCGGTTCCGCTCTAAGGTGAATCCCGGAGACACTTCCTTAGAGCCATCCTCTCTGAAGGCTGCACAATGCCAAGGGAGCCTCCTGGAAGGAGTCCAAGTCCTGACCTTGCCCTTCCAGCTGCGGCAGGCCTTTCCACACCAGGTCCTCTCTCAGCCTCACGCGTGTTCCATATTCATGTCTGTGAAAATTAAAAGCCCTGAGATTTAATTAGGGGGCCGTACTGGGAGAGTGAATGGCCAGAGCTTGGTGGTCAGCCAGAGGAAGATTGCAGGCTCGGGGTAGGGCTGTCTGAACATTTAAATGGAAGAGGACAGTGCCCGTGCAGACCCATCACCCCAGTGACCACGGCGGCCGGTTCCAGTCCTCCCTCAGACACAAAGCTGAAGCCCTTTTGCCTGAGAGGGTTATCATTTAGGAGCAAAAGAGACCCTTCTGCCTTTTTTTAGCAACAGTCTTTTGAGCAACGAGTTTAGCCATTTCAAAGAACAAAAACCCCGAATCCGAGGAAGGGTCCTGGCATGGGAATCTGGTAGAGGGTGCTGGGAAAGCGGGCCGTGGGCTCTGAGGCACGAAGCAAGCGTGAGCCTCTGTCACCTTGGAGCAACGGAGAGAGGCCCCAGGACAGCAGCACCCCTAAGTCTGCAAGGATGGATAAGGAAGCTATTTGTACTGGACGCTGAGCTCCTCTCAAGCCAAGAGCCCAAAAGCATTTCTAGCTCTGACTTGGCCACTGACTGTGTGACCTCAGACAAGTTCCTTAGCCTGTCAGGTCTCTATCTCAGGGCACTGTTATGAAAATGGAATGAGCCCATGCTAATGCATGAATACCGTCCCTAGCAGGCACGTAAATGCTAACTGACCTTTTCAGTGATTGTATTCCCTCCCCCTAACACTGGCCTGGGACCATGCTCTGCAGAGACACCAGACGGACATTGAACAGGGACGGAAGTGAGGACTTTTCCTTGGGCCAGTCTCTCGACCCGTTTCCTCATCTGAAGAATGCAGGCGAGCATTACCGCCTGCTGCTCGGGGCCTCAAAATGACACCAGGAAGAGGAGAGTGCTCTGGGATGGGTGATGAGGCAGGTGTATATTTTTACACTTGCTCCAAGAGTGCATTCCCTAGAGTCAGACTCGTCATGCATTCTAACTGTCTTTTAAGCAATTGCTTAACCTCTCTGTGTGCCCGTTTTTCACCTGCAACAGAGGAACAATAAAAGCAAACGTTGCATACATGACCGCAAAGATGAAAAAGTAGATGCTGCAAGTTCGTGTCTTGGGACGAGAATCTTTAAGATCTACTCTCTTAGCAATTTTCAAACACACAGCGTTTGAAACACAGTGCAGCGTTATTAACTGTAGTAGCCGTGCCGTGCGTTACATGCCCAGGACTCATTTATTCTATCACTGGAAGTTTGTACCTTGTGACCAAATTCACTTTTTTCAAAGAGAAATCCATAATTATGTGTGGTCATCAACTTATTGTGGTGATCATTTTACAATAGGTACAAATATGGAATGATTACATCGTGTACCTGAAACGAATATAATGTTGTAAGTGAATTACATCTCAATAGGGAAAATCATATGTGGACTGCATAAAGGACAAAAAAAAAAAATAAATAAGAGTTGTGCTAAGTGCTTAGAAGGGTGCCGGGCACATTGTAAACCCTTGTTTGTCTTATTATATTGCGGGTTTTGTCCTCATTGTTATCAGTCGTCGCACACACGATGATTGGGGTTGTATTTCCTCCTTTAGGGCTCATGCTCACCCGGCAAGGCCAGAGGCCCCGCCCCTATATAAAAACCAGAACATTGGGAAAGTGACTCAGTCTCCCCTCCACCCGTGGTAGCAACCAGGGCTTCGCTCCACACCACAGTCCTGCGAGGCGGGCTTTACTGGTTTCATGTTTTAAAATCCAGGTGCTACAAGTCAGCGTCGAGTCTGCCTATTTCCTACTCACTTGGATGCATTTTCCTGTTGTTGGGAGTGGAAAGGGCTCATGTAACCGCACGAGAGGGGAACGAGGCTTCCCTTGCCCGGAAACCCAGTGGGTGATGAGGCTAGAGGCAAAAGCATGTCCTCTGTCCCGGGCCAGTTCGTGCAGAAAACACCAAGGAGCTGAAAGATGAGGCTCTGATGCCTTAGAAGATGTGGGTCCCGGGCAGACAGAGCTGCTCTTTTAACACGGAAGGCAGACCCATTTGGTCAGAGACTGTGTCTGTTTCCTGATGCCGCTGTAGAAAATGACTGCAAACTTAGTGGCTTAAAATAACGCACATTTCCTATCCCGTGGTCTGGAGATCAGAAGTCTCAGATCGAGGTGTCTGCAGGGCACCCGCCTTCTCTAAGTCCTAGGGGAACTGTTTTCTTGCCTCTTCCAGCTGCTGGGGGCTGCGGGGGTTTCCTGGTTTGTGGCCGCATCGTTCCAATCTCTGACTCCACCTTCACAGGGCCTTCCCCCCCTTCTCTCTGTGTCTTTTCTTCTCCTGCCTTTTGTAAGGACACTTGTCATTGGATTTAGGGCCCAGCCGATTAAAGTAGGATGCTCTCACTTCAAGATCCTTAATTACAGCTGCAAAAACTCTTGTTCCAAATAAGGTCACATTCATAGGTACTGGGGGTGAGGATGTGGGTATAATGTTTTGGGGGTTACCATTCAACCCACTACAGAAGGAATTGTTGGATACATGAATTAATGAACATGGTATGTACCTGCTCCTTAATAACTAGAACCCCATCCCATGCAGAGGTACACATAGGGATAGTCTGTGGCCGGAAGAACCCCAAGGCATCCCCAGCTTGGCCCTAAAGCTCAAGCTGAGTCCCCAGAGAAGTGGGTTTGAGTGTGAGGAACAGGACTGCCATGGACTGGAGCAGCCGGAGGTTTGGGTGACAAAGAGCAAGAAAGGAAAGAGTGCCCAGGGAATGGTCCCAGGCTGGCTCAAGGAGCTGCAGTCAGTCACGGCCAGCAGAGCATGTCTAGCTAGGGGTCTAGGGGGTGGCTGCATTGGAACAAGTGGGGCCAGAGGCAGGCTGAGATGGGCCCAGCAAGTGGGGGCTGCGGAGGGCCAGGCAGCTGGGAACCTGCAGCCGGACTCTTCCAGCTGAAATAGCCCATCAGGGTGACTGGTGAAGCCTCGCCTTACACATGGGGGAATGGAGGCCCAGGGAGAGACAACACCCGCTCCCCCCTTGAGCTGCAATGGTCCGTGAGGCAGATGCAGCTAAAGCCCTTTCTTTGCTCCTGGTCCAGGCCCTTCTCTCTGCATAGCCGGTGTCACTGTCTCCTGTGTTCTGGGGAGTCACAAGCATGTGACCACTTTACTCAGAGAATCATCAGGCCCTATGAGTGGTCGAGAACATGATGGCCATGATCAGAGTCTAGTGCGGAGTTCAAGGGCCCCCGAAAAGAAAGCTAACCAGAAATGTGAATAAGAAGTGGGTGGGGAAAAATTGAGTGAATGCAGTCTTCTTCTGATGGAACCTGGTGTTCCTTTTGGCAAGAATCTCTTGATATATGCCTGTTGGAGCGAAGTCTTCATGGTAGGGGCTACCTTCCCCCGGAAAGAGTCTACAAGGCAGAGAAAAGAAAAGGGGAAGAAGGGACAAGCTGGAGAGGGGACAGAGATGCGGCAGGGCTGGAGTCTCTGCAGAGCTCCAAGGAGAGGCTTACTTTGTGTGGTTGTCAGACAACACAAGAGGCGATGTAAGCCCCGACACTTTGCATGGTGTTCAGTGCTAAGAGGAGAATTTCCCAGCCGTCCATGGATAATCCCTTTGGGAATGCTCACTACACAGAGGCATGGGCCCTCTTCTCCTCTGATCTTAACCTGAATTCAGGAAGGCTGGAATGCAGAAAGCCATCTAGACCAGGAACATTCAAAATAGTCTTTGGGGTGTTGAGTGGAGACTTTCCCCTCTGTGGGCAAATGTGCCAGCACAAAGAGCTCAGGGACCCACAGGAGCTCCCCTGTCCATCCCCGCCTCCAGCCCCGCTGACTCCAGCTTCCCAGCAGGACCACAAGCTCCTCCTGCCCCTCCCCCCCCCACCCCGCATGGGACTTGGCCTAATCACGGACCACATCTGCAGGCCTTTCTCCAAACCAGGGGCAACTCTCCCTGCACCATCTCTCTAAGGCAAAGCGTGAATACCACTTTGTGCTGTTTCATTACCGACTGTTTATGGGGACTTTGTGTTTGGGGGCGTGAGAAGCCCCAGTGCGGTTCTCACAGATCATTCTGGCATCAGACACTCAGAGAGCCAGGTGGACATTCCACTTTCAATGACTTAGCAGCAGTATCCCAGCTGGGAAATGACCAAAGCTGGGGTTTCTCTCAGGGATCTTCTCCCCAAAGGGAGCCAGGCTGAAAAGGGGAAGGGAAGGAAGACAAGATTTGGTCACAGCCACAGAAGAGACACCTTGGGCATGGCTGGGGGAGCTCTGCCATGTGGAGAAACCCCAGCCCCAAGCAGCTGGCATGGGACACTGAAGAAGGAAGGAATGATCTCTCCCCCACTTAGAGGACAATCAGCCTTGGAGTAGCTCTACCACGGCCCTTAAGCCACACTGCTCTGTGCGTACAATACGGTGGACCCCATATTGTCTCCAGCAGAGCCCACTACCCCCTCCCCCCACCCCAAAACCCTCTAGAAGTTGAGAGGGGAGGTCTCAGTCGCTATTTTCAGACTCTCCACTAGAGGGCAGCTCTGGGCGGGGCTCTGCTGCTCCTCCTGGGCGCTCTGGGGGCCTTCAAGGCTCAGGGCTCTGGCAGAAGTTCCCAGATGGTGGAGCGTGAGGCATCCCCTCCACTGTCGTACATTCTGGGTCCTCCATAAATCAGCTCTCTGAAGCCACATGGCCCAGCACCCTCCGTCTGAGGTCGGAACAAGCTGACCTCACACTCAGCTGCCCAAGAGGGCCCAGATGTTCTGGCCTCTTCTGTGGTGAAGAGGGAGCCCAGGGTGCAGCTGAGATCTGAGAGGCATGTCAGAGCTGCCCATGCAGCCCCTGAATGTCCCTTCCAGAACTCTCGAGAGGTTTGCTTCTCTCAGAACCACAGGGGAAGGAGGGAGGGTTTTGCGGGGCTGACATCTTGCTTATCCCCAGCTAAGAGTCATGGGGTAGGACCTGGAGCCCTTTTTAAGAAGACAAACAAAAATGTGGCACGAGTCTGGGTGCTGGCTTAGTGAGGCTCTTAGAAGAAAGCCCAATTTGTAGAACACACAAAATCAGGGCTGCTCTGGTCAGAGGAGGATAAACAGAATCCCATCCTCTAAGTAGCCCGACGCCCTCTCCATCCCTGGCTTTGAGTGCCTCTTGGGGAGACTGAAAGTCTCAAGGATACAGTTTGAAAATCACCATACAAGGAATCCTGAGGCCTTGGGCATGGTCCTAAGCCCAGGCAGCCCCAGGCCAGTGCACATGGGTGAGTAAAGGGAAGGGGGTTAGGAAGCAGGAGGAGATCCTCCTCACATTGGGGCAGCCCATCTGATGACAAGATGAGCTGTGACAAAAACCCTGGGGAAAACTCTGGCCTTCTGAGTAGGCTCCTAATAGGCAAAAGGGACAGCCCAGGGTCTCTGAGCATGAGCCCTGCTGCTGCCTCTATAGCTGTCACAGGCTCAGCCAGATACAGCCTCAGACACAAGGACTCCTTGAGGCCAAGACACAGCCTCGCTTGCCCGGCCCAGGCCCAGGCCCCACGCATGCAGATGCAGGATGCTAGGGCAGGCAGGAGTGTGCTTCATTCGGCCCAGGAGGCAGCGGCCCTGCACCTGGCAAGACCCTGGGGCTCAGAGACACTGTTTTGTCACATTTTCAGGAAAGACTGGAAGGAGCATTTTACATTGTCCTAAGGGGCTCCCTAAAAAGGAAGCGGATCTTAAAATACACATAGCAGCAAATATACAAACAATTCCCCCATGCATGTGCACATATAAACTTCACAGATACGATATGAGCACCCACCCCAGTGTGTGGCTTGCATACTTCTGTGACCCACATTGCAGTGCCCCGAGGCAGTATTGCAAAGATGGGTGGACCCTGGGCCAAGAGCACGCTGTTGCTGTCTAGCTCTGTTACCTCGGAGAAGTCACTCCACCTCTCTGAGCCTTTGCTTTCTCATTTGTAAAAGTGCATATAGCAGAGCCATCCACCTGCAAGGCTTATTATGAGAGCTGAATGGGAAGCTGGTCTACAGAGCCCTAGCCTGAGATCCGTGCCTGACCATGTGTGTGGACACCCAGGATGACAGCGCTGAGCGGGCAGCTCTGGAAACCAGGAGGCGCTCGCCCACTCTCTCAGTGATGGACCATGGCCTGGGCAGCCATCACTGCTTTTAGGGCAGTTTTCTAATCCAGCGGTCCCTGTGGAATGAGGGTCCTCAACCAGTGTCAGAGTGCCTGCAAGCATGGGGACTGTCAGAGGTGATGTAGGAAAGAATGTTAGGGTCCGAAGCCAATGGCCAAGAAAGGATTCTTGAGATGTCTTTGGTGCAAAGGTGATTTTATTAAAGTACGGGGACAGGACCCGTGAGCAGAAAGAACTGCATTTGGGGTCCTAAAGAATGACCCATTATAGACTTTCAAGTTGGGAGGGGGTTAGGGATAGCATAAGCCTCTAAGGAATTTGGAAGCAAGGTTTCCAGGACCTTGAGGAGGCTAGCTGTTGTTAGGAAAAGGTCATTTATTACCGTCTAATAAAACCTGAGTCATGAGACCCTTCAGATGTATATCGGTGGGTCATATGCTTGGGGGATGATTGCTAACATGTATCTTGGGGGATTTAGAGATAAATGAAGTTTCCAAAGGAATTTTTATATGTTAAAGTAGACTTAAAGAATCCCATGGAGGGGGTGAGGGTTGGCTAGGGTTGTCTTCTGCCCTTAGGAAAGTGTCAACATCGAGGTAGTTGAGTCCCCAGAGGAATGTCACTCTGCCTGTCTCAAGGACTTGTCAGTGGGCTCTAGGTAGTAAGGCAATTTAATAATTTTTCTTCTGCCTTTGCTTCCCACATCAAGAGGGATGGAACTGGGCACTTTCTGCCTGCCTGTGGCTTTGGGGAAGACCCAGGACTGATCCATGAGGCCCCCATGGAGGGAGGCACTGCCTGCAGGGAGACAATGCGGGGAAAGACCTGGGATAAATATAGAGAAAGAGAAACTGTAAATAGAGCAGTGACAGATGCAAAGGGAATGAGCAGAAATGGCCTGGGTAGAAAGAGCAGCTTAGGAAGGCCGTACAGAGACAGACGGCCCCAGACAGACAAAGAGAAGGACCGCCCTCCAGGACAGTGGGCTTGAATCCCCACACAGGCACAGGCGCCCGTGTGAGGACGGGGACGAAGAATGGAAACACAGAGTCCCAGCTGCCCATGACCTCTGGGCCCACTTCCTGCCTGGACACCCCAAGGACCTTTCTCTGCTGGCACTAAGTTTCTGCCAGGCCGCTGGCCACCAGACCTGCTCCGTGCCCGGGCAGCGGCAGAGCCCGGCGGGGGCGGGAGGGGGCAGCGCAGGTCACCAGCAAGCCCGGGCAGGAGGCGCAGGAAGACGCGGGGGCTTCAAAGAGCTCCATCCCCCGGGGGCCGCGGGCAATCCCCGAGGACCTGCACTTGTCAGCCCTCCCTGCATGTTAATGGCTTTAATGAGACCCGGTGCAATTTTCTCCCTGGAGAAGGTGTTTTTCTTCTGTGATTCCTGGCCCTGGGAGCCTGCACCTATTCCCTGCCCTGGCTTCACCTACTCTGTGGGGGAGGGTGGTGGAAATTCCTTCTGTCTTCTTTTTATGATTGTAATTAACTCCTTCCAAGGGGGGATAAACGAACGAGCAGTCCGTGTACCTAATCACCTGCCATCCCTCTGGTAATTCACCCAGAAGTGGAGCTGGCTGCTGTCCGCTGCTATGGAATGGGGAGGAGGGGGAGCAGGGGGGAGGGGAGGGGAGAGCAGGGGGGAGGGGAGGGGGGCTTCCCACTCCTTGAGGGGAGAACGGCGGTCATGCTGTGTGCTCACATACGTTTTGCATGTTTACCTCCCGCACTGGGCTCGTGGCAGGGATGGTCCCACTGAGTAAGGGGCAGGCGGGGCTAGGTAGGGAGAGATAGGTAGGCGGCTGCGTGAGCAGGCTCACAGCCCTCCCAGATGTGGAGAAATGCCGAGGCGGACAAAACCAGAGAGAAGGAACATAATCAGACCACCTTGTTTGTCCTAAATGTTACAGACGAGATATTTTCACGATAGTGACAAATTGACCACTGAAAGTGAGCAAACTTCAAAGGAGAGGGTAAACTTCAAAGGAGAGGCTAGCACAGTGACCCCAGAAGACTTAAGTTCCCTGGTCAGTTTTCTGTAAAAGACAGACCATAAAAGGCCCCAGTGACAACCCCCTTGGGGCCCCTCTCACTCTAGAGAGCTTTTTTTCCTTCCTTTCTGTTCTCACCTTCATTTCATAAACTTTCACTTCACTTCGCCCTTTTGTGTCCGTGAGATTCATCCTTTGACTCGGTGAGACGAGAACCCCACAAGCCTACAACATCGGACACAGCCTCTACCCTGGGGACCAGTGCCGGTGACCACATGCAAGGTGTGATGGGGACGAGTTGCCTTACCTTCATCTATGTCCCCTCGAGGTTCTCCTACTCCCTCCTACCTTTCTGAGCATTTTTCTCGGTCTCTCTTACTGATTACTGTTTTTCCACTTGCCCTTAAATGTCAGGGTTCCCCCGGTGCTACTTGGCCCTCTTCTTTTGTCACTCTGAAACCCTAACTCAGGAAATCCATTCACCCTCAGGACCCACTTCCCAAGAACACCAGCCCCTAAGCCAGGCCCAGGGGGGCAGAGAGGAAAGACCGGTCCCTGCCTTCAAGGAGCTCAGTCTTCCAGAAGACCATCCAGAAACAAAGCAACGATCAAATCGATGTGCTCTGTGCTCGTGGGATATAAGCAGGGTAGAGGGAGCCTAGCATCTTTGCCTTTACGTGAAAAAAATGAAGATTTTCATAGAACTTCAGACGGGTGTTAGGATGGTTAAGTAGTGGAAAGTGCTCACAATGGAGCCTGGGAAAATGGTCAGTGCTTAGTGAGTGAAGACACGTATAACAGCCTGAGCCAACACTGAGACCGACAACAGTGTCCAGCTCACACCTTTTTCTGTGGCTACACACCTATCCCTTCTCCCAGGCGAGTCCGTGTGGGCATCTGACAGGCACTGCGAATCTAACAGATCCCAAGGGAACGCATCGCCCATCCCCAGCTGTGCTCCTCATAGTGACGACACCACCATTCACCCATTGGTCCCGTTGCCTGAGCTACAACTTGGGTGCCATCTACACCAGTCACAGTGTCCTGAAAACTCCAGCGGGGTCAGGCTGGGGCATGAAAACTCCTGAACTAAAAGTTAAAATAATAAAGAGATAAACATTGAATTCTCATATAACCCATTCCCATACATGCCATTCCAGCTCATAGGTAAATATGCAAAATAATTGAAAACGGACACTCAAACAAATCTTTGTACACAAATATTTGTAGCAGCACTATTCACGACAGCCAAAAGGTGGTAACAACCCAAATGTTCCTCAGAGGACGACTGGATAAATGGAATGGGGCATGTCTATGCAATGCAATACTAGTCAGCCACAGGAAGGAATAAAGTATCCACTCATGGTACGACGTGGATGGGCCTGGAAATTCTGCTACGTGAAAGAAGCCAGACACAGAAGTTGACATATTATACGATGCCACTTACGTGAAATGTCCCGAGTAGACAAATCCGCAGAGATAGAAAACACACCGGTGGTCGCCAGGGGCTGAAAAGAAGGGGAAATGAGAAGTAACTGCTTAATGGGTGCTGGGTTTTCTTTTGGAGTGATGGAAACATTCTGAAACCAGATAGAGGTTGTGGTGGCACAACATCGTGAGTGTACAAAATGTCACTGAATTGTTCACTTTTATGTGGTTAATGTTATACTATGTGAATTTCACATCAATATTTTTAAAGGAGCCTGCAAGGTTTTCCCTGGAGAATCTGTTGATCTCAGACATAGACTCTTCCAGGCAAGAAAGGCTGCAGTGTGGACACTCAGTAGGGAAAATAGAGCCAAAGGATCGAGAAATGTCTTACAGAAAGCCCCTTTCTCCTCTAGAACCCTCCTCAGAGGAGCTGGCCTCCCCCCAGCTGCCCCCATGGGGAGGCTGCATCCTCTAGAAGTTGCCTCTGGGGTCAGGACATTTATTAGCAGGGAGAGAGGGGCTCTGGCCGAAGCAGCAAGCCGGAGAGCAGTGGGAGGCCCCTCTCCGCCATGCTTTACAGCCTCGGTCAATGACTGGCCTGGTCTTGGATCGAAATGCTCATGCTGGAAGGGGCCCCAAAGGGCTTACAGTGGGACTGTTAGCCAGGTGATGCTAACGCTAATCTAGGGCATTCCAGGCTGCAGGATTCGGGAAAAGCAGCAACCCAGGTAAAGCAGGTGAGATGGTAAAGCGTTGTTTGGCTGAGTGCGGGACTTGCTTCCAAGTGCCCCTCTCTCCAAAGCCAAACTGCAATCCAGCAGTGGCTGGTAGCAAGAGCTGAAATGACCCATTAATGGCTTGTGGAACCAACCTCTCCACCAGCAAGGTCCAGGCCTGGAAGCTTAGGTCTGTCTGTCTGTCCTCTTGACTCTGCCCCTGTCTGCCTAGTTTCCTGGCCTCCGGATTCCAGCTGGAGATCAATTTTCTGCTTGTCTCCATTTTGTTTTATCATCCCACTTCTTCTTCCCTGTGCATTTTTGCTTTCTCTGAACAATTCCTGTCGCTCTTCTAACTAGGAGGGGAAAGAGATAGAAGGAACAAAGGGAAGGAGGGTCTGTCGGCCTCTCCATATAGTTCCCCAGGTTGGACACACAGACTCCTGTTCTGGAGATTTTGAGATGGGGATAAGATCCCCCCGGATTTTTGTATTATTTTTTCCCCAAACAACTGAAGTCCTGTTGATTCTCCATTTCTCCTCCCCCTTCCCCTCTCCCCATCTCCACACAACTGCTTCAGGACCTCCCGGCTCTCCCCTGAATCACTGCAGCAGCCAACAGCCTTCCGACTCACCTACCTCTCTGTCCCAGCTCCTCCCTCTCCAATCCATCCCAGCGGACATCGGAGCACTTCCCTTCCCTACATCAAAGTGTGTTTTGGACCACCGGCCTCAGCATCCCCCAGGAACTGGTGAAAAAAAAAAAAAGCAAATTTGCAGGACACATCTCAGACCTACCGATTCAGCACCTCCGGGGCAGGACCCAATAATTTGTGTTTTAACAAGCTCTCCAAGTGTTTGTGATACCTGCCGAAGTTGAAAACCACCGACCTACTTAAAAGCTTCAGTGGTTCCCACTGCCAGGCCCAGATTCCTTGGCAAGGCACCCAGAACCTCTGGGACCGACTCCCTGCCGATCTTCTGAATCCTGCCTCCTCCTCCCCACCCTTTACTACCGTCCCCGCCCCCAGCGTACCTTGCTTCAACTCCTCCCATCTGGCAATGACTCCCTGGACGGGGGCTGTTGCCGACCTCTGTGCCCTGTGCCCTCCTGCTGGGGAGCCCTTCTCCCCTCCCCTCAGAGCACACTGGCCACTCCTCCGGGTGTCCCCTCCAGCCTAGCCTACAATCCTACTACTTAATATCAACCTGTCCCTCTCTGTCTTCCTAGACTATGAGCTCTTTGAGGGCACGGTCATGCATTTGCACTTTTGGGCCCCAGCATCCTGTGTAAATATGGCCCCTAATTCAAAGCCATGACTCAAGCCCTGTTCCCTGGGCTGTCATAATTTCCCTGGACACACACTGCCACACAGGTGTGATTGTTTTCCTTTAATACTGGGTTTCCTATCACTACGGAGATGTTGCTGGCCTCCGGAGGACGCACAACGAGCTCCTTGCAGCTCCTCCAGACCCGTGCCCTTACTAACATGGCTTCCGGGGGCATCCCGGAGTTGGAGTCCAATAGCCTGTGTTTGTACCTTGTCTCTGCCACTTTCTGGTCCTGGGACCTCAGGAAAAGCTCCATGACTCCATTTTCTCACCTGTAAAATAGAACTATAGAACTAAACTTAGAAAAGTATATGTCTTTTTTTTTTTTTTTTTTAAGATTTTATTTATTTGAGAGAGAGCATGAGAGCAGGAAGGGTCAGAGGGAGAAGCAGACTCCCTGCTGAGTGGGGAGCCCTATGTGGGACTTAATCCTGGGACTCTAGGATCATGACCTGAGCCAAAGCCAATCGCTTAACCAACTGAGTCACCCAAGTGCCCCAGGATAAGTATACATCTAAATTTGAGTCCACCCTGAAAGCAGAGCCTGAGACAAGGACTTGGATGCGGGCAATTTACTTAGGAAGTTAGCTCAGAGAGTGGTAGAAAAGATTTGGGGAGAGCAAGTCAGGAGAGAGGGAACACCAATACAACTATTGCTGTAGGTAGTCAGACCTCCATCCTGCTGGAACCCCTGAGAAGTGTATGGGAAGCAAACAGAATGCCCACCTAAGACTGTCCATCCAAAAGACAGGAAGCAGACCTCCCGTCTCCCGTTGGTTAAGGACTGACATGCCCACTGACGCCCCACTCCCTCCTCCAGACTATACTTCTGAGGTGCTCCTGTTTGCAGGTGTGGGGGCTTCTGAAGCTTCAGGGAACGCCTGACATAGAGAAGCAGAGACGTGCAAGGGGCACTTGCAGTGGGACTTGAGCTCATGTGGAACTTTCTACCGTGGCTGCGGCTGAAATCAGAGCTGGGCCAGGAAGATGTGAAATGGGGCAGAAAAGCGTCTGCCCCAGTCTGTGAATACACACTCACGTAGAAGGCCACGACCACCTCCCGCGTGGCCCTGTTCCTCTGAACTAAGGTTGTGTAGCCCTCTGTGTCTCCACCAGACGGGGCAGGAGCTATGTCTGTCCTGCCCATCCCTGTATCCCCAATGGAGAGAAAGCTCTGCACAAGAACATTCTCGAAACCACTTCTTTGTTGAATGCCTGTATTTGTTGAGAGAGTACCTCTCCCACAGTGGATACCCAAGACATCAACCACAGCACTACTCAGACTTTCTGAATCGAAGGACAGAATGCGCTGGTTTCTTATCAAATTGTAGGGAGTCGCTCAAGATGAGGAGTTGGAATTCCTTTTCCATCCAAGCTGGAGTAACAGAGACTAAGTTTGTCCTTTGACTTGGAACAACTACAAGCCCACACAAAATATACAAAACGATGGTGCTCAAGACATTGGGCATTGGGCAGCAGAGAAGGGGAGAAGGGTTATCTCTGAGAAGCAGGAAACAAATGAGATGAGCCCTGTGATGGCCCCAGTTTAATGCTCACGGAAAGTCTCCGGGCAGCAGCGGGAAGCAGGGGTGGGGGGTATAGGATTGAGGGACACATCACAAAGGGACATGAGGAAACACTTCAGGGTGATGGCTATGATCACTACTTTGACAATGGAGATGATTTCACAGGTATATCCATATGTTATAACTTATCAAATTGTTTCTTTTAAGCTATGCCATTTTTGGGGTGCCTGGGTGGCTCAGTGGGTTAAAGCTTCTGCCTTCGGCTCAGGTCATGATCTCAGGGTCCTGGGATCGAGCCCCGCATCGGGCTCTCTGCTCGGCGGGGAGCCTGCTTCCCTCTCTCTCTCTGCCTGCCTCTCTGCCTACTTGTGATCTCTCTCTCTCTCTCTCTCTCTCTCTGTCAACTAAATAAATAAAATCTTTAAAAAATAAATAAATAAATAAAGTATGCCATTTTCTTGTATGTAATGATACGTCAATAAAGTTTTTTTTACTTTTTGAGGGGACTGGTATTTCTGCTCAGGTAATGAAGAATAATCTACATTAGAAAAACACATGCAGAAACTCATTAAAGAGTATATAAGTAATCAATATCTTTCTGGTAAGATCCTTATCTCTCTGCTTTTTGACAAATAATCTTCGTCCAAAATTTGTATCCAGTTTCCAGGGAGGGTTCAGGATTTGGCCGGCAGGCCCAGAGAAACAGAAACACATTTATAAGTCCCACACGAGTCTCTCTCCCGTCCAGATCCAAGCCAGTTGCCCTAAGAGGGGCTTATCCGGCTCACAAGGCCACCTGCAAGACTACTTTCCTCTGGAGCTTTAACCTTGGTCCCCATGTTCCACTGCCTCCGACAGAGAAGCCCCAGGTGGCTCCTTCCCACAGCTGCCTGCCACACCTGGACCCTTACCACCACCTTTCTGAGATCTCTCTCGTTGGATGCTCTCTGAACCCGCACTCAGGGACCACTCAGGCTCCCGATCAAAGGCCAAAGCCCCTGGTTCCTCCACGGGTCACTCAGCCCCTTCCTTCCCACTCCTCCGCTCTGGGCAAGGAGAAGGAGGAGGGCCCCGGCAGAGCTGCTTGGGCCCCTGGTCAAATGACTCTTCCCAATTTACCAACCCATTTCCCTAGAAGAGTAGTTGAAGTTCTTAAACAATTCTTTCCACTTGATCTTATAACCACCTCCTCCTAAGAATCCAAAGGTGTCCCTAAGGGGCTATGCTGGGATGTATTCAAGCTTAGCCCAGTGCCCCCTTCCCTGCAGGACCTGAGGCTAAGTCTGGCCATTGCGCAAATCCCTTCTATATTAATGTGATCTTTCTTTTCCCCCCAGGGCCCTGATGTCCTTCTTGACAATCTGGCAACGGTCTGCAGGATACTTTCCCTCCTCACCCCCTACCTACCCCCACACACACATACACCGAATCTACCCGCAAGCTATAGATAAGTGAATCTCAGTTGTGGGCAGGCTCTGGTTCTTTCCCAGCGGGATTCTGCGCCCAGTGAAAGTGAGCACAGGGTGTGTTTGGGGCTGGGTGGGGTGAACATCACACTCCACGAGGACCCGCAGGCTCAGATTAATAGTTCAGGGTGGCCCACACAAAGCAGGCAAAGCCGACCATGGCTTCCGGGCTCTGCCTCCTACGCCAACACTTCTGGGAGGGAGGGCAGGAGGGTGGGAGGAGAGGGGGTGCTATGGGAGACAAGGTTGTAAATTATAGGGGATTATGTTAGAAAGTTCTGGGCCATGGATAAGGAGAACCCGTGCTCCGCTGGAATGCTGAGGGAGGTGTGTCAGGAGGGAGAGTCTGGGGAGGAAGCAGGGGAGGCAGCCTTCGCCAGGTTCCTACTGAGGCAGATAGGCTCAGCTTTCCAGCGGGGTGTCAGGCCTGAGTGAAGAAAGACAGCTGGTCTGATGTCATGACTGTTGCAAACGGTCACATCCTATGACATTCCGGGTGGGACGAGAAGACTCAGGTCCAGCCCAATGGCTCCACGACATAAGCCCCATAGTACCAGGTGCTCAGAATGTGGAAGAATCCTAACCCAAACAGTTCCAGGAACTCCAACATCCCCCTTATCTCGGTCCTACAGCCTGGCCCAAATTCCCGCCTCTCACGTGCGTTCCCACAGCAACATCTCTGCCTCCAGCCCTGGGCCCTCCCGGCCTCCCATTCCTGCTACCAGGGAGAGTTTCCTAAAACAACTGTGCCCACGATTCGTGCTGCCCACTGAGCAAATACATGGTGCTGGCCCCCAGCCACTCTTAGTCACAAACCTCCTGGCGTCTCCCGCCCACCCAGTCCCATGTTTCTGCCACTCGGGACTTGTCACCATCCACCCCACACCAGACCCTCTCATCCTCTGTGTTTTGCGGAGACAGAGCCGGAAGAGAGGGAGATGGTGGAGATGCAGGAGAGAGGGAGAATGGCAGAGGGAAGGAGGCCCAGGGGTCAAGGACAGTGGAGGCAGGGAGGACAGAGTGGCCGCTGACTGCCCATGGGCGGGAAGCCAGAGGATGAAAGTTGAAGTACATCATGTCGTCAGCCCCCATTATCTAAACTAAGTAGGAAACGGGATCAACTAAAACTGCAACCCAAAGGCCACATCCCTCAGAACGTGCACACACACTGACACACACGCGCACACTCCCACACCTGCATGGACACTCACACGAGTGTGCACACTCACACGCGCACGCTCCCGAGGCCTGCTCCCAGTCCCCGCCCGTCCTCAGAGTACTGCTTGTCTCCCTGTGGTCAAGCGTGAGCCTCCGGGGGCAGAAACACAGATTTCCTGAGAATCCCTTCAGGGGGCAAGTCTGAGGACCCCTCAGGGCCTAGGACGAGCAGCAGAAGGGAGCAAACAATCCCAGAAACACACAAACATCCCTAAGTATTTAGTATGATAAAGTTTTCGTTCCAAAACTGTAGAGGAAATAATGGGCTATTTAATAATTTGCCCTGAGACAATTAGAAGAAACTCCTATCACACACCGAAACAGACCCAGATGGGTTTAATGGAAACACAAATCATGCTACGACTGGGAAAAAAAATAGGTAAATGTCTTTTCTAAAAATCATTTGGCAGTGAAGGCTTTCTAAGCATGGAGCAAAGGCGGAAACCATCAAGAAAATGATGATCGGATTTGACTAAGTAAGAAATTATTATAATCCTCATTTTGCAGAAAAAGAAGCTGAGGCCTAAAAGGGTCAGAGAGGCAGCCAGTGTGGGCGCTGACTGCCAGCCTGCCCCTGAGACATGTTTCCCTGAGAGACGAAAGTCTTCCAAGGCCATTGGATCAGCGGCGCAACTCCAGTGTCCCCTGGGGCCCAGCAGCGGGGAGGGAAGAAGGGGCTGGGAGCAGTTGTGTGAGGGAAAGACGCCGCAGAGAGGGAGAGCACACCCCCCGCTGAAGGACACAGTGTCCCCCTGCCCCAGAAGAACCGTGAACCCGGGCCAGGAGGTTTGAGGGATGCCCTTGTCAGATCTCCAGAGGCTCAACAATTGAGTATTAAGCCTCCTGCTTTATGTTGACAGAGGGGAGAAAACAGAGTGAAGGCCAAAAACCCCAGGCTCCAGGCAGAGTGTGGAGGCGGGCAGGGAGGGGCAGAGGTAGAGGCCACTGAGACTGGGGGAGATCCTTGGGTACCACATTCTGTTGAGAGGGGTTTCGTGTTATAGGGCGAAATCAGGAGCTGCCCTCAGCTTATACCCCCCAGCCTGCCCGCCACCATTATTCCTCGGAGACGCCTGATGAGTAACATCCAAATAGAATCAGCATAGGCCTCTGCCTCTGTCCTCCAGAAAACAAGCTGAAAGGAACAAAACGTGCTGGAAGATTTTGTCAAATAGTCACTTAGGGGTACAGCCCTCCCCCCTGCGGGGTACTATTTGAGTCTCTTCCTTAAGGTCAGCCCTCATTGCTTGAGGGGAGTTAGCCTGGAGGGAGCAGAGGGCAGTGGAGTCAGTCTTAGTTTTGAGTTCTAAATCAGAGTTCCTCAGCTTTCACATGTAAAGGAATCACCTAGGGACCTTGTTAAAGGGAAGATTCTGGTTTCGGAGCTCTGGGGTAGGGCTGAGCTCCTGCAGTTCTCACAAGCTCCCAGGCTGCTAGCCGGCAGACCACATTTTGAGTAGCAAGGATCTGAGGTCTAGATGTTAAGACAGGAAAAAAGGGGGAAAATAATGGGATACACCCTGATCTCTGATCGGTAAAAGGGAGAGGGGAAAGCAAGATAAATGTTCCCGGGATAAAACTAATTTGATCATGATATGTTTTTCTTACTTGCTGTTGGATTCAGATTTCTGATATTTGTTTAAATTTTTAATCTGTTTCCCTGCGTGCTATTGTTTCATCAGTCCCCTGTTGAAGGACATTTTGTGCTGTCTAGTTTGGGTCTATTCCAGATAAAAGTGCTATAAACATCCTTCTGCAGGTTTTAGTGTGAACCTAAGTTTTCATTTCCCTGGATCAATGTCCAGGAGGGAGATTTCTGGGTCTCACGGTAAGTATATATAGAGACAGCTTCTTTTCCGATTCTTATACCTGTATGTTCACTCTTATCCAATTCTATTGGCTAATACTTCAAAGACAATGCTAAATCATACTGAACATAGTGGCCATCTTTGTCGTAGTGGGAATACCTCCAGCATTTCCCCATCGAATAGTACTCTGACTTTAGGATTTGAGGTTTATATTATTTTTTCATGCTAAGGAAATAATTGGTTTCCTAGGGCTGCCGTAACAAAGTGTCACAAACTGGGAGGCTTCAAGCAACAGAATTTGTTCTGGAGGCTAGAAGCCTGAAATCAGGGTTGGCTTGGCCACGCTCCCTCTGAAACCTGTAGGGGGGATTCTTTCCTTGCGTCTTCACAGATTCTGGTGCTTTGCCAATAGTCCTTGATGTTCCTTGGCTTACTACACCTGCAGCAACTCACTCTCTGCCTCCATTGTCTCGTGATGTTCTTCCCTCCTGAATCTGTGTCTCTGTGTCTCTTCCCATAAAGACAATGATCATATAGGATTAAGGGCCCACCCTACTCCAGTATGACCTCGTCTTAACTAATTACACTGGCAAGGACCCTCTGCCTTCCTTTCTATGTTTTTCTTGAGAAGACAGACAGAAAATTAATTTTCTGAAGCACTTAAGAAATTTCATAGTTTTCCTGGAAGCCCTAAGGATTTTTCTTTGTCTACACCATCTAATAGCTTATGTCTCAGATTTGCAATTTGATCATTCTGGGACAGTCTTCCAAGTAAATGTGTTGGGAGATAGTTCTCAACGAGTCCTTCATGTTTCTGTATATATTTCGAGTAAGGCGCTGACTGCCCTCTGTTCCAGAGGATCTTTTCAAGGTTTGTAGAGCAAACAGCTTCAGAAGATAGAGACACTATCGCCCTCCAGGACAAAGAGAAGACATGCTTATGGGCAGTATAATGAAGCGAAGGGAAAGGATGTTTCTTACCCATTATCAAAAATGCAGGTTCCCTAAGCTCAGAATTTCTCCCCTGCAACTTTGTATGTATAGATAGCACCCAGCCCTCTGCATGCCACCCTTGAACACCAGGGCTTAGGGAACCAATATAGAATTGACAATACCCTGGGTGTCGCCATTGCTGTGAGTAATATCCTATCTTTAATCTCTGGTCTAGGGGCTCATGTTTTCTACCGACATCCATAAAACTGGCAAGCTCACTTATTAGCTTACAGGTAGGATAAAATGCAAGACTCTTCACAGTGCTTAACAACCTAACGAGCCATTTTAATATGGTTATTTAATTTTCTCTTATTTCTGGAAAGTTTCTTTGAATGCACTTCTAAATATTTGCTTTGTTTCTGGGCTTTGGTCTTTTCTTCCAGGGACTCCAAATATATGCAGACTGAACCTTCTTTGCCCAACTTCCATTTCAGTCACTTTCTCCCAGAAGCATCTTAGTTCTTTCATTATTTCATTTTTGTTGTTTTGGTTGTTTTTCCTGCCTTTCTTCAGTGTTCTTAAAATTTTTTCACTTCAACGTATTCCTTCTCACATGCCTTCTCATTTATTCTTTATTTCTGAGATCGTGTTGCCTTTTTCTTTAATTTCCTCCCCAAGTTTGGTCAATTCTTATTGCATTTCCTTATATGTTCTGTTCATTTCTGTTTTTAGGTTTTTAATTTTGGTTCTAATTTTTTAAGTCTCCAAGTGCTTTTTTAAGTGTATTTAATTCAGATTGAAACATGTGTTATCAGTTTCTTCCATTTTGTGGGTGTTTGTTAGGGAAGAATTTTAATTAGCTAGTAGTCTTACATGGACTTAGGTTGACTTATTTTTTATCTTTTTTTAATTCCTGAGCATAGAGTGGAGTTGATAGTTTAAGAGTATCATAGTTTAAGAGTTCATAGTTTTAGAGTATCTCTTTTGTCAGTTTGATAAAGTGCAATTTCCTTATAGATGATGATGAAGGGAATAAAAAAGGTTGGCGTTTCTTGTTCCTTTTTCGTTTCTGCAAGATCAGTATTTCTCCTCTCTTACTGTATCACTGTGATATACTATGATATACTCGGATATGATTACTATGTCAGTCTACAAAGGATATAATTCATCCCTATTTATTTGATTATCTCCTAGGAGCTATGCTTCTCTGCAGCTGCCATTTCCAGGCCAGCTCACTTCCAAGCCATTTTCCCTTCAGCTGATGCTGTGAACAACCGTGTCCCGGACCTGCCCTCAGTATTTTGACACTTACTGTTGCCTTTATTTTTCTGGGAGTGATTTTGTATGTGTTTTGTCTATGTCTTCTTCTCCTTATTTTCCTTTTCACACATTCTTCTAAGCCTCTTCTCCCTTACTCTCCTCCCCTCAGATCTGCAGCAGCGGTAGAAGCTCTGTTGGAACATGGTGTTTATTTCTCAGCTTACAGTTAGTTGAAAGTTTGTGGTAGTCTCTATCTCCCAGTGATGTAAAGGTGTGGGTCAGCAATGATTTTATTTGTTCTTCCTCTGGACTTAATTGATTTTGCATGTGATGTATAGAGCTAAACAGATCAGGAAGCTGCCAAGATTTTTCGAACCTGGAAGCTCTCCCTTATTCTAAGTATTTTAAATGTTCATTTTGAGTACTTTTTTGATACATAGTTATTTAGAAATGTGTAGGCTTTTAAATTATTTTTACCAATTTTTTTCTCCCTTAATTGCATTGAGGTAAGGTATGTGGTCTCTATGCTATTGATTCTTTGAAATTTACAGAGACCTAATTAATGGCGGTATTTTGGTTCATTTTTATACATGATCCTTGTGTGCTTGAGAAGAATGTAAAAGCTCCAGTTTCTTGCTACATGGCTCTCTCTATATGTTCACTGGATGAAGTTTGTTAATTATATTGTTCAAATATTATGAAAGATGTGCTGTCTAGCTGATCTATTAATTACTCAGAGAAGTATAACAAAAATTTCCTAGTATGATATATATTTATCAATTTATCCTTGTTGGTCTGTCAAATTTTGCTTTATATATTTCTTTGAGACTATGTTATTAAGTATATTTGAATTTAGTGGTTATCTCTTCCTAATGAACTGAAGATTTCATCATTATATGTTGCCCCTCTTCATCTTTAAAAAAAAAGTCTGATATTATGACCCATGAGCATGGAATGTTTTTCCATTTCTTTGCATCATCTTGAATTTCTGTCATCGATGTTTTATGGTTTTCAGAATACAGGTCTTTCGCCTCTTTGGTTAAGCTTATTCCTAGAAATTTTATGGGATTTGGTGCAGTTATAAATGAGATTCTTTTCTTTTTTTTTTTTTTTTAAGATTTTATTTATTTATTTGACAGAGAGAGAGATCACAAGTAGGCAGAGAGGCAGGCAGAGGGAGAGGGGGAAGCAGGCTCCCTTCCCAGCTGAAAGCCCAATGTGGGGCTCGATCCCAGGACCCTGGGATCATGACCTGAGCAGAAGGCAGAGGCTTTAACCCACTGAGCCACCCAGGCACCCCTAAATATGCTATCATGACATCTGCAAATAGTGAAAGTTTTACCTCTTCCTTACCAATTTGAATGCCTTCTATTTCTTTTTGTTGCCTAATTGCTGAGGCTAGGATTTCTGGTACTATGTTAAATAAAAGTGGTGAGAGTAGATATCCTTGTCTTGTTCTTGACCTTAAGGGGAAAGCTCTCAGTTTTTCACCATTGAGTATGATGTTCGCTGTGGGTTTTTCATATAAGGCCTTTGTTATGTTGAGGTATGTTCCCTCTAGACTTACTTTGTTGAGGGTTTTTATTATGAATCGATGTTGTGCTTTATCAAATGCTTTTCCTGCATCATTGAAATGATCATGTGGTTTTTATCCTTTCTCTTATTGATGAGATGTATCACGTTGATTGTTTTATGACTATTGAACCTCCCTTGCATCCCTGGAATAACTCCCTTTTGATTGTGGTATATGATTTTTTTAATGTACTGTTGAATTTGGTTTGTTAGTATTTTGTTAAGGTTTTTTGCACCTCTGTTCATCAGAGATATTAACCGATAGTTCTGTTTTTTTGTGGTATCTTTATCTGGTTTTGGTATCAGGGTGATATGGGCCTCATAGAATGAATTTTGATGTTTTCCTTCCTCTTCTAGCTTTTAAAATAGTTTGAGAAGAAAAGGTGTTACTTCTTCTTTAAATGTTTGGTATAATTCACCTGGGAAGCCATCTGGTCCTGAACTTTTGTTTTTTGGGAGTTTTTGATTACTGATTCAATTCATCGCTGCTGATCGGTTTGTTCAAATTTTCTATTTAGGCTTCAGTTTTGGTAGATTAGATGTTTCTAATAATTTGTCCATTTCTTCTAGTTTGACATTCCCTGCTCATGAGTTGGAAGAACATGTACTTGTTAAAATGTCTATACTACCCAAAGCAATCTATAGACTCAGTGCAATCTCTATCAAAATACCAGCAGCCTTTTTCACTGAACTAGAACAAACAACCCGAAAATTTGTATGGAGCCACAAAAGATCCTGAATAGCCAAAGCAATTTTGAAAAAGAAAAACACAACTGGAGTAACATAATCCCAGACTTCAAGTTATATTACAAAGTGGTAGTAATCAAAACAGTATAGTACTGGCACAAAAATAAACACCTAGATCAATAGAACAGGATAGAAACCCCAGGGGAAAAAAGCCCCACAATTACATAGTCAATTGACAAAAAGGAATGAATATACAATGGGAAAAAGTCTCTTCAACACACGGTGCTGGAAAACAAGACAGCTACATACAGAAGAATGAAATTGGATGACTTTCTTTCATCACACACAAAAATAAACTCCAAATGGATCAAAGACCTAAATGTGAGGCCTGAAAAGAAGAGGGTACAGGCAGTAATTTTTCTGACATTGGCCGTAGCAACATTTTCCAGATATGTCCCCTAAGGCAAATGGAAATAAAAACAAAAATAAACTATTGGGACTACATCAAAATAAAAAGCTCCTGCACAGGGAAGGAAACAATCAACAAAGCTAAAAGGCAACTTATGGAATGAGAGAAGATATTTTCAAATGGCATATTTGATAAAGGGTTAGTATCCAAAATATATAAAGAACTTATATAATTCAACACCCCAAAAATAAATAATCCAATTAAAAATGGGCAGAAGACATGAATAGACATGTATATTGTCTAGATCACCAACAGACACATGAAAGGATCCTCAATATCCCTTATCATCAGGGAAATGTAAAATAAAACTACAATGAGATATCACCTCACACCTGTCAGAATGGCTAAAATAAAAAACAAAAACAATAAATGTCGGCAAGGATGTGGAGAAAAAAGGAATCCTCGTGCACTGATGGTGGGAATGCAAACTGGTCTAACCACTGTAGAAAACGAATGGAGGTTCCTCAAAAAAGTTAAAAATAGAACTACCCTAGGATCCAGTAATCATTCTGTGGGGTATTTACCCCCAAAATACAAAAACATTAATTCAAAGAGACACATGCATCCCTATGTTTATTGTAGCTTTATTTACAATAGCCAAATTATGGAAGCAGTCCAAGTGTATATTGATAGATGAATGGATAAAAAAGATGTGCCTTACATATAAAATGGAATATTATTCAACCATAGGAAAGAATGAAATATTGCCATTTGCCACAACATGGGTGGAGCTAAAGAGTATAATGACAAGCGAAACAAGTTAGTGAAAGACAAATATCATCCGATCTCACTCATATGTGGAATTTACGAAAC
The DNA here is from genome assembly GCA_028534135.1 of Potos flavus. NCBI lineage: Eukaryota > Metazoa > Chordata > Mammalia > Carnivora > Procyonidae > Potos > Potos flavus. The sequence continues at coordinate 79,181,782 of CM052898.1, read as the reverse complement.
AAAATAAACAAAGGATAAAAAGAGAGAGAGAGATAAACCAAGAAACAGACTCTTAACTATAAAGAACAAACTGGTAGTTACCAGAGGGTCGGTGGGTGGGGAGGTGGGTGAAGTAGGTAAAGGAGGTGAAGGAGATTAAGAGTCCACTTCTCACGATGAGCACAGAGTAATGTATAGAATGGTTGAATAACTATATTGTACACCTGAAACTAATAGAACACTTTATGTTAACCATACTGAAATTAAAATGTGAAACTTAATAAGAAATAAGATATTAATATAGGTATACCAGCTTCGTTTTGGTTATTTTACCTGGCAAATATATTTTTCCCAACCTTTGATTTTCAGCCTTTTCATGCCCTTTGCTTTAGTGTGGCTTCTGCAAACAGAATATGTATAGATTTTTTTAATTGAATCTGATAATTCTATATTTTAGCTACAGAGTTTGGTATATTTCTATTGTGATTATAGATATATTTATATAGAATAATTTTTCTGTTATTCGACTTACTATTTATTAATTTATAGATTTTTTTTAAGCAAATCATTTCTCTTGCTGTGAAAAAAAAACAGTTACCTGGAGTTAAGTAATTCTATCAGTTACACTTTAATATTTTCTTCTGTCAAATCCAAGTACAATTAAATATATTGTTACATACTTGTGTATACGTATAGGTACACACATATCTACTTATATCTATTTTTCCTACAATGAGCATATGTGAACTCTGTAATATAAAAATTATTTAGAGATAGTTTAATCTGTAAGTGGATAAATAAATGAATAAATAAAAGTTATATGGAAATGATGTTGTTACCACCAGGTAGACTTACCAGCACCCATTAAGTGGAAATGGTCTGAAGGCGGAAACTGCTCACTCCCTCCTCCCCTAAATGTTTTCAGTTGTGCATAGTAAACAGGTGCAGAAGAATGGGTGCTAGCAGGAGCGTCTGACCTGAGCCCCTATGGTAGGGGTTCAGACTGAGCAAATAAAAACATGACATGGGATGTCCTAATACTAAAAATTTACATGAGATATAGCTGTGTCCTTTATTTCATGTGGCTTCACCCACATATTATGCTGGGGAGTCGAGGGGAGCAAGAGGGCTCTTCCCTGTAAACCTCTGGCCTTCTCCCTGCTGATTCAAGCTGAAATGTGTATCCCCTGTTTAGACACCCAGGACTCATAATCTCCTATTTGCTAACACTCTCTTGAGGTCCCTTTTAGCACTTAATCTAGGGAACGAAGACACTGCTGCCATTGCTTTTCAGCCTAAGGGAGTCAGCATCCTACAACTGCAATCTGGCCCCTTGCTAACAAGTCTCCTACCACCACCCCCACCACACACACACCTAGACCTTCTGCCGCGGTCGGACCTCAGAAGCTGGCACTGACCAGGAAAACCCCACACTGAGGTATCATGGCCAGGCACTGCCTCCTCCCCGAGCTCAAGAAAAGACTGCTAACCAATTGCCCAGCAGGACATCGCTTACTCGAAAACAACAAATGGATTAATTCCAGTGGGTCTGAGTCCCACATCCCCCCCAAATCACTGCAAAGTCGTCCTGAATCTTTTGGTCACCCCTCACCCCTCCAAATCCTTACTCATGAGTTTTCCTGCTCACAATTATTCAGAGGTCTCCACTGTTTTCTCTCCCTCCTAAAATAATTGTAATAAGTTAATAATTGGCCATTCTGTATAAAACTCGGAGTTCCTGGTATATTCTTCCATTATATCTGTGATGATTATGTCTCAGGTCAGCTCAGAGAAAACAGGTGCTCTGGCTCTAACAGGCTTACGTCAGAAGCTTCGATCAATCATTTACTAGCCTGTGATGTGGGCCAATTCGCTGACCTTCTCTGAGACATCTATTCCCCATCTTTAAAATGGGACAAGTACAAATGACTCCTTTGGGCCATACTTTACCCTACTAGAAACCATTCAGACTAATGGGGGAAAATTTTGCAAACTCCACATTTGAATGAGATCCTAACCTTTTAGAAGCCATAATGATTAATAGAAAAAAACTTCAAGTTTCATTTGCAGCAGAACTAGGAACTGATTAGCTGATTATAAGATATCCACACAATGGAATATTATGTACGGGTTACAAATCAGGAAGTCCTTTAATCTTCACGAAAATAAGACATAGATTTTATTTTAACGAGAAAAGCAAGGTGGAAACCAGGATGTATTATATACAAATGTGCAACATTTTGTATAAGAAAAGAAAAATATAAAAATATATTTCATTTTCTTATTTTATATAAACAGTACACAGAACTTGATAAAAGTGGTTAAATCTGGTGTGAAGATGGGGGATGGAAAATGTGGTTCAGGGAAGGGGTGGGAATGAGATTTTTACATGATATATCATTTTACACTGTTTTGAATTTGGAACCACTTATGTAACTTCTTCAAAATATATATATATATATAACTTATTCAAAAATAAAAATTGAAAGTTGAACAGAGGGGAGGTGGGTGGGGGTGGGTTAAATGAGTGATGAGTATTAAGGAGGGCACTTGTGGTGAGTACTAGGCATTGTAAGTAAGTGTTGAATCACTAAATTCTACGCCTGAAATTAATATTACACGAGATAATAAGTAACTGGAATTTAAACAAAAACTTGAATAAATAAGTAAACAAGTAAATATTTAACACAAAGTCTACCTCTACAAATTGTGAGTTAAGTAAGAGAATGTACATGGTATATGTTTGTGTATTGTGTGTATGTGTGTGTGTGTGTGTGTGTGTGTGTGTGGTGTCCAGAAACCTACATGGCATATAATGTCATTCATTAAATGTAGCGCCCTTCCCTTTTTTATGGTTATTTTTCTAATTATAAAATTATACAGTCGATTAGAGAAAACTTTGCAAGTTAGAGTAAAGTCTAAGGAAAAATAATCACCTGTTATCCCACCACTCAGAAGTAAATCTGTTAACATTTTGCATATCGCTTATCAAAGTTTAAATTTTATTTGAATATTTTTACACAGGGCAGTATACCTGAAAACAAAGATATCCTTTGCAACTTCTGCCTTAATATCTGTAGCATACTCCCTTGTAGAAATGGCCTTTTTCTTCTGTTCACTTGCCTATGTTCCCATGGCCCTATCAAGTCCCCGAAGATAGGGGCTGCGTCTTCTCCATCTTTGTGTCTCCTGTGTGCGGCTTATAGAGGGATCTTGATAAATATGTGTTGGAGACATGCACAAATTAATTACCCCAAAACCATCTATGTAGTTGCTTACTGTTGGGTGTTGGGTCATTTCCAGTTGTTTTTACTCTCCTGAATAATGCTAGCACAGTCATCCGTGTACATAGATCACAAATCATGACATGTGTCTTCACTTGTTACCTTAGGCAAAATTCCTAGAAGTGGAATTACTGGCTGAATGGATAGGAAAAAATTGAAGGTTGTTGAAATCACATTGCTAATTTGCCTTCCAAAAAGTTGTCCTGGTATGCACTCTTAGCAGCTGCTTAGGGGAGGCTTGGCACTGACGCTCACTGAAATTAGGAGCTCCTACTCCTTAAATCTTTGCTCATTGCATGGGAAGAGCAAAGGCATCCTATTGCTTTCACTTAAATGTCCTTAATTGTTTCACTGAGGTTAAACAGGCTCTCTAATCTTATGAAATACGGTATTTTTAACCAGTTGTCTGCTCACACACTGTGTTTGTCCATCCGCTTTGGACCTTCATGTTTTTCATGTTTTTCTTCTATATCTTCTCTTTTTAAATTTTGAATCTCCCTGTGTATGTCTCCCTTCACAGTTTACCTAATTGTCTCCAGGAAATTTTTTGGAGGTTAGGAAAGATTTATACTCTGGAAGATTTCCAGCCGACACAAAAGTAAAGAAAATAGTACAATGTCCCCCACGTTCCCATCGCCCAACTGCAACGATTCCAAGCACTTTGACAATTTCATCTGTTTATCTGTTTCTTCCCCAACACACACATATAGACATTTAAAAAAAAAAATTTTTTTTCTGGAGTATTTTAGGCAAATCCTAGACATCATAGCATTTTACCCATAAATATCTAAAGAATTTTTAAGCTGCCATATGAGTATTTCTATTTAAGTGCACGGATTGACTCCACAATTAGGAATTTATTTATAACTTTTCAAAATGCTGCCCTCTATCATTTCTCCACATTTAGGTGATACTTTATTGAATGTGGCCTTTGTCCTTCTTTAGCCCCCCTGCGTGTACTCCATGGGGTATTGGTGAAATATTGTAGCCATGCACTTAGGACAAACGCATGGCCAAGGCCTTGCCAAAGTCCCCCAGATAGGCAGGACAGGAGAATCGCCAATTTTGCATTTGCTGAGCTTGTAAACCACTCGCCTCCGGGCCTGTGTTTTACTAACTGCTTGCCCACCTTAATCAAACTCGTAATTCAACAGCATAAACACTGTTAAATCTTAGTTCATCTTCTTAAACAGTGGCTCATGTCAAGAGGGGCAATTGGTTTCTTCCCTTTCCCTCTCTGTTAAATGGAGCTTTCTCTACCACGCTGGAAGCTGCGAATCCCACTGCCCTCGCCTTTGCAAACTGGGCCTCAGGTAGTAAGCAAAATTCCAAGATGGTGACAGTGCCTTTATCTCCTCTGCTGAAACCATTTTTATCCAATTTCAAGTCTCTATAGAAATCAGAATCCAAGCAAGTGGCCCCACATGTGAGGACTAGAGGTGTGCGGGGTGGAAAAGGACAGAGAGAGAGAGAGAGATCGTGAGGAAGACATGTCGGCAAGACAGCAAAAGTCGTTTTTTAAAAATAAGTGCTTGCAAAGACATAACTGCAGCCAGGCTGGAAGAGGAGAAGGCCACGCCACCCCTCTGAGCTCCAGCCCAGCCGTACCCTGTGCTAATCCCAGTGAGAGGAACAGGAGCCCTTGGAATCCGAGCCTCCAGCCTGACTTCAGCATCTGGCGCGGCAGGCTGGGGCTGGAGATCTGGGGAAGTCATGTTGTGGGGGTGAAGAAATACCAGCTTGTCAAGGCCCAGGACCAGCCGTGGCCTGGGTCCCGGGCCCCCTCCAGAAAAGTCAAAATGCCCTTTATTGACCAGCACTCGCATTCAGGTCAGGCTTTCACCCTAGGCCCCCCCTTTAGCATCTCCTGGCCGGGTGTGCTGCAGAGAGAGCTGGTGGCCGCTCAGCCTGCCCCTAATAACAGTAACATTGTGGTGATGGTGGTGGTGGTGGTGTGTGTGTGTGTGTGTGTGTGTGTGTGCACACACACAACACCGTGTCCCACTTTGGGACCTGGAAGCTGCAAAGCACCTCGTTCAGAATGAAGCCTGCTGTCTAGTGGTAAACAAGGTGGATTCTGGGAATTAAAATGTCAAACCCGACCCAAAGCCAGGCCTTTGCTAACAGGCATGGTGGCCAGGTGGCACCCAGGAAGGTTTTTAAAGACTCTAGGCCGGCACGAGGTGTGTGAAACCAGAGCTTTGCCTTTCCGTGGAAAAAGCTAGGGGAGAACAGGAGAAGACAGGCTCTCTCACCATGAAACGTGTTTAAAGGAGAATCTTTGGAATTAAAATAGATGCACTCCCGAAATAATCTTGTTTTGAAACATCAGAAATCTTAGGAAGAGGAAAAGGCTATCAATACACTTACCCTTTGAATCCGTTATGGCCCTTGCTATTTATAATGTTATTTTTCCTCCAGGTGGCTTAAAATAATCAACGGACATTATCACATTAACTCTTGCAATCCCCCCTGCCCTTCCACGGACGCCTCACCTTCAGGGCCGCAGAGGACACAGCCCCAGCTCTGCGGATGTGGCCTCTGCTGCCCTCACTCCTCTGAGCCCCTAGGCCCGCCCGGGCCCGGGAGAACGTCCTGGCCACCACTGTTCACAGTCTTTCCTCACCGGCACAGCTGCCAGGCGGCAGGGAGCCTGCTGGAGAGAAAGCTTGGAGCATCAGAGCCGCAGGACTCTAGAGACTCCCAAGGCCCCAGTGCCTGCAGCAGTGTCCTGACCTACCAGTGTCACCGTGAGGCCCACGGCAGGTCCCTGTTGTCAACAGTAAAGCTCTGGCCTTTACAAATTGTGTACCTTTTAAAAAGTAAATTAGAGCAGGGGAAAGTTAATCTCAAGAGAGGGTGCAAAGTGGCAGCCCACGCGGTATGTGCATGCTAACTTTTAAGACTCGGGATTATTCATATAACAATTTATATTTCCAGCTTCTCTTGGAAAACCTGGGGCTGGTGCTCCCAAGCCTCAGCCCCCAGGGGGAGCTGAGGGGCTCTGCCCTTGCAGCAGGAAGCAGGGCTCTCTCTGAGGGACAGTGGGAGTCCCTGAGTGGCCACACTACTTCCGTGGCCACACCACTTCCGGGCCCCTCACAGGTGTTTGGAATATGACCTCTGGGAGGCAGGGGCAGAAGCAGACTTCCTGGGGGCCAAAACCTACACAATTTTGGGGAGTGCATTTTAAGAAAAAAAAAAACCTACATATACAGAGTTAAATGCAAAATAAGTATTTATTTAGAATGAGAAAAGAAATGACAGCAAATTACAGTTTTTATGACAAATACCAATGGTGACAATTAGAAAGTGATGACAATACACACACAATACGCACAAAATCTAGAAAGATAATATAATTTAGAAAAATAATACTTCACTGCACGACATGACTCTATACTACCTTTTTCCTATAGTTTTTGGCTGTATACTCTGATTACATCTCCATACGAAATGATTTTATAATATTTTCTCCCGAGAAAGCAGATAGATATTCACTCTTTCCTCTAGATCAGCTGGTTGAAATTTAGTTTAAATTATTGATAGTTTAGAGAAGTTTCTTCTAGCTTGGCCCCTCATTATCGGTAATGTTATGTGCATTTTTATGATTGTTGTCAAATTTAGAAAAACTTCTGTCAAGTTTCTTTCATCGATGAGCTGCCACACTTGTACCTGAAGTTTGATGTACTTCCACAGGCCTGTGCCTGCGGCATAGGAATTCTAATCGATTCTATTTTACATAATTCTCATCAGATAGAAAGGGAAAAAGGATGGATAGCACAATTATAATTGTATGCTCTGCCTTATCGAGTATATCCTTGCATAAGTGAACTTCTGTGTTGGCGAGGGATTGATGAGAATTGAATCTACTGCTTACAATTGTATGGGCCTGATCATCCGAAGAGGATCCTGCCATAGTCTCTGTACATCTCAAGCCTTGTTCCTCCTGCATTCCCCCAATGCTTCAGGACCTGCATGCATATCACAGCGCTGAGAGAGGTCACAGAATGGGTAGGAAGAACATTCTTGGAGGCCATTCCTAGACCAGCAGGGCCAGCAATGACTATCCTTGAGAGTGACACAAACCCCAGAAATATATCCCACTAAACCCAAACTAAATGCATCCCAACTTCAACCCCCTTTACAGATGCTAGCAAAGTCCTTGGCCACTCCAACGCCACCGGCCACAAAGAAGTGTGGCTGAGCAGAAGAAAGAATGGACAGAGACAGTGTTGTACTGTTATAATTCAAACCCCTCACCTTTGCAAATTTAATAAAAATGCAGAACCATTTGCACACATGGCGAAGGTCCTTCCCAGGACTCGTGAAAGTGACTTGGCAAGGGAGGGGCCTGAGGTTGAAGCTTCACCTGCTTCCGGGTGAACTGGCCTCTGGTGGGTAATAACAACATTGCTTCCCTGCTTTCTTAAATGGAAAATAAAGAGGCAAAATCACCTGCAGGCACGTACTCAGGATCTAAGCCATAACCCTGTGCAAGCGCCCCGTGCAGCAGCACTTCTAGTTGGGGGCTTTGTCAATTACTGAAGTGACTTACTTCCCCAGAATTATCTTTCTGAGTTTTGTCAAAATCCAGATCTTGTGGAGGAAATGCATCTGACGTACAGCCGTGGTCCACCAGCTATGCCCCACCTGCAGAAAAATGGCAGAAGACCGCTGTGCGGGTGGGAGACCCTGATGCTACAGGTAGAGAGAAGAGACAACTGCCCACAGTTGTTGGGGCCATGATTAGACTCCCTCTAAACCATGCTCAGCCCAGAGCTATTTCCACTAGTTCAGAGCAGAGTCTCAGCTTGAAGGTGACTCTACCATCTCTTCTCAAATACACAGGCACAGCCTTCTCGTGGGTCTTGCTTAGTGTATTGATCAGGTGTTGCTTAGTGTTGTGTAACCATCCACTCCAAACCCTTTGGCTTGAAACTACCATCATTTGCTCTCAGGAGTCAATGGGTTGGCTAGAGAGGCTCTGCTTCCTGCTACAGGGCTGTGGGTCTGGTTTGTCCCACACATCTCTTATCCTCCTTGGACCAGAGGATGAGCTTAGGCATGTCCTTCTCGGGGTCATGGCTGAGGTACAAGACGATGAGCACAAACATGTGAGACCTCTTAAGACTTAGGCTTGGAATTGACATACTATGGCTTCCGTCCACATGCCATTGACCAAAGTAAATCATACGGCCAAAATCAACGTGAAGGATGTAAACTCCACTCATAAGCCTGTGGGAAGGGTGTGAATGCAGATACGTGTGGAAAAACTTGGGGACAATTACTCAATCTACCTCACCTAGGAAGGAGCACAGTTGACAGATGGACAAGGCCAGCAGCCCACTGTAAAGATGAGGGAATTGGGGAGTGCCACAGACAACACAGCTTTAGCAGGGCATTTGGCAAGGGCAAATGTGGACAGCTGGGTAGATTTATTGCTGAACCACAGTGCCCAAAGAGCATTGACTAACGGATTGATGTCCATCTGGAAGAGGCTTGCACTAGCATATCATGGGCTTCTACTCTGCTTCGTGGTTTTCATCCACATCTTGGATGTAAGTATTTGAATCATGTTTTATCAGATTTGCAGATGATACACAGCTGAGAGGCATGACTAATGCCCTTTGATGATGAAATCAAAATTCAAATTGGTATCAACAGGCTGGGTCTATAAGCCTAAAATAACAAAGATGAATAAATTTAAAAAAAGAAACTAACATTCATTGAACACCTACTATGTGCCAGGCACACAGTTTATTTAATCCTCCCAACACACTTTGAAGCAAATATTATGCTCTTCTTTCAGATTAAAAAACCGTATCCTAGAAAAAGAAGTACAAATTACATTCAAATCAAGCAGAAGGGTGGAAATAAAGTATTAGCATGGAAATTAATAAAAGAGAGACTAGAGAAACAATAGGAGAATATCAACAAAACCAAAGGTGGTTCTTTAAAAAGATCCACCAAACTGACAAACCTTTAGCTATGCTGATCAACAACAACAAAGAGAGAGAGAGAAAGAGAGCTAGAAAGAAAACTCAAGTAATTAAAATCAGGAATGAGAAGACATCATTACTGACCTTACAGAAAGAAAAAGGATTATAAGGGAATCCTATAAACAACTGTATATCAATAAATGAGATAACTCAGGTGAAATATTTCCTACAACTTCACTAGCAAGACACAAATTACTGTGACTGACTCAAGAAGAAATAGCTAACCTGAATAGGCCTATAACAAGTAAAGAGATCAAACTGGTGATTTAAAATTTTCCTGTAAAGATAAGAAGCCCAGGCTCTGAGGCATTCACTGATAAATTCTACCAAACATTCAATAGAGAGTTAATACCAATTCTTCACAAACCTTTAGGAAAATTAGAAGAAGAGGAAATACCTTTTAATCCATTCTATGAGGCTAGTATTGCCCTGATATCAAAACTAAAGATATCTCAAGAAAAAGAAATCCTACAGAACAATATTCTTTATAACATTAGATGCAAAAATCCTCAACAAAATACTAGCAAACCCAAGCCTGCAACATATAAAAACAATTCTATGCCATGAGCAAATGTTATTTGTCCAGAGAATGCAAAGTTGGTTTAATCTTCAAAAATCAATTAATGTAATACAGCATGTTAATAGACTAAAGGGCAGAAAACATAAGATCATTTCAATAAATGCAGAAAAAGTATTTAACAAAAATTGATACCCTTTTATGATAAAAACTCTCAACAAGCTAGGAGCAGAAGGGAATATTTCAATCTGCTAAAATCTGCGAAAAATCCATAGCTAGCAGTATATCAAGTGGTGAAAAACTAAACACTTTCCCCCTAAGACTAGGAACAATATAAAAATGTCAATTCTCTCCACTTCTATTTAATGTGTACTGGAGGTTCTAGTCAGGGAAGCGGGGTAGGAGAAAGAAGTAAAAAGCATCACAATTGGAAAGGAAGAAGTAAAACTCTATTTTCAGATGACATAATCTTGTTTACAGAAATGCTAAGGAATCCACTTAAACACTACCAGTACTAATAAATGTATTTTTATATGCTAGTGATTCAAATTCAGTTGTCGAAGTTGAATAATTAAATTAAGTAACTGAAATTAGATTAGGAAAACAATTCCATTTACAATAACATTAAAAATAAAAAGTACTCAGGGGTAACTTTAACAAAAGAAATTCAAGATTTGTTGAGGGAAATAAAGGAAGATATAAATAAATGGAAAGGCATACCATGTTTAATGTTGGGACAACTAACACTGTTAAGACGAAAATACTCCCCAAATTAATCTCCAGATTCAATACGATCCATATCAAAATCCTGGCTTCCCGGTTTTTCTTTTTTCAGAAAAAAGAAAATTTCTTTTTTCAGAAATTCACATACTGTGTGGTACCAGCATAAGGACAGACATATAGATCAATGGAATTGAATTGAGAGTTCAGAAATAAACTCTGACATTTATAGTCAATTGATTTTTCACAAGGATGCCAACCCCAATCAATGGCGGAAAGAACAGTCTCCTTAACAAGTGGTGCTGCAGGGCGCCTGGGTGGCTCAGTGGGTTGAGCCTCTGCCTTCGGCTCAGGTTATGATCTCAGGGTCCTGGGATCAAGCCCCGCATCAGGCTCTCTGCTCAGCAGGGAGCCTGCTTCCCCCTCTCCCTCTGCCTGCCTCTCTGCCTACTTGTGATCTCTTTCTCTCTGTCAAATAAATAAATAAAATCTTTAAAAAAACAAAAAACAAGTGGTGCTGGGACCACTGAACATGCAAAAGAGTGAAGCTGGACACTTACCTCATTCCATAGACAGAAATTAATTCAAAATGGATCACAGACTTAAATGTGTGAGCTAAAACTATAAAACTCTTAAAATAATGCATAAGACTAAATCTTCATGACCTAAGATTTAGCAATAGAGTCTTAGGAATGACCCCAAAAGCATGAGTAACAAAAAAGAAAATAGATAAATCGATTTCAACCAAATTAAAAACCTTTGTGCTTGAAAGGACATTATCAAAAAGTAAAAAGACAACCCACAGAATGAGAGAAAATATTTTCAAATCCTTTATCTGATATGAAACTTGTATCTATAGTAAACAACTCTTATAAATCAATAGTAAAAAGAAAACCCAATTTAAACAGGGGCAAAGGATTTGAAGACATTGATCCATAGAAGATATAGAATAGCCAACAGATACATGAAGAGATGCTCAAAATCACTAGTCATTAGGGAAATGCAAGTCAAAACTACAGTGAAATACCATGTCATACCCGCTAGAATAGTATAATAAAAACAGACAACTTGTGTTTTTGAGGAATTGAAGAAACTAGAACTCTCATGCATAGCCTGTGAGAATTTAAATGGTGCAGCCATTTTGGAAAACAGTTTGGCACTTCCTCAAAAGGTAAATGTGCAGTTACCACATGACCCAGCAATTCTACTCCTATGTATATGGCCAAGAGGAATGAAAACACACATCCACACAAGGACTTATACACAAATGTTCATAGCAACATTGGTTATAATAGCTAAAAAGTGGGAACAACCAAAATGTTTGTCTACTGATGACTGGGTACCCAAAATATGGTACATCCATATAGTGGAATATTATTCAATAGTAAAAAGGAATGAAGTCCTGATACGCTAAAACAACAAACCTTGAAAACATTATGCTAGAGGGAGGAGCAACATGGTGGAGGAGTAGGAGAGCTAAATATCTTCTGGTCCCAGGAGTTCATCTAGATAGTTCTCAAACCATTCTGAACACCTACAAACTCAACAGGAGATTGAAAGGAAGAAGAGCAGCAATTCTAGGAACAGAAAAGCGACCACTTTCAGAAGGTAGAACATGGGGAGAAGTGAATCTGAGGTGATATTTGGGAAGATAGACAGCGGGGGGAGGGGCCGGCTCCTGGCAAGCCGCAGAGCAGCAGAGCACAAAATCAGAACTTTTAGAGGTCTGGTCCACTGAGGGACTCTCGCTCCAGAGGCTAAGTGGGGGCTGGAGCCCTCGCAGGCACAGTGTGGTCTCAGAACCCACAGGGACACAAAAAGACCAGGGGTGTCTGAGTGTGGCAGAGTTCCCAGGTATCAGAGGGGGGAAGCCGGCTGCAGAGATGGACTCGAGGAGTGAGCTCTCAGCTCAGGCTTACCTTAAACCGTGATCCAAGGCAGTCGGGCCACTTCTCTTCGAGCAGTGACCCCACAAGGGACAGATCCGGAGAGACCCCCTCCTTCCTCCTCCAGGAGGAGCCACGCGGGAGCCCACTGCAAGAATCTGCTGGGTTTGGAGACTCCAAATGGGCCCGAGCGCCAGAGATAGAAATGCTCGGTCACAGGCCAAGTGAGCTGGGAGTGTGGCCAGAGACCAGGGAGATGGGAGTGATTGCTTTTCTCTGAGAGCGCACTGAGGAGTGAAGCCCTGAGCTCTCAGCTCCTACGGGCCGGAGATTGGGAGGCCGCCATTTTCATTCCCATCCTCCAAAGCTGTACGGAAAGCAATCAGGGAACAAAAGCTCTCGAGAGCAAACCTGAACAGATTACTTAGCCCAGCCCCCGGCAAGGGCGGTGCAATTCCACCTCAGGCAAAGACATTTGAAAATCACTGCAACGGGCCCCTCCTCCAGAAGATCAGCAAGAACATCCAGCCAAGATCAAGTTCACCAATCAATGAGAACTGCAGAACTCCTGAGCTAGGGAAAAGCAACACACAGAACTCGTGGCTTTTTTCCCATGATTCCTTAGTCTTTCAAAGTTAAATTTTTTTAATTTTATTATTTTCTTATTCTATTTTTTTTTAAATTTTTCCTCTTTCCTATTTTAACATTTTTAAATGATTTTATCTTATCAATACCTTTTAAAAAATCTTTCTTAGGGACACCTGGGTGGCTCAGTCTGTTAAGCAGCTGTCTTTGGCTCAGGTCATGATCCCAGGCCTGGGATCAAGTCCCGCATTGGGCTCCCTGCTCGGCGGTGGGGAATCAGCTTCTCTCTCTCACTCTGCCTACTTGTGCTCTCTATCTCTCTGTCAAATAAATAAATATAATCTTTAAAAAAAATCTTTTTTAATTTTCATTGTTATATTCATATTCTATCCCTTCATTGTATTTAGCCTTTTATTTTTTGTATACATACAGGTTTTTCTTTCCTTAAAATTTTGGGATACAGTTTCTTCTAACAGATCAAAATATACCCTAAATCTAGCACATGGCTTTGTTCTAGTCTCCAGACTGATCACATTCTTTCCTTTTTTTTTTTCTTTTTTCAACCAACTTCTTATCAATTCCTTTTTTAGAATCTTTTTTAATTTTCATCTTTACAGTCATATTCCATCCCTTCATTGTGTTTACCATTATTTTTGTATATACATAAGTTGTTCTTTCTTTAAAATTTTGTTAGAAAGTTAGTTTCTCCTAACAGACCAAAATATACCCAAAATCAAGTGTGTGGCTCTGTTCTATTCACCAGTCATATATATATATATATATATATGCGTGCACACACACACACACACACATTTTTTCCCCTCCTTTCTTCTCCCCCCGGTTTTGGGTCTCTTCTGATTTGGTTAGTGTATATTTTTCTGGCCCTTTTAGTATTTTGTTCTCTCATTCATCTGTTCTTATCTGGATAAAATGACAAGGCAGAAAAACTCACCTCAAATAAAAGAACAAGAGGCAGTACCGACAGCTAGGGACCTAATCAATACAGACATTAGTAAGATGTCAGATCTAGAGTTCAGAATGATGATTATCAAGGTGTTAGCTGGGCTTGAAAAAAGCATGGAAGATACTAGAGAATTGCTTTCTGGAGAAATAAAATCCCTTTCTGGAGAAATAAAAGAACTAAAATCTAACCATGTTGAAATATATAAATCTATTAATAAAGTGCAACCAAAAATGGAGGCTCTTACTGATAGGATAAATGAGGCAGGAGAGAGAATTAGTGATATAGAAGACCAAATGATGGAGAATAAAGATGGTGAGAAAAAGAGAGATAAACAACTACTGGACCACAAGAGGAGAATTCAAGAGATAAGTGATGCCATAAGATGAAACAATATTAGAATAACTGGGATCCCAGAAGAAGAAGAAAGAGAGAGGGGGACAAAAGATATATTGGATCAAATTATAGCAGAGAATTTCCCTAATTTGGCAAAGGGTACAAGCATCAAAATCCAGGAGGCACAGAGAACCCCCCTCAAAATCAATAAAAATAGGTCAACACCCCATCATCTAATAGTAAAACTTATAAGTCTTAGTGACAAAGAGAAAATCCTGAAAGCAGCTCAGGACAAGAGGTCTGTAACATACAATGGTAGAAATATTAGATTGGCAGCAGACCTATCCACAGAGACCTGGCAGGCCAGAAAGGACTGGCATGATATATTCAGAGCACTAAGTGAGAAAAATATGCAGCCAAGAACACTATATCCAGCTAGGCTGTCATTGAAAATAGAAGGAGAGATAAAAAGCTTCCAGGACAAACAAAAACTAAAAGAATTTTCAAACACCCAACCAGCCCTACAGGAAATATTGAAAAGGGGTCCTGTAAGCAAAGAGAGAGCCTAAAAGTAACAGACCAAAATGAACTATTGGGACTTCATCAAGATCAAAAGCTTTTGCACAGCAAAGGAAACAGTCAGCAAAACCAAAAGACAACCGACAGAATGGGAGAAGATATTTGCAAATGACATATCAGATAAAGGGCTAGTATCCAAAATCTATAAAGAACTTATCAAACACCCGAAGAACAAATAATGCAATCAAGAAACGGTCAGAAGACATAAACAGACATTTCTGCAAAGAAGACATCCAAATGGCCAACAGATATAAAAAAGTGCTTAACATCACTTGGCATCAGGGAAATACAAATCAAAACCATAATGAGATACCACCTCACACCAGTCAGAATGGCTAAAATTAACAGTTCAGGAAACCACAGATGTTGGCAAGGATGCAGAGAAAGGGGAACCCTCCTACACTGTTGGTGGGAATGCAAGCTAATGCAGCCACTCTGGAAAACAGTATGGAGGTTCCTCAAAAAGTTGAAAATAGAGCTACCCTGTGACCCATCAATTGCACTACTGGGTATTTACCCTAAAGATACAAATGTAGTGATCCAAAGGGGCACATGTACCCGAATGTTTATAGCAGCAATGTCCACAATAACCAAACTATAGAAAGAACCTAGATGTCCATCAACAGATGAATGGGTAAAGAAGATGTGGTATATATATATACAATGGAATACTGTGCAGCCATCAAAAAAACCAAAATCTTGCCATTTGCAAGACGTGGATGGAACTAGAGGGTATTATGCTAAGTGAAATAAGTCAATCAGAGAAAGACAATTATCATATGATCTCTCTCTGATATGAGGAATTTGAGAGGCAGGGCAGGGGGTTGTGGGGGGCAGGGAAGGAAAAAGTGAAACAAGGTGGGACCAGGGAAGGAGACAAACCATAAGAGACTCTTAATCTCAGGAAACAAACTGAGGGTTGCTGGAGGGGAGGGTGGTGGGAGGGACGGGGTGGCTGGGTGATGGACATTGGGGAGGGTATGTGCTATGGTGAGTGCTGTGAATTGTGTAAGACTGATGAGTCACAGACCTGTACCCCTGAAGCAAACAATACATTATATGTTAATAAAAAGAAAAACATTATGCTAAGTGAAAGAAGCCAGACAGAAAACATCACATGTTGTATAATTCCATTATTTGAAATGTCCAGAATAAGCAAATGCATAGACAGAAGGTAGGAATAAACCTGGAGCTGAGGTATGGGGGTAAGAGGGGTGTGGAAATTCAGACAGTTAATAGGCATGGGTTTTTTTCCTTAAGCGGGACAAAAATTCTTTAAAATTCAAATGTGGTAATAGTCGCACAGCTCTGCAAATAAACTAAAAAACACTGAATTGTATACTTAAATAAATGAATTGTGTGATATGTGACATATCTCAATAAAGCTCTTTTTTTAAAAATTGACTACACTGGTACAAAAAAAGCACTGTATCCCAGGAAAGCACTTCTTATACTTTAATGTGCGTGCAGTTCACCGAGGGATTTGTTAAGATGCAGATTCAGATGCATGGGTCTGGGGTGGAGCGGAAGACTTGGCACTTCTGTCAAGCTGCCCATCCCACGTCTAGAAGAGGAGGGCCCCGAGGTGGTTAAACAGCTCCCTCTGGGTAAGACAGCGAGCAGATTCGGGAAGCCTGAGTTCCATTTGTGTGACAGCAGAGTTGCTGACTAGCGGCGAAGAGAACAGTGGAGGAGGCCTGGCTTCCCCTCAAGTGTGAGAATGGCTCTCTAGAACCATAACCTCAATGGATCAAGAGTTCACCCCAGGTGCTGAGACTCTGCAGGCCGAAACTGAATTACTAGAAGTGGAGAGTCCATCCCAGGGAGGAAGGCCTGTCTCCAGCCAGACTCCAGTGTGATCTGACGGCCCCCGGAGTCCCAGGTTCAGATGCAGAGGAACCCCGGGAAGTAATAGTTGGCCTAGAAGAAGATAATCTGAGTGGTGAGAAGATCGGAAACCTTGTCACAAAGGGAACTGGGAAAATGCCTGGTGAGGCTTATAATCCAGAAGTAAAGATGCAGGCAAGTGATGCTGGCCTTAAGTGAGGGCTGGCCTAGGAAAGAGGAAACGAAGGCTTTCTCTGTGACCCTGAGGGCAGAACAAAGATTTGAGAGGAAGGTTGCAGAGAGTTTGTTTATCGCAAGTCACTCCAATAAATAAAAAGGTAATACAATTTTAATAATTAAAAGCTTCCTTGGTTATTCAGGACTCAGAAACCAAACACGAATGGGCTTAAGCCAAACGAGAGGTTTGTTTTTCACGTACCACAAAAGCCCAGATATAGGTATCAGGCATTGCCTCTTTGCACACTCTCTTTCTCTATGTTAACTCCTTCTCCAGGCATGTCCTCCTTCAGGTGTGCCAACGTGGTCACTAGCAGCGCCAAGCCTAGGTCCTATCAGTTTAACAACCCAAAGGGTGACTGTCTCTTGCCCAAGAGTTCCATCAAAATTCCCTGACTTCTGCTGCCCAGCCTGACTCACACACCCACGCTGGGTCACACAACCGATCACTGTGGCCAACGTGGGAAACGTGACAATTTACCAGGTTGGGATCACATGCCCGCCACTGAGGCTGAGAGGTGGGGTCTGTCCTGCCCAAACCACAAGGACTGAGACTGGAGGAGAGATGACTCTTCAAAGAAAAAAAAAAATAGCCTGGCTCTTTTTTACCGAAGAGAGAACAGAAGTTTGTCAGGAAAACCAACAGATTTCTATAAACTGCAAATTAAAGGGGCTTCTTTAGGAAGGGAGGAGGGAGAGAGATCCCCATCTCCGGAGACATCCCAGCAGAGGCTGAATGATCACCAGCGCCCTACCCAGCAGGGAGCAGTGGATGGGAGTCAAATCCTACACGATCATTTCTAAGCACAACTCTCCATGGTCTTCTTCTCACTCTCCAGCACTTGCTTCTGCCTCAATATACCTTGTATCATAAAAAAGCTTCCTAATTCATATTGCATAGAATTTTTCAAGCCCTATTAGAAACAGACACAGTTCCTTTTGTCTTCCCTCTTACGCCACTTTTCACGGCCTGGATGTACACGCGCTGACTGGCCTTGGCCTTTTGTCTTTGCCGTAATTAAAGATGCTGTCCCCAAGGACACATGGAGTGAGGCTTCGGCGGGGCATTATCATCTCTTGCCTATTGTTCTTTGGCAAGTCCCCCCTTATTCAAGTGAGGTGCTTTGTTTTGCGAGAAAATAAGATCACTCAAGCTAACTGAAGAAAGGAGTGTGTGTGTGTGTGTGCGCGCGCGCGCGCGTGCGTGCACGTGCGTGTGCGCGCATCTGTGTATGGAGCAGGGCAGATATTGTGAGGATATGGCAGTGTTTGGGGGCATCTGGGACAGGAATTGCTGCCAGCCAGTAGTCCTCACAGAAGCTAGAAATAGTCCCCACAATCAGATGGCCCTGGGACTTCAGCAGCAAGATCCACAGGCTCGCCCAGCACTTTGCCATTATTCACCTGGCTAGCCATTGGCCGTGTGTTTGAATCTTCCTACACAGCCACCAGCTGACTCGCTTTTCACTGTCCTGTTCTCATGTCCGGGAAGAGGAACGTCATCGGACCAGCTCTTGCTCTGGCCCAGACAATAAGCCAACCCTGATCTAAAGCTCAACCCTTCTCCAAATATCTGTGGCCGGGAGAGGAGACACAGATTTGACAGCCCAGGCTGGTCTTTAGTAAGTCTGTGGGTAACACCTCTGGAACGTGGTGCTCGCCTAACGCACACCCCAGATTTGTCAAGTCCGTCCCTCCTTTTGCACCTGAGTATTGCAGAGAAGATTTGGGCATGCAGCTTCATGTCCTCCCTGTAAGTTACCAACCAACCAACTGAAAGGGTGCAAACTGATCAGGCCATCAGGCAACACGGAATAAATGCCTTTGCAAATGACGGGGGCAGAGGAGTCTGGGAAGTTATTGCACGTGGCTCTGAAGACAGTGCCAGGACAGGGGTTCAGCCTAAGGAAAAGGAAGAAATTCATCAAAGCTCCAGTGTTTCTGCACCTCCAGCCTATGGGAGAGGAAGGCTCACGCCTGTGTGTCCAGGCTCTATCCAGAGAAGGGGGCTGCCTATGTGGCTGACTGGACCAGCCACTAGGAAATCCCAGCCATGCACAAAAGGAATGGCACGTGAGACCCCCAGTGCCCCTGCTCAGAGACTGAACCCCCCCCTCCTTCCCCCCCCGCCCCCCTCCCCCCGGCCAAACCTCGAATCTGCCCCCTGCAGGATTTTCAGGGGATTCACCAGGGAAGAGGCCAGACCAAGGTGACTAAGGTATCAGGGAGAATCAGGCCACCTGCGACTCAGGCACCTGCTCCTTGCTGCGAGTAAGGCTGAACATATCCACTAATGTAAGCATCGGAGGGCCCACCAGCCCTAACTCGAAACACCATTCTGGTTAAAATATACAGCCAGAGAGACTAGAGGGAATTCTAGGGGATTAAAGGGATGCCCTGGTTCCAGGCACTGCAAGAGAATTGGACACAGTAATTAATGGAATCTTATAAAACAAATTCAGATTGATCAGTCAGTAAATGAGAGTATTGCCACCCAGACTGAAACCGATTTAAAGGAACATAAATTGAGTCGATAAACGTGGAAGGAGACAGGAGTTGGGAGAAAGCAACCAGTGTAGCATTATTGGAGTTGATGTTATTTATTATAGGGGATTAATAGTAATAAAAAAAAAAAAAAGGCTCCCATGGCAAAGCTTTTGAAAGAAACTGCAGTGTCAAACTGAGATCTATAAGTAAGATCTGGTTTTAGGAGCTTAATTGAAAATATTAAGTGGGGAGCAGCAATTTAATTAAATATAAAGATGATGATAAATCGCTGGGTTGTATTTAGTCATGGGAAGAGAGATCTGGAACAAGGGCTCTGGTGTAATAAGAATGTTGGGAAACACAGACATTTTTCTAAAGAGGACATTTGCAAAGCATCAATTGACAGCTGCCTGCAGGATACTCTCCCTGGACTCCTTGAAATGGTCGAGGCTCTCTGGGGTCTGTCTGTCTCCAACCCCACCCCAGAAAGAAAAACCCCTTCCCCAGCTGCACAGCCCTCCTGGCATCAAGCTCATCTCTGGATGTGCAGAAGCACAGGCCCCGCCCCATGCCCATCACGCACGGAGCAGGCAATGCCAGGACCCCCACATTCTATACGCAAGCCAGGAGAAAAGGGAACCCCGGGAGCCGGGAGGAGAGCCGTTCACCACTGGATTCATCGCTCTGATGAATAAGTGAGGAAACTCATTAGAGATTAGAGAGCTGCAAAACTGCTGAACTCCAGAGCTGCGGGCGTCCAAGCCTTGCGCCTAAGTGGAGGGTCCAGAACGTGCCCCCAACCTTCAACAGTGCCACCCCGCATGCCTCCTCCACACCATCTCTCACAAGAGGGGCTGCAGCCAGGCACAGGCTCCGTATGGAGGGGGAAGGACAGTGGCGTCCTGGCCACCAGACAAGGAGAATGCACACCGATTACAGGAAGGAACCGTGAGCTAAGAAGAGGCAGGCTGACTCTCACAGCAAGAGACACATGGCACATGAACAAGGGTGACAGGACCTTCTCCTCGGCGCTGAAGACTGGGGCCAGCATCAACAAAGTCAGGAAGGCTTCCCTAGATCTCCCGCCTCCCCCCACCTGGGGTCTGGACGTCCTCCTCTGAGCTACCATGATACTTTCTGCAGAAGCTTCTACCCAGGCTCTCAGCCTGCTGTCTTACCCTTCCCAGCTGAACTGCGTCTTGTTCTTTGTCATCTCCCCAGTACCCAACAGAAGCAGGCACATTGTACTGAATTGAATGATGGAGTGCCAGGGGCTCAGTTTGTTTGGAGGAGAGCTAGTCTTCAGAGCCCGAGACTGGTGGTGACACTAGCTGAGCCGGTGGCCATCCAGCCGAGCAGAAGCCCAGGAAGAGCCCGGTACAGCCTCAGCCACCTACCCATGGTGAAGGTGGATGTTTGAGGGTGACAGAGGGCTGTCAAAAGATGCCTGTCCCAGCTCTTCAAAAACAGCCTGACTTGGTCGTCTCTCCATGCCGCTGGACCCCAAAGAGGTGGGCTCCTCTGAGCACTGGGAGCAAGCCAGAGATGGGGCTGGGGCCTGTGCTCTTGGCTGGAGGGGGGAGGGCGCATTCAGAGGGCATCTAGTGACACAAGATGGGACATGAGTTGGTATAGGTTGAAGCTGAGTGATAGGAACATGAGGGCTTATTATACACCTCTCTACTCTTTTGTATCTTTGCATTTTTCCATAATAACGTCATTTTAATAAGATAAAATTTAAAATTTAAAAAGACATTAACCTCAAATGATTTTCCCTAACGGTCTTGCTCTCTCCCCACCTCCCCTAACACAGCAGTTCTCAGCTCCGGGATCCCGATCAGCAGTATTGGCGTCACCTAGGAACTTTCAAGAAAGGCAAATTCACGAGCTCAACGGGACCTATCGAATCAGAGACTCTGGGATGGGACCTAGCAAGCTGTGCTTCACAGGTCACCTAAATGATCCGCTGCAAGCATACGTTTGGGAACAACTGCTCTAATGTATTTTCTTTAAACTTCAAACTTGTGACTTCCATGGATTGGTGATATTCCAGATCGTAGCGAGTCCCCGCCCCATCGCCTGGGGGAGAAAGTGTTTTGCCCACAGCTGGCATCCCCAGGATCCGGGTCTCCGCTGCAGCCCGGCTCTCATGCTCAGGATCCCTCGCGCGGAGGACATGAAGCAGCCGTGGCTCAGTAGTCAGTGGGCCCAGCCCCGGGTGGTCGCGAGCACTCACTCTGCACAGGCCAAGTCCCAGGCTCTCACGTGTTATCTCATTTGATAATCTCAACGCCAGGCACTGTGATTATTTTCATCTTACAGATGAGGAAGCAAGGCTTAGATGCGTGGTGACAGGCGGGGATACTCACCACTATACCAACGAGGAAGATGCGTGGTGAAGTAGCTCGCCGAGTTCCCCACGTGGGCAAGTATCAGAGCTGGGAGTCCAGAGCATGAAGCCCTAACCACAAGCCACCCCCACCGTACGTTTGTGTCCCTTGTCTGGCTCTGATTGACGTCTCACTCCCAGGACCAAACCTGCATCTGGCTTGGACCCCTGTGCCTCACTCCATGATTTAAGTGTACATCCAGGCCCTGGAGGCTGGGACTATAATTTATTCATGGCAACATAACTCACTTTGTCAGTTAGGAAGCTTCCAGGTGCAAGGAATAAATGAATGGGCCTAGACAACAGGAAGAAGCTATCACCTCGTCTAACGAGGGGCTCCCAGGTAGCATGGCTGTGACAGGTTAAGGCAGTGGTTCCATGGTGCTGTGAAGGACACAAGTCCTCTCCTTCTTTCCTTCCCGCCATCTCAGCTTATACCTCTCTCTTGGAAGATCAGCACTCCAGCTCCTGGCTGTGGTCATAAGATGGCAGCTGGCATCATGATCAGACAGGAAGAAGGGCTATTTCTTCCAGACATCTCCCTGGTGGGTATCGGACCTCCAGCCAGAAACTTCTCACTTCTCCTTTTCCCTCATCCCTTTGAAGGCCCTGTGGTGCTGTCTTCTGACTTACTGTGGTGTGGAAAACCCAACACAACGAGGACTTGGCCAAAAAGGAAGAGGAAGGAATGGCTTCTCTGGATCCTTCCCCAGGAGCCCATGCAGGACCGTGGGGGAAGAAAAGCTCTCCTAGTATAGCCCCAGAGAGTGAAAAGCGAATGTTGTTGAGTCATGCAATCAGGAAGTTCCAGAACACTGGGGCCAAAGTTTCCAGAGAGAAACAAATACAAGTCACCTACAAAGGATCAGCAATGAGAATGGCATCCGACCTCCAGCCAGAAACTCCTCACAGTAAGTCAGAAGACAGCACCACAGGGTCTTCAAAGGGATGAGGGAAAAGGATGTCAAATAGTCATGTTACAACTCAGTCAAGTAATTATAAATAGTCAAATTATTAATCGGTGTCCATAAAGACCTTTTCAGACATTCAACAGACATTCGAGATCTCAGAATCATGCACCATTCGCAGGGAGTCACCAATGATCATGACTTACCAAACAAGGGAAAACGCTAAGGAAGAGGAGGAAACCGGACCCTGGAGATAGGCAAATTCCTGAGATGGCATGAAGGCAGGCCATCGGATGACAGCCACAGGTACGCAGAAGGCCTGGAGAGAAACCAGGAGGGATGGAAGAGTCTGGGACAGATGTCCCCAAGAAGACGTGAAGCTGGCACTTCCCGACTGTGTTGGGAAAAGAGGACGCGGAGATTTAGTGATAGAGACGGAAGTTAAAGCAAATAAAAAACGAGGCAATTATCCCCCTTCCCCTCCCTCCCAGAAAACAATAAGCAATACATTGTTAAAGAATGGAAATGTAATCATGGAACAATAGGCTGCTTAATTGTCAATTATACTTACAGTCATACTATTGTGAACACTGAATATTTATTTAATCAAATCTTGTAGTCGAAGCAGATTGAGAGAAGGGAGGAGTAGAAGTGTGTGTGTGTGTGTGTGTGTGTGTAAGGGCTAAATCCTAATCTTGAAATAACAAGTCCATAGATAATGTTGAAGCTGGAAAATCAAGAAACTGAAGTACAATTGTGTCTTTCCAAGAGAGGTAAACAGAAGAAACCGGTGCAAGGACTCTCTTGAGAACAGCACGTTAGGGTAGAAGAAGTGGAAGGGCACCACCAGCCAAACGGTGCTATTTGAATTAGTCAACATTGTTCCTATTATTTTATTTTATCTTATCTTATTTTATTTTATTTTATTTTATTTTATTTTATTTTATTTTACAGAGAGAGAGAGAGCACAAGCAGGGGGAGTGGGAGAGGGAGAAGCAGGCTCCCCACTGAGCAGGGAGCCCAAGGCAGGGCTCCATCCCAGGACCCTGGGATCATGACCTGCACCGAAGGCAGACACTGATGGGGGCCTGCCATCAGCTTTCCTGCAGAATCTTCATTTGGAACAACTGATACCACTGAAGCTTTTGAAAACTCCCAGGGAGAAGCCAACCAGTCCCTTCCAGGTGGGCCTCACACCTCCAGTGTGACCTTTCTGTTTCCCTGACACCCACAGCAGGAGGCCCATCGTGCAAGGTTCGAGGGGCTATAAGCAGGTCCTGGGGCTCCGAACAGCCTGGGGTCTCAGGGCCGGTGCTGGGCTATAGCACGTCCACTGGGACGAGCCCCTGGCCAGGCAGAGACCAATCACGGTACCCCCACCCCATCCAGCCCCAGACCCCTTTGCCTCACGCACCACACTTGTTTCCACCTCAGGCTCCGTCTGCCAGCCAGCCTTCCCATTCAGAGTCCCACTGAAGCCAGTGCCATGGGTGGTATGAAATTGAATCCAGGCAGAAAAGACTCCTTGTTCAGATCCATGCCGAAGACCAACCAGCCGTATCTGTGATCTCTTTCTCTGCCATCCAGTGGCACAGGAACGGGCTAAACACTTTACCCTTCTTACTCAAGGAGGCTAAATGACCCGCCCCTGTCCACACAGGTAATAACTACCAGCTTAGCTCTATTGGCTCCAAAGTCTGAATCTTTTCCTTTATTTTCCTTTATTTCAGACTGTCTCTAGAAGTGGGGAGGGATACATTTTATCCCCAGGAGGGATGCCGAGTTTCCCTGGGAGAAAATTTATAAACATCACTGTACTACATAACGTTCATTTGTTGATTCAAGAATGGTTTGTGCAAGGTCCGATGCTCAGTGCAGTGCCTAGACTCAAAGAGGGCACAGTCCCGTGTGGGAGGAAGACACTAGAACAAATCACCGCTCTGTGATAAGCAAATCCAACCCCCCACTGGTTTCCAGGAGGCCTCAGCCGCCTCTCCTGTGCTGTGGACGTGTCCCATGACTGGCCACTTAGCAGCAGGCATTCTGCCCCCACCTTCATTCCCCCTTGTCAAGGGCTGTCCACTGCTGAGGCCTCGGCCATCTCTAGGCACCCCAGTGCCACGGTGTGGCCACCACAGCAAGAAATCTCTGGAGTCCTGAAGCCCCCCGAGAATGGGGCTGTCGCGTCTGGAGTCTGAGGGCTGAGGCCACATGGCTTCTGGGCCTGAAGGGAAACTCTGTCACCTGGGGCCATAGCGAGGCTACTCCTACACACGAAGTCTTTCAAGGTCTCCACTGAAAAGTCTCTTTTCATCTGAACCTGGAGTTTTAAATACGTCCATCGGACACTGAGCTGGGGACAAATGCAAGTGATAGCCCCTCTAAAGACAGAGGTTTTGGTCCTCAGCCTAACTCCTGCCTGCCTCCCTCTTCCCAAGAAGCTCCTCAGTCTCTCATAAAAACAGTCCATTCCCACCTCAGCGAATCTTCCAGACACACACTGACATGGCTGAGGGTCAACAGTGGGCTGACGCCCCAGGACACACGCGTGTCGCACACCCTCACGCACATGCACGGCTGTCCCCCAGGCCCACCCTGACCCATCCTGCCTGGTCATCCTTCCACAGTCGAGGCCCAACACTCTTAGACCTTATCATTTGGGGTGGGAGGCTGGGACACTTGTCCTCCCCACGCCTCAGGACAGTGCCCCCAAATTTCAAAAGATACGAATCTCTAGCAACTGATGGTTATGGAATAGAACATAAAGCCTGGTAGTCTGAGAATCAGATGTACAAAATGGGAGATATTGCCAGAACCGTGTTTGTGCCGTGATGGGGTAAAAGGCACACGCTTTTCAACCAGCCAGACACTGCAGAACAAGGAAAATGTGAGCGCCATGCCAAGCCTAGAGGGACGTCCCTGATGGGGCTCTCAACAACCACTTCGGTCACTCCGAGTCTCCAAGTTTCCAGCCTTCTTGATCTTTCCCTCAGTGACCCATCAAGATAATGAAAATCCTCCCTATTCCCTCGGGGCCCCGGCCTCTGCTAGGCAAAGTTTTATTGTTGCGGGAAATCCCTAACCAATCGGACAAATTAATCTCGGCTAAAAGATTAATGTAAGGATGGCAAATGGATTTCATTTCTGCTGCCAACCGTGATTGATTGGGAGGGCTACCTGGAGTGCTCATTTTGCGGGCTGTGGCCAGAGCTTAGCGCAGCAAGCAAGAGTGCCGGGATCGATTCAGGATGTCTGCCCCGAGCCCCCTGGGGACAATGCCATCACAGGGGCTGCTTGTCTGCCATCCTAGGGTTAGTGGCTGTCCTGGGTTAACCTGTCCCTCCCTCTCCGGCATGGCCGTTGTGGGAAGGAAATCTTATTCCTGACAGTAGAAGACTTTGAGCTGGTGAGGAGGTCTGTGGAGTAAGGAGGACCCTATCAGCCCTCTTGGGATGGCCCTTTCCATGTTCCGGGAAAACCTGACCCTAACCAGCAGTATCTTACAGGGTCCTCAGCCCAGGGTGAGAGAAGGGCTGAGCAGCCATCGATTCCAGTTAATCTCAATGAACATCACTGACTTGTACCCTCCAGGGTAGTGACAACCATCCACGTGTGGCTAATTCAAATTGTCCATTGGTGGTCCAGCCCGGGTACAGGTGAGGAGTCACCACCTGCTCTGGGGACTCGGGTCCCAGGAAGGAGGGTTGGAATCTGCTAGGGCACTTACCAATGTGAAGAGACTGTGGATCAATCCTGTGAATGAACCCTGGGTACATCAAGGCCTCACAGTGGGATTCCAGGAGGTTACTTTTGTTTCATTTTGTTACTTTTCCAGGACTGCTTATGCACCTGCTAAAGTATTAAATATAAAGGGCTCTGAAAAGCTAGGCAGAGCCTGGGGACATTGTGTGGACCCTGTCATTCCTGGAGCCTGGTTAAGAGGTCTAAGAAGTTAGGGGAGAACAAAGCCCATTCCGTCTGCTTCTGTGGGCCTGGCAGACCCTGAGCCATCTCCCTCCAGAGACAGCTTACAAACTCCTGCCAGGCCCCACCTCTCCAGCGAGCCACGGCCCTTCCATTCTGGGATCCACACACTATTTGCAGAAGTTTCCAGCCCAGAGACAAGTCCCAGCTTGCCCAGCTGGTCCAAATAAAGCACCTAGCATGATGGCAGATTGGCTCATCGGGGAGGTGCGCTGGGAACAGACTCCTGGAAATAGCAAGCGTGAGCTAGCCCTGGCTCCAGAGGAGAGAGACCTGCGGCATAAGCATCTTCCCGTGGCGGGCTTGGGGCTGGAATGACTCTTCATCACAGTGCTCTCTGGATTCAACCGGAACGCCCTTCTAAGATGGGCTTCCATCAGTTTCACTCTCTTTCTGTTTATCTTTTCTGTTCTTTATCTAATTCTTTCTGTCTTCTTTTCTCCCTTCCCTCCTTCTGCTCTCATTGTCTCTGTGTACAAATGTCGATGTCTATTGGATGTCAAGTGCAGCCCTGGCTGCTGGGGACACAGAGATGAACAAGGCTCAATCCCTCTTCTGGGAGCTCCCAGCTGGAAATGGAGATCATAAACCTACACGCACAGAAGTCCATGGCAGTCGAGAGCACAGGGAAGGGGGCACCCAAGCCTGCTACAGAGAATTTGGCATTTGAGCTGGAATTTGAAGGATTAATTGATGTTTGTTAAGTGGGAAATCAGGTAAGGGCATTTGAGGCAGACACTGTAATGGGGAAAAGCACCCAGGCCCAAGAGAATACGCAGAGTACGGGAAAATGTCAGTCTAGGTGGTGAGACCAAATAGTTAAGTAGAGAACATGGAGAGCCATGTGTGCTGAGACAGGATTTTGTCCTGAGGCCAATGGGAAAGTTCGATCGAAGCAGGAAGTGGCCCCACTGGATTGACCTGAGAGAGACTTCTGCATTCAGGCAGGGAATGGAAGGTTGCTACAGGCAAACTTTCCTCCTGCAATGACTAGGGAAAAAAGGAAAAATTGAAAAAAAATTAAAGATTTTTTATTAATTTTTTTTTTTTTTTTTTTTTTTTTAAAGATCTAAGAGTACGATGGAGGCAATGAAGTCTGGATGAAGTAAAGTCCAGGGAAGGAAAAGCCTTTCCTAGGTGAGCTGATGAATGTTGGCTCTCTTCTTCCTTGGATACTCCTGCCAGTTCAGGGCACAGGCTGATGATGGGCTGGTGATGGGACTTGGCCCAGCCAGAGGAACTTTACCAAGGAAAGAGGAACAAGGAAAGCCTTCAAGGTCATACGGGCTGACTGATGGACTGGAAATAAGAGGATCCTGCAGGCAAAGCTGGTTTTGACCTAGGACAGCACTAGAGGCTGGAAAAAGGACTGGAAAAAGGAATGAAGTCTCCCCCACTCACCCATAATCAGAGGGAGGGGGGGCTGTGACAAACATGCCTGTCTCTTTTAGGATACTTGCCAGATTTTGAATACGCCCAGAGTGGAAAGATAAAGATCTAAGCTCAAAATATCAGTGGTGTTCACTGTGTTAGCTTAGCTAAATTGGAAGTGTCTTTCCCAGAATTCTTTTCCTTGTTTGGTACCAGATTATGGGGGGTCACGAGATAAATTTGAGATTTGGAAAGTGGGTTGAGGCAACAGTACTCTGCTGATCTATAGCAACTTCTGGCCCATCACTAGACACAGATACAGTAGCTGTCCATAGATTCCCCCATGAGCTCCCATAACTATGTAAGGTCTAAGCCATGTAATTACTATTCCATGTCATTCACATTGGCTCTGCTGCTCTGATCCAACTCTAACTGATAAGTTTGCTAACTGATAAGAGGTTAGCAAACTTCTTATGTAAACATTTTATTTAATAATAATTATTCTTATTTAGTAGAGATAATATATATTTATTTTATTTATTTTTTTAAAGATTTATCTATTTACTTTAGAGAAGGGGTGACGGGGCGAGGGAGAGAGAGGACAGCAATAGACTCCCCACTGAGTGCAGAGCCCAATACCGGGCTTGATCCCATGACCCTGAGATCATGACCCGAGCCAAAATCAAGAGTCAGATACCTAACCCACTGAGCCACCCAGACACCCCAATACATATTTATTTTATAGTAAATATTTATTTACATGCCTTGCAGACCAAGAGGCAAAAGTGAGGATCTTATAAAGGTATTTACATAACAAAAGAGAAAACAGATTTCCACAAATTTTTTGACTAAACTCAAATTGCAATAAACATGATTGAAGATGAATTTTTTGGTAATATAGGTCTACTTATAAGAAGAACAGAATTCTTTGGGACAAGATAGAATTTCACTTAGTAGGGATTCAGAATTAATGCTCCCCATCACCAAACAGGTCGCTACTTTTCATCTGTAAAAACCATTCTTGCTTGTGGGCCGTACAAAACCAGGCAGTGGACAAGATGTGACCTGTGAGCCATTAGTTTGCTGTCCTGTGAGACACCCTTTAAAGGGGGAGGAACTTTCAGGGCTGAGCAGAGAGCGCCAGCAGGTTGTAAATCAAAACTTCAGAGAGATTTCACCCAAGGAACAAGGACAAACTACAGATAAGCTGCGTCTTACTAAAACTGCAATCCATTTCAGTTGGATTGAGACGGTAGTCGTTTTACCCCATCCAGCTTACAAAGAAGGAATCCTTGCTGGTTGAGAAGACCACCCAAAGCCTCCATGATTCTATTATACACGATGACCAATATGTAATGAAAAATTACTAGATATGTGAAGAGACCAGAAGATGTGATTGATGGTAAGGAGAAAAAACAAATAACAGAAATAAGTTAGAACACTTTAAAACAGCTATGATTAATATGTTAAAGAAAGTGGACACAGCTGAATAGAGGATTAATGAACCTAGAGACAAGGTAGTAGAAAATATCTAAGGTAAAGCACAGAGAGATTTATCTGAGAGATAGATCATTCTGGCTGTAGGGTATAGGATGGATTGCTGGGGACAAAAATTGAAGTCAAAATACGTTGAGGGGATGAGTAGAGATTTGCTTTCTCAGGTCATCTAAAAGCAGCCAGGATGAGGAACAAATAGCATTCAAAGCCTTGTTCTTTCCCTCCTCCTCTCCTCCCTACCCCCCCACCCCCAGACTCACTCAGCTGAAAGCAAGTAAAATCAGAGGTCTCTTGGAGAAGCATCCCCATCTCAGGGTCAAACCAGGTCTCTTCATTTCCTTCTAATAAAGGTATTTCTAGTTTGGCTGAGACTGAAGGAAGAGAGGAGGAAGAAAACTTTAAGATTCTCCAGATTCCTGGCTCTTCCCTGGGCAGGGAGGGAGACATTCCAGGCTCCAATCCCGCTTGCTGACTGTCTCTTCTCTTACTGGTTCCCAGATTGTTCGCAAAGATTCTGCACCACCAACAACCCTCCTGGGAAACTAGAAGTTTCTAGCTGATCAGAAGTTGTAAAGTGCAGCCCATCCAGGTCCTGGCAGAAAACCACTCCATGTTAAAACCAAAGAGTGAGCTGGGGGTGGGGTGAGGGGGCAGGAAAATTCCCTTCAGAGGGAGAGCTCTTCGCGATGCTCATTCGTTCAGCAACGTGAAACCTCTACTACATGCCAGGTATAGGTCTAGGCCTGGGAACACAGCAGAAAACAAGACAGGCAAGGCTCCTTGCATTCTAACATATCTCAGGCAGGTTAGTAAGTTCATATAGGAAATAAACACACAAGCAAGAAAATACCAATTCGTGGAGCGTGTTATGATGCAATTAAAATGGCATGGTATAATATAAAGTAGTAAACTGGGTGTCCAGGGAAGGCTTCTCTGGGTTGGTGACATTTAGACTAAGATCTGAATGATAAGAAGGAGCCAACCATGGGGAAACCTGGATTAGGAGAATTTCAGGCTCCCCTTCCCTGCAAAAAAAAACATTTCAAGCAGAGGAGCTAGGGCAAATACCCCAGAGGCTGGTATGGCTGGAGGGCAGTGGGTGCTGGGGAGAGGGATAAAGAGGAAGGCGGGAAAGGTGGGAGGAAGCCAGTTCTGTAAGTTCTCAATCATCTTGACATGGAGCTTGATTTTGTGTGCAGCAGGAAGTCACCAGGGATCTAAACTACACAGAAGAGCCCTCTGTGTTGCTTCCTACTACCCGCAGGCTCGATTTCATGGCCCTGAGTCTCCGGCTATTCAAGAATCTCCCCCACCCCCCAAATTCCTCTACCCCTCACCCTTTGTCAAAGGCTCAGGCCAAAATTCTGAGAGTCTTCCCTTGACTCTACTTCCTTGAAACCCTAAGAAAATTCTGTGGGGTTTACCTTTGATGTATGTCCAGTATCCAATGCTTCTCACCACCCCCTCTGTTGCCACCCCCACCTAAGCCACTGTCATCCCACACCTGGGTGATTAAAACTGGCTGTTTCTCCTCTTGCCCCTACAATCCATTTGCTACACAAAGCAAATTTCTTAAATCGCCAGGCAGACCAATTTACAACACTCTCATGCTCAGAGATCCTCCTTGGTTCCCATCTTCTCCAGATAAAATCTGAAGTTCCTACAAGCGTTTATAAGGTCTCCACGGTATCCGCTCCTCGTGACTCCTCTCCCCTCACCACATCCCACTGCCCTTTGCTCATTCCATCCCTGGGACTCTGGCCTCCCTGGCACCATAATGCTTCTGCTCTGGGGCCTTCGCGATTCCCTCTGTCCTGAACACTCTTTCTTAAGATAGCCGACAATGCATCCCCCTTCTTCCAGCACAGCTAGGCTAAAAGGCCACCCCTCAGCCGAGCCCTGCCTGTCTACGCTGCTGCATCAGGCAAACTGTCCCCAGCCTGGCAGTCTGTATCCTCCTTACCCAATTTTACCACTCATTTTTTCTGTAGGTCTCACCGCCTTCTAAAACATTCTACAATTTGCCCATTTATCATGGTATTGATTATCATCTGGCCTGTCCCCCAATGCGGATGAATTTCTGTGAGGGTGGGTATCATGTCCACTTTGTTCTCTTTAGGCCAAACCCCTGAAGAGGTGTTTAGCATGTAGTTAATGCTCAATTAGTACTTTTGAATGAACATTGTTGAATGTATTGATAATTTTTAAATTTCTATGCTATGCTCTAGATCAGCATAGGTCAAGACAACCATTATACATGACAATATTTATATGCATCGTATGTCACTTGATCACTCAAGAAAGGATTTTTTGAGGGGCACCTGGGTGGCTCAGTTGATTAAGCGTCCGACTCTAGATTTCGGCTCAGGTCATGATCTCAGGGTCATGCGTGTGGAGCCTGCCTAAGATTCTTTTTCTCTCTGCCTCTGCTCCTCCCCTCACTATTGCTCTCTCTCTCTCTCAAATAAATAAATAAATCTCTCTCTAAAAAAAGAAAGGAAGGAAGGAAGGAAAGAAGAAGGAAGGGAGGGATGAAGGAAGGAAGGAAGGGAGGGAGGAAGGAAGGAAGAAAAAAAGAAAAGACTTTTTGAAAAGAAAAAAGTTTGAGCAATGTATGCTGAACACAGTTGCACTACCTCGGCTTCCAAGTTGAACATGATGGATTGACTACATGTGTCCTCCCCAAATCCCAACAAAATGACAAAGATGAGGTAAAAGAAGAACGAACCCATAAAGACAAAAAGAATAAGAGGGGGATGACAGTGGACAAGACATGTGAACAAGGTGCAACATGGAAAGCAGATGGACAAGGGTAGCCACGTTGGCACAGCGACCAAGGAAGAACCACGCTTGTCCGAAGGGAGGGAAGCCAGGAAGAAGGTGGTTTCTGCCTTAGCCTCTAGAACTGGAAGAAGGGAGATGGCTATGAAGGCTGTCACGGGTGGGGCCGAACACAAGAGAAGGGGTTGAAGATCTGTGTGAGAGACAGTGGGACCCCACGCCCCTCCCACCCCGCCCGGACAGCAACCTCACGTGGATTGCTGACTTCATCCGACTTGTGATGTAGCTAAATTAGAAAGATGTGATCGCCACATGTCTGTGTGACATGAGATATAACAGAGATATAGGGGTATAACAGGGGTATAATAGAGATAGTTCTTATTTCACGTTTGGAATTCAGTAGAAAATAGGTAAAACGTAAAAGTCAAATGTTAGCAGTATCAGGATGGTGGCAGCTGCTGAGAGCTGGAAGTTCTCACCTCTGGGAAGTGTGAAATGTGACGGAGGAGGGACGGGACAGCAGCCTGCTGTTGTCCATTAGAAGCTTATAGAACGAGTCGTCTCTTAACACTGTGTCCGTATATTACTTTTGTAAAAATGAAAATTGCATTTCTGGCTACTGTATGGAAAATAGATTGGGGGAAGGCAAGAAGGGAACCAGGGGAACTCCATAAGTGGTCCAGGGGAGGGGCGATGAGGACGGGGCCGGGGTGGTAGGAATGGAAGTGGAAAGAACCGGATGCATTTCCTAAGTTCACGGCAAAATCAAAACGACCTCCTGAAAGACTGCATATAGGTGTTAAAAGGTAAGAGGAATCAAATGTGATTTCTAGGCATTTGGCGGGAGCCCCTTAGTGTAGAAAGAAGCAGCAAGTGCCAAGGGCACAATATTCAAGGAGGCCCTTGCTCTCAGGGCCATGCAGGTGCAGGTGGGCACCTGAGGATGAGGGCCTCCTGAACTGCTGTGCTCACCTCCCTCTGGTCCCAGCCTTGACTCGGAAGGTTCTAGTGCTATTTACTGAGATGGGCAAATGAGTGGCAAAAGCATAGGAAGTCACAAGAGAGGACAGACAGTGAAAAAAGTTTTAGTTTGGACAAGCTGTGAGTTTTCAAGCAGTACGAGTCTGCAGCTCAGGGGAACGGTCAGGTCGGAGATGGAAATTCAAATGTCTCAGCATAGAGATGATCCTTAAAGTCATGGGCCAAGACTGGATAATCCAGAGGCAGCAGGTACAAGGATAACAGGAGGGGCCAGATCGGAGACACTACAGGCTGTAACAATGAGGAGAAAAGAAGGAAAGGATAGACAGAGAAAGAGCAGCCGGGGAGATAGGAAGGAAGCCAGGAGAGGCTGGTGTTCCAAAGCCAAGAAGAAAGCCTTTGCAGAGGAGACCATCCTGAAAGCTTTACTCCCCAGCCCTTTACAGAGATTGTCCTATGAGGAGGACAAAAGACTTGCCCAAGGCCAGCCTCCATGTGTCCACCTGGGATTCTGGATAACTCCAGCTTCTCTCCACCTGTGGTGTTGGCTCACTGTCAGTCCTGCTTCCTCCCAGCTTCCGGATCACTGCCTTTCTCTGTAGTCTGTGGTCTACCCATTCCCCAGGACTTCACGTACCTCCTGTCTTGACCCTTGCTTCCTGAGGACTAGACTTGGGTCATTCATTCAACAACTGTTTATGAAGCATCTAATATGCCAACAATGGTACCAGGCACAGGGAATACAAAGGTGATTAGGACAAAGTAGTTACCCTGAAGGTCTCGTTGCCTGCCATGACACTCTCTGCCCTGTGCGCCTTCAGATAAAACTCCACCTTCCCGGGGGGCTGGGGTGGCTCAGTCATTAAGCGTCTGCCTTCAGCTCAGGTCATGATCCCAGAGTTCTGGGATCGAGCCCCACATCGGGCTCCCTGCTCCGCTGGAAGCCTGCTTCAACCTCTCCCACTCCCCCTGCTTGTGTTCTCTCTCTCACTGTCTCTCTCTGTGTCAAATAAATAAATAAAATCTTTAAAAAAAACAAACTCCACCTGCCCAAGTCTGTATCCTGGCTCCAAGCCCCCTGGCCAAACCTACAGGAAGGTACAGTGGATCTCCACGGGGTGATGAGGAGCC
Organism: Potos flavus; assembly: GCA_028534135.1. Taxonomy (NCBI): domain Eukaryota; kingdom Metazoa; phylum Chordata; class Mammalia; order Carnivora; family Procyonidae; genus Potos; species Potos flavus. The sequence goes on along the minus strand of CM052898.1, from coordinate 79,147,340 downwards.
CAAACATTTCCCCTCCCATGGCGTGCGGGCTCATTGGAACATAGAACCATCCACTTCGCAGAAAGGCATGCCCAGGAGGGCCCGAAGTATGTGCCTAGTCAGCCCAGATCCTAGTACGGTGCCTGGCACATGGTGGTGCATGGAATGGTGGGTGGAGGAATGAAGTGCCTGCCCTGAATCGAAATACCAATGATCTTTGGCAACAACAAAAACAAATACATAAGGAATCTTTTCATGGGAGACAACAACGAAGGTTGACTGCAGGAGGGGTGTGCGGGGTCAATCTGCCTAATGGACAAGGGAAGCCAAAGATCTGGCCCCTGTGGGACTCCCTGAGCCCAGGCTGAGGCCACAAACCTGCTCCCTATTCCATCTGCAGCCTGATGCTCAAGCTGGGTCCTGGAGCTAGCCCGGCACCATTCTCCAGAGCGTGTGGCCTTAGTGGTGTTTAGAGCTTGGAGCCACCTCTCAACAACCTCGGCCTGACAGGCAGCAGCTGCAAACGCCCAGCAAGAGATTGCAAGGTTGCATTCTTTGGGGCAGGAAGGGGATTCCAGGCCTCTGGATTTCATTCATATGGAAATTGGCCCTGGAGGTGGAGGGTGGGGAGGGCAGCCCCAAGCTTTGCAGCACCACAACACCCTTCCAGTGGAAGCCAGAGAAGCTAGTAGATGGAAAGAACCCATTTCCTGATCCGTGGTTCAGCTAACGGACTGCTCAGCTCTTCAGCCAGCCTTGTAGAACTTTCCAGAGTTAACTGTCCAGTCACCTATACGGTTATCCCAGCCTCAAGCTGCTTTGGGAATCTCTCCATACGGCCCCATAGATACCCAGCCTGCTGGTTTTAAAGCCAAACCTATTGAGGGCTCCCTCCTGAAGTCAAGTCCGGAGGTGTGCCATCCAGGCTCTGCCACTGGGGCTCTGGCTACAGCTTTGCATCATGCCCCCGGGGCAGAACAGCCCATGCACATGGTCCTCCGCACCTGGACCCCTGCACAGCCACGTGGTACACACAGCGTCTCTGTCTGAACGTGGGGACACGCCTGCGTCAGGGGACAACCCCCCCTTCCTGCTCTGCGGCCCTGCCCGGCAGCTAGCTGGCTTCTCTCCCAGCCCCACCAGCTTCATCTGTGTTGCTTTTCCCGATAGCCTAGTAGTTTATTTCAAAGTGCTACTATTGATGAGAACAGGTCTGGGAAGCTTAATGCCATTGACGTGAAGGTGGGAACCTTCACGAGGCTCATCACTTTGAAAGACTATCTCTTGTAGGAATGGTATTAATGTTTATCCCCCTGGAACTCTCTCCTCTCCCCCACCCCACCCCCCTTTTAAGATTTATTATTTATCTGAAGGGTTAGGAGAGGGCGAGGGAGAATCTTAAGCAGACTCCGCACTGAGCGGGGAGCCCAAGGCAGGGCTCAATCTCAAGACCCCGAGATCACGACCTGAGCCAACACCGAGAGTTGGATGCTTAAACGACTGTGCCACCCAGGCACCTCCCCCCAACACAGCCCCTTTTATAACAAGACATTCTACCATATGGCCTGTCTACACCCCACCTCTGTGAACACTTCAGGAAGGCATGCGCCCACAGCCAGGCGGCCTCTGCCCCAGCGGGCAGCGTGTGCCTCGCCATCCCAAAACCCCGTGACAAGTTCCGTCCTGCAGCATGATGCAAGGCCTCGGGCCAACAGTAAGCTTTTCTTTTCTTTTCTTGCAGTTCTTCCTGTCTTTAGCCAAGATGCTACTCCGTGGGGCTAGTTTTCACCGTATGGAGTCACGGTAAGAATTCACTCCCCTTCTCACAGGATGTCCTCAAACATTCCAGGGCAGCTCCTCTCTGTTCGCACCGCCTCCCTTTCCAAAGTGAAGGGGTTCTCATCTTCTCAATCAGCCCTCAAGGGAGCGGATATCCACATCAGACCAATCACTTGGCCCTGGACATGTCCTTTTGCGTCAAAGCCCCCTTAAAGGTGGGGTGGTGCTTTGCAATGGATATCGAAGCCCCTGACAATGTTCCTAGCTTTTATTTCCATAATCTGACTGCCAGAAATCCACCCTAAAGACACGATCGACATAGGTAGCCTAGGGCTGCTCTTACAGCTCTTCCCTTGAAGTGCTGGCCTTTATTACAGAGGAAGACACGATAAGGCGGGCAAATCGGTTACGTCCTGTCCACAGAGCGATGCAGCGTTACACAACCATAAAGCACTGTCTTTGCAAGGAATTTGGAACAAGCAAGATGCATAGTTATATACCTAGTATGACGCAGATGCACACCCACGTTGCACACTCACACAGGTGAATGCACAGACCCACTCTCAAAACAGGAAGGAACGCCCTTAAATGTGAGCAGTGGGAATACGTGTCGGCAGCATGCTGGGCGAAGATCCTTTCCTATTTTGTCTGTATTTCTCGAATATTCTACAATGAGCATAAACTACTTCTCGTTTGCAACTCGAAAAGTTACTGTTTAAAACAGAACTGGATACAGGGCCCTCATATTGTCCGCCCAGCACAGGGCGTCGGTCACTCCCCCAGGCCGTGTCCTCGCCTCCCATGTCCTGAAGCCTGATAGCCACAGACCCTTCGGCAGCCAACTGCCCTGAGGTGTTTTGGAGGTGCTGCCCTTATCCAGTACTGCTGGCGACGCCACGGGACATGTTTTTGCCCTGGGCAGGTCTTGTCCCAGGCAGAGAATGCACAAGCAGCAGGAGACAGGAGGTCATGATTCAAGAGTAAGTCATGGTTGTGGAGTAAATAAGATACTGCCCACAGCAACGGGCCTGCCTTTCACATACTCCCCGTGGGGCCAGATTTCCCCAGGCCATTACCATACGCTATGGGTGGCCTTGTGGGCGGATCTCACCTGTGTGGGAAGTCCCTGTGAATCTGTAAAAGAGCCCATCCAGGAGCCTGTCTCTTCCACAGGGACAGGGAAGACAGCAATGCCAGGAGGCCAAGGGAGGGGTCCACTGAAGTCGTGAGAAGCCTGGAAGCCTTTCCTGGCTGTGTGACCTGAGGCAAGTTACTCAACCTCTCTGAACCTCAGTTTCTCTATAAAAGGAGGATCATGATTGGACTGTATATGCTGGTGGCTGCGAGGATTCACTGAGTGCAGTTCTTCTAAGCACTCGAAGCAGAAACTATGAGCCATCGGTGTTCATGGACTACATGGGGCAGACCAGGGAGGGGACGTTGGCTGCCTGACCCTGCGTTGACTGCTCAGGCCATGGGGCCTATCGCCTCCTTTCTCTGCCCGTGAATAAATGCCCTGTGTGTGGATGAACCACACAAGCAGAAGGGCATGCACACTGGGTTCTGTGCTTTTCTCGAGGAGTGGTGCAGAGCCCCTTCTTTCCCTCGGGGGCTCCAGTGGGCCCTAACGTGGCGCCTCTGCTGAGCAGTACCTCGGGCCCAGCTTCCCCACCTGCCAGGACCCACATCCATCTGCTCACAAAGACCAGCTGGGCCCCAGTCTCTTCCTGTGAGTTGAGTATCTGGTCCAAGGAAGCAAGAAAGGTCACCGCCATGTGTGGACAGGCCCCCACTCTCTGTAAACTCATCTCTCAATAAATGATGAGTGTTGTCACATCTCACTCGAGAAGCCAGAACAATATATGCTCAAGCTTTTCCAATCAGGATTGTTCCCACAAGTCTTTGGCTTCTGTGGGGAACATTTGGTTTAAAAGGAAATGGAATTTCCCCTTCAATATTCTTCTTGGATGACAGGTCTGTGATTGGAATCAGGGCATGAAAAATCATGCCCCGGTGGTTATTTCCATTAGTGGCTGTTGACTTTGCAGGGACACCTGGAGCACAGAGCACCCAGCCTCTCCCACCTCCCACTCCCCACCCCCACGGCTCAGGCAGGTCACGGCTGGCTGACCCGGGGATGCCTGAGATTTCAGAGTCCTGTGCTGTCTGGTCAGGAGCTTGGCTAACTCAACTTGGCAAGAACCTTCTACCCAGTCCCTCCTCACATCGCTGTCCCCCAAGCCCATGATCTGGTCCAGCCTTCTTCCTCTACAGATGTGATGGAACTCCTGAAACTCACACATGCATGCACATGCACGTGTACACACACACACACACACACACACACACACACAGTGAATGCTTGCTTCTCTGCCTGTGACAATCATAGGGAAGGAGTCGTTGTCACATAAGACAAAGGAATTGTTCATTGTCTAGGTTGCAGGATAGCAGAACCCAGTGAAGGAAATGGGCACGGGGCCTGGAGACTCGGAAGAGGAGTAAGATGAACCCACACTCAAGAATGAGTCCTGGAAGAAGGTTCAGTGAGAAAGAGCTCAGTGGCAGCATGGTAGCTGGCTTGTGTGTCTGGCTCCTGTCGTAGCCTGGGAGCCCTGGAGGGCAGCCACACGTCTCCACCCCTCAGCCCCAACACAGGTCCAGGCCCAGACCAGTGCTCAGGAAATGTTTGTTGGGAATGGAAAGAAGGAAGAACCAAGAGGAGCAGGGTAGCTGGCTTCTGCTCAGAGATCTGGGTGCTGTTTTCCTTAACTTCAGGCGGGGTTTGGAGAAAAACGATGTGTGTTTGCTGAGCAGGATGTAAGCCAAGAGGAGCGGGGTCCTCTGCAGCCAGATGAGGAGGAGCCTGGTCTGATGGCTTGGAGCAGGAGGCACTTGCTACACGGTGCTTGCACCCTGCTCCTGGACTGGGAGGGCCAGCGTGCAGATGCCACATAGCACGCATGGTGACTGCACCTGCCTGCCATTGGCATAGAGCCCCGCCAACCCCCCGTCCTTCACAGAAAATGGTGGCTGTGCTCAGGAGCCAGAGGATTTGCTTCTTGGGGTGGGGACCAGAGGCCAGGGAACCGATGGAGAAGGTTAGCATCTGGGCCTGGGCGAGGAATGCCGCCCACATGTCCACAATATGGCCGCCAACACTCCTCAGGAGGCCATTGCCATCCTCCCGGCACCCAGAGCCCTGAGCATCCCCCATCCCCCAGCTCCAGTACCTGCACAGCCAGTGGCCGTCAGTGGGGGCTGCTTCTGACCCACCGCCAGGAGGGGGCGGACCGTGAACTCACCTCGGGTCCCTGGGAAATCAGGCCATGTCCATGTGGGCGAGGCGAAAGCACCTGCAGATTGCTGCCCAAAGACAGCCTTCTCCCTGGATCCTCTTTGCTCCAGTTCTCTCAGATCTTCAGAGAAGAGTCTGCTGACTGTGGGCAGAGAGGACGAATCATTTCTGCGCAGAGGCTCTTGCCTCCGGGCAATGTCTAAGCCCCAAGTGCAGTTGTAAGCCAGCTAGAAGTGAGCCCATTGCTTTCTGCTCCTGGCCATTTTATATAAAGAATCTTTCTAGCCAATAAAGAAAACAAACAACACCCTTGCATTGTTTAGGAACCGTGTTTGGCAACAGAAATCTGAAACCCAGTGACTTACACACAGGCACAGGCACGTGAGGGCAGGCTGTGGCCGGGGGCTGGCCCCTCCTGAGAGCCGCACCCTGAGGAAGCAGCTCCCCATCCTTCTGCAGCACCCAGGGAGCCTGAATTTCTGTCTGTTGTGAGGCCCTACCCCCATGTGCTTCCAATCAGGTGGCTCTTAAAAAGTCAGGTGAGGTTGAGTGCGGTTCCGACTCTTGCTACAGCTCCCCTGTGAACTGCCTACTTCCCACAGCCTCCCATTCCCGACCCCGGTCCCATGGGGTCAGGATTTATTCCCAGTGGAGACAAACACCAGGGGGATCCCCTGCGGCAATAAGGAGGATGGTGCCACCGCCCCACTTTCTGGGGCCCCGGGGTGACAAGCAGCACATTCGTCCAGGCTAGCCCTCCCCTCCCTGGACCTGTGGGAGGCTCAGCTGAGCTTAGAGTTTCTCCCAGAAGAGCACACGGAGCGGTAAGAAGAGCCGGCAGCCTTGGAGAAAGCCGATGAAGATGGAGGTACACCTGGTGGGAATCAGAAGATGTGTGTCCTCGTGCACTTTGGGAACTTTTCCACGGTACATTCTTCCCGAGGGACCAAAGTTGCTTCCTTGAAAGCAGAAAGAGCTGCGTGACCTGGGGCGAGTCACCTGACCTCTCTGAGCTGTAGTTTGCATTACTGTTACAAGGCTTGGTGATGAGGACAGTACCCACACGGCGTCCGGCACACCGATGACACTTTTCTCAGCTTTGTCATCATGCCAAAGATTACTGAAGGGAAGTAGACTAAAATGACCCCACCCCAATCCTTTGCATTGGAGGAGATGCTAAGGCTTCACGATTAAGAGAATGAATTCCACTCTGGATATGCCTAGTGCAAGTCATACTGCACCTGCTGGGTGCAGTCGAGCCAGTTACCTCATCTCATTAGCCTGTTTCTCCAGCCCTGCAGGGCCGCCCACGACAGCGCCCCGCTCAGCAGGCATGCTGTAAGACTCCCAGGAGACAGTGAACCGAGAGCCCTGAGCCCAGCTTTGCCTACTAGCAGGACTCACTAGCATTGGCTGATAGCATAGCCGCTGTTACTAGCCTTTTTCTAACCTTTCCCTCGGTTGGGAGCTGCCCTTAGCCTTGCTGACGTGGGGCTGCCTCCAGGGGGGGCCTGCGCTCTGCCAGGGTGAACAGTGGGGTACCAGGATGACAGGAGGGCAGACTGGAGGGCCTCTGGCTACAGGAGCCCGCTGCAGCCCCTACTGGAAGGCCCTTGGCCAGCCGGCACGTCGGCCTGCCAAGGACGCTGCTGACCCCAGCCCAGGTCAGATGTGTGCCTGGTCGCCTGAGCTCTCCAACCCCTCCCAACCCGGGACAACAGGTGTATGTGCTCAGTAACTCGAGCCTACCTTCTGAGGGCCCGAGCAATTGAGAGAGGACAGACAGCTCTTTCTTCAGACAACCACAAGGCCAATAAACAAGTTTTCAGGGAGACCACGGCCAGCTCGAGATTCTGCAGGGCCGGCTGTCAGTTTGGGGATTATCCAGGACCTTTGCTTTTCATAACAACGGCGGCAGCAACCAGCACCGTTGGCTGAGCCACCCATGGTGCTTAGCGCTGCCCCAGGTCCTTCCCGTGCCGTTTCTCAGTTCTTCCTCTCCTCAGCCCTGTGCACAGAGTGACTGATAGAAGCAGAGACACCAGAGTCACACGGAGCGGCCTTGAACCTCAGCTCTGCCACAGGCTGACGGTTTGAACTTCAGCCAGTCAATTAACCTCCTGGAGCCTCAGTTTCCTTATCTGTGAAAACCAGCTGATGGTACCTGCCTCATGTGGCTTTTGAGAATGAGATGAAGTGATGTCGATAAGATTGGTAGCCCAGAGCCTGGTACAGAGTAAACCCTCAATATAGGGCCCCCATATATATCACTGGAGCACGGTCCCCACTTTAAGCACAAGCACACGTAAGTGCACGCAGCCAGAACCAGAAGCAGTCTGACAGGCTCATGTCTTACGCACTGTGTCCTCTGCAGGACGTCTGGGTTGTGTCCCCCAGCCCTGGTAACTCTGCTGGAGACAGACAGGAGAGAAATAAATCACTGGATTCAGGATTGCAGCCCGAAAGAGACAAAAAGCACCAGCTAAGACAGAGGATGGCATCGACGGCTTCTTATTGCCCAAATCGTCTTCCTGCCCCCAAATCCAGAACATTCTTCAGAAAGGGCTAAAGATGAGTACACAGAGATGAGATCCTAAGGTATCTTGTTCCAAACACAGACTCCTATCGATACACAGAAAGCCATAGAACACATGTCCTTGCCCATACCCTGGGGCGAAGGGCAAAGGATAAAAGCCAATGAGAACCCTCATTGGAGGCATATGGTGCCCATCCCCAGAGAGGAGCCTCGGTGTGTGTGTGTGTATGCGTGCTCACTCAGATGGCGTGGGTCAAACAAGCCCTGTCAGGGGTCCGAGGGACCACGCTTCCCCAAAAAAAGTCCTAATTATCCTAATCATTGCTTCAACTTAACTTAGCTTCAATTGGTATAAATGCATTTCTAACTAAGACGTTTTGTCATGAGGTCATGCATTTTCTCCATGCAAACAATTTTACCCATGACCTTGAGGCTCTAAGTTTAAATCCATAAAGGTCTGTTTAAACCATACGATGTTGGCAGTACCATGTCTTTTAGAGAAAATACCTTTATGTTAGAACACAGTAAACACGGACAGCCCAGTTAGACAGGGTATAACGTCTACCCAGCATCCAATCCTTGTCTTCCTCCACTCCGGCCACATGACACCGAGGCCCCTGGACCAGCCCCAGCTCCAGGGAAGGTCCTGACAAGGGGAGCCAGCGGGATGAACACACCTCTTATCAGAGCTGGGTTCAGGAATCCAATCAGCACCTGGCATCCCTCTGGCAACTGTCACGGCTCCAGGGAGGGACGTGAGACTGAGTTGGTCCCATGGACTGAAGGAACATTCCTTCCTCCTGCGGGTGGAGGAGAGGGCTTCTTGCTGGACGACAACACAGAGCACGGCGTCCCAGTTGCTGTAGGCGGGCATCTTGCCGGCACCAGTGAGGCCGCCAAGAACACGTGGTAATGGAGGAGAGCAGAGCAGAGAGATCCTGGGGAACCCGAGCCTGGGCCTCCCTGTGCCGTGCCGCTCTGCCCCACCTCGGGACTCCCGCTTTGCAGGATGGTAAACTCCACTCCTTTGCCGAATTGGAGGGAATTTTCTACCGTGGGAAAGCATCCCTGTGCAGGAGAAGCTAATGGAAAATAAGGAGATAAGGAGATAGCGGAAGGGGAGGGACTCTCTTGAGATAGCGAGGCAAAGAAGGAGGTCGTGGAAGAAGGTAAAGGATTCATGACGGGGCTTGAGCTTACACTACAAAGACATTTCCCCACATGGAATTATTTGACCAGAGAATCATGGGAAAAGATGGAAGGAGGACTGGACTCAAGCCCCAGCCCCTGAGGGAGAAGGAAGGTCAAAGTGCAGAGAGGTTTTGTGTACCCAAAACCACACAATCAGCCCCAAAGAGCTGACTCCCCATTTTTCAGGAAAGAAGCATGGGACAGTGAGCCCTATGGGAGAGGACACTGAGGGGACACGCAATCGGCCGCCATGGTCACAAACCAGCCTATAACCTCATGTCCCCAGGATGTGGGCACCTTCTCAGGGTCTGTGAGCAAGTCTGAAACTACAGCCCTCATAGGCCGCTTGAACCATCTGTCAGAGGCTTCCTTCCAGGCCCTGATACACGTGAGAGAGATCCTTTTCCTTTTCTCCCAGTCCAAGAGAGGATGTTCTTAACTATTCTCGAGGCCTCAGTCAACACGACTTTTCCTTCCATTGCAAAAGTCAAATGAGAATGAAAAGCGTCTTCCAGCAACTTGCTCTCGGGAAACCTTAGAGTGCCCATCTGTTGTGGTGCCTGCCTCACATCCCTTTCTCCTGGGTCTGCTGACAGCACCCCATCTTGCCCTGAGGCAAGCTGGTTTGCAGTGGGTGGGACCCCACGCCAGGTCCAAGGCTGGGCGTGTAGCTCAGGTCCAGCCCACGAGAGCATTGCCTCTCCCGGCCGAGGGTAATTGCTTCCCGTGTGGGCAGGTGACCCCAACGGGCCAATCTGAGCTAATGAGATGGAGCCAGTGGTGGTGGGACATGGAGAAGAGGGTTCCTCATCTGCTAGGCCTATAAAGGTGCTAGCCATCATTCGAGCACCATGTCTAAGGCCAGTGACCGGGCCTTTTCACGGACACGCGCAAGTGATATATTCTCTAAAGGTGCATTATCCCTTCAGTTGGTTTTTCTAGCACTTGTAAGGGATGGAGTTTGGGTTGATAACAAATTTCAACCCTAGAAGAGAGTGATTTTTCATTCTCTCTTATTATTTAATTCTCAGTCCTGTATAAAAGCCAGGTTATTCCTAATGTCATTAACTGCTTGCTGCCTGACCTTGATCAGGGTCCTATCAAAGTGCCCTCATCAGGAAAATGAGGACATTGGGCCCTATCTCGCAAGTTCTTTCCAGCTCTGAAACTGTGGACTTCTATGAATAGTCTCTTAGCAACCTTCACACTCAGAATTAGATACAAAACTATTTTCTTCAAGAGAGTGGATTCAAAACATTAAAATAAAACTGGAAAAAGTTTAAATCAAATGTCAGATGATGAAAACCACACAAGGCCTCTTTCCTCTCACAAAGCATAGAATTATACCGTGTGGCTGTGGCACCTGATAGGTTCCGGTGCCTGAAAACTGCCACCACCCCCACCCCCTCCCACGCCACTTCTCCTGAGGAATTCCCAGGTGAGGCTGCAGCTCATCTATCCCATTGGGCCTTTCAGAGATGGGGTATGTATAACAGTTTAATAAGCCTCAGACAGGTTTAAAAACAAAACTGTGGTTGTTTTGTCCATGGAATCTAAGGTCCCTTCCCCAAGCCCTTCAGTGACTCTCTGTCACCCGGGTGCCAAGTCAGACGCCTGCGCACAGGCTCCCGTCCCTTCTCCCACTCCTGCCTACTTGTGCAACCTCGGCCCATCACTCCATCTCGTGGGGCCTCAGTTTCCTCATCTATAAGATAAGATGGTCATAGTACCTTCCTCTGAGGGTCGCTGTGAGTCCTGAATGAGGAACATCCCAGAACAGTGGCCAGCATATAGTAAGCTCCGTACGAGTGTTTGCTCTCATTTTCACCATCGTTATCCCAGAGGGACTCCTCAGTGCCAACGGGTGGTGTCTTGGATGGGAGTAGGAACAAATAGGTTAAAAGCATGAAGTACTCAGAAATAATTCAAGTCCTCTAGGTTACCAGTAAATACTTATTATCAACGGTGTTCTAGAGACATAAAAGCAACAATTCAGAAGGAACAAAGCACATGGCCTGCTCCCCTTCCTGCCATTTCTGCCCACTCCCAAGTCCCCACCAAATCCCTTCGGTTTGGAGCTTTTGCTACTGGCTCTCAAGGCCTAGGCTGTCCAGTTAATGATGATTTGTAGCTCTTGGTGTAAATTTGCTCCTCTTGGTACCTGATACGAACTGCTCCTAAGACAAGTGCACACTCATTTCTCAATTATGTCTATTTAGGCTGAAAGATACCAGGAGTGACCAGCTGACCAGACTTCAATTCCCTGGGGCACCCAGAAGTAACAGGATTTGGGAACCAATTTTCCTAACCCACTCTCAAATGAAACAATTGATGACTCAGAAAGACCATTTGTTGAGAGTAATAGGAAACCGATTACACCAGATTCCCAGTCCCCGCTATCATGTGGAGAATTCCCTCCCAGAAGACTCACCTTCTGGACCCCCAAAGGGCTGCTCACTGGGGGCAGAATAAAGTGGGCTGGCCCATCTCGAGGCATAACCCCTCCAAACACCACGTGGAGCAAAATGAGAACAGTCCAAGGGCCCACAGAACTGGGCTGTTACTCTTGCAAGATTTGTTAGCTGGGTGACTTTGGGCAAATCTCTAACTGCTCTGAGCCCTGGTTTCTCCCAGTGCAAAGTGGGGCCATGATACTCACATCCCACGGAGCAGCTGTGGGAACTGAGATCGTACAGGTAAAGTACTTGCTACGCCAATAAATGGTATGCCTCCGTGGCTTTAAATGTCCTTCCTTCTCCTGGGAGATGCTTCTGTGCCTACAGCCAGCATCAGCCCCTGGATCCAGTCACTCTGCCCCCCACAGAGAGGGATAGACTCCAAACGTATTCATGCTGATCCCCTTTTCCCAGTTTCTGCCGTCTCCTGCCATAACTCCATGGCAGTGCTCCCTGGAAAAGTAGCCACACTTCTGCATGTGATTTCCACAGGCCTGCGGCCTTCATGCAGCCTCTCTCCATGCCCTCTGGGGCCATGTGCACCCCAAGATTAAGATCCTCCGCCTTAATTGACCCTCTGTGGCTTCTGGGCCTCCCATCTGTGGTTGGCCACGGCTCCTGTTACCCGTGATTTCTCAGCTGGTCCCCAACAGTAGCAGGGTCACAATCCCTCGCTCCACAGTTCACAACGTGCCACAGAACAAAGTGACATGTGCTCCCTTGAATGGTCACAGAAGGCTAATTCCACACCTCCTCAGCCTTGAGCGTCTGCCTCAAACGACTGCTTTCCCGACTCTCTCCTCAAAATCAAAGGGCGCTCCCAGGAGCTGGGCCTGCAGAGCGTCCACCTCCCCACTCCATCCAGCTCTCCCCATCCCGAGCCTCGTCCCACTCCGAGGCCCACCCCTGCATGTTCCCAGGCTCCCGTCCTGAGAGCCACCTGTCCCTGGGCTTCACTGACAAGTGCCGCTGGCCTGCCAAGCTCCTACGGGCTCTGCCACTGGGGCAGGGGGACGAATTCAGAGACCGGGGTTGAAAGATGGCAGGCTTCAGAAGCAGACTCTGAACAGACTTGAATAGCAGAAAGTTTCAAAGGCTCGCGCTGAAGTCCTCATAGAGCTCCCGCCGCCTCTTCTGTGAGCTGGCGGTCCCAGACTTTTTCAGATCTCAGAGCCGCCTCCTCACCCGGCCACCAGCTCCAGTCCTGCCAGAAAACCAAAGGGCCTTTTGTGTTCAAGCCTTCCAGTGGAAAGAGACTGGTGGGGGGCTTTGGACCCTCCCAGTCTGAAACTGGGAGGGAGTCATAACCCCACTAAGCCAGAAATTCTCTATCCTCTCCTGCCTGGAAATGATGACCATCCTGAGCTGGAGCGGGACTTGGTCGTATGTCTCCAATTGCCCGGGAAAGTCTTGTCGGCCCAGAGCTCTCAGGGGGGAGCAGCCCGGCGGGACGTTCTCGCAGGGGTCTAGAATCCTCACCTCATCCCCGCGATGCTGCCCTCACAGCCTCCTCCGACGGTGGCTTCGCAGGACTGCTCCTCGACGTTCCTCACAAAGCCTGTTCCTCCACGGCCCGCGTTTCAGGAAACTTCACAGTGCTGACAGGGCTAGGACTATCGAAAACCGAACACGAACAGATGGTCACACAGAGCTTTAAAATGTATCCACGTCTTTGTCTGCTGCGGCTGCCTTAACAGTGGCCACAGGCCGGGCGGCTGACACGGCCCACATTTATCGTCCCCCAGCTCCGGGGGCTGGAAGTCTGAGATCATGGTGTCCTCGGGGTGGGTTTCTCCTGAGCTTCCGGGGCGGGGCGGGGGGGGGGGGCGCCTTTCCGCCTCCCATGGCCCTTTGTCCAGACGTGCACCTTGGGGTGCACCTTATAAGAAGAGGCCACCCGTCCCACTGGATTAGGGCCACCATAATGGCCTCTTTTTCCCTTAATTACCTCTTTTAAAGGCCTTATCTGAAATACAGTCACATTCTGAGGCACTAGAGGTCAGGACTTCAAAGCATGCTGAACGGTACTGCCCTCCCACGAGGGCTCCCCGCTGGGCTCTTGTTACGTTTTTCTCTTTTAAGAACATACACATTGCTGTGGGCTCAGTTGTGCCCCCCCAACACACACGCACAAATTTGTGTATTGCAGTCCTAATCCACAGGGACAGGCCCCTGGCTGTGCTGAGACACCTGAGGGCAGGACTTCATCACCCGCTAGCTGAGCAACGTTCTACGGCGGGTTGCCGTGCAGCCAGAGGGCGGTTAGATGCTTCCGTCAAGCAAGGAACAAGTGCAAGCTTCGAACCAACAAACCCCGGTCCTAACGAGCCTTGGGCAGGTGACTCAATGTTGCTGACACGCAGTTGTCCCTTCTGTACAATGGGGCAAACCTGTCCTGAACACTTCATGGGGAAGCAGGGGAGAGCAAATAAGATAAAGCAAATACAGGGCAGTCTCCCATGAGCTATGAACTGTAATTATGCCAAATAAGGGAAAGTTATTATAACTCATGTTTCTTTCTCCTTTTGAGTAAACTAACATGTCCCCCACCAAAAGAGGACTTCTCCAAAAGCGTGGCTATCATCGGTGGTGTTTCTTAAGAGCCGGTGTCTCATGGGCCCGTATGTCACCAGCTGTACTTGTCCTGGGACCTGAATGAGCTCCGGGGGGGGTGGGGGGTTGTGATTGTTCCAATGAATGGTACGTGTAAAGGGTTCATCCCTGCTGGGTCGGGGAACTGCTCCTGCAGAGGGAGACGTGGGGCCTGAGCTGAGTCCCCAGCAATGCAGCGGACATGACCGGGCACTGGCATTCCCAGGGGAGGAGATGCAGGGCAGAAGTCTGTGATAGGTGTGGGCAGATCTGTAGAAGTAGTCCAGGGTGATGGGTCCTGGCCAGCCCCTAGAACTGGGTTTGAATCCAGCCGCACATCTGTGGACAAGGTTCTTAGCCTCACTGTGCCTCAGCGTTCTTATCTGTAAAATGGGAACCATTATGGTGCCCGCCGCATAAGGTTGTTGTGGGCTTTAAGTGAGTTTTATATGAAGAGGTCTTAGAGAGGTGGCTGGGCCATGGTGAGTGGCCAAGGAGCATTAGCTGTCACAGTTCCCCCTGTTCCTTCATTAAGCATCGACTAAGCAGCTGGAATGTGCTCGGCACTATGCTAGGCACACAGCCTTGCCCTCCAGAAGCACACAGTATGCACAGATGTGAAACCACTTAAACAACTAATCAACAGTCTCTCAGAGATAAGCCCAACACCTTATGGAAACCAGGAAGAGCACGTGACCTGGCCTGAGTGGAAGTGGAGGGAGGACGGACATGGGATGGCAAGTCAGGAAAGCATCCCAAAGAAGGTGTCACCTGGTCCAGTCTTAAGGAGTAGGAATATCTTCAGAGGGGGCTAAAGGTAGGAGGGCACCACTTGCACAGAGACATGGGGGGGGCAGCGTGGTCCCCATGGCAACCAACCAGCAGTTCTGGGTTGGAGGAGTTTATGCCTAAGTAGAGATGACAAAGGACACATCTGAGCGCCAGGCGGTTCAGGTGCCCTGCCAAGGCCTTGGACTCGATCCCATGTGGGGCTGAGCAGGGATTAGCGTACTTAGATTTGTGGCTTAAACCTGACCCCAGCAAGAGGCGGAAGCAGAGGGGAGAACACTAGAGGGGAGAATGGAAAGTGAGCCATGAGCAGACAGGACCAGGGCCATAGAGATGGGGATGCAGACAGAGCAAGGAAACCAGGAATACTTACAAAAGACATGCATGGCATGAGGTGACCAGGTGACTATGTGAAGAGGGAGAGAGAGTGTTGGGTCCATGAGGGTGCCTCAGAAAGAGAAAGAGAAGGGGGGTCAGAGGAGGACGAGTCAGCCATGCTGGTAGGGGGTCCAGTTCTTAGTCTCGAGCATGGAGCATGGAGGCAGCAGCCCAGGGAGAGGGAGCAGAAGATCAGAGCAGAGGCCTAGCCCAGAGTCAGGGGAGGCGCAAGTGTCCAGGGATGAGGAGAGACAGTGAAGGGACCTCCAGGAAGCCAGGGAGGACAGGACGTGGCAAGACTTGGCCACAGGGGGGCAGTAGAGTGCCCTCGGAAGGTGGGCAGTGACCCAGGCAGAGCGTGAAGAGGGGAAGGGGTGGCTAGGAAGCAGCCTAGCACGTGTGGACCATCCTCTGGAAGATGTGAGTGAAATGGGGAAGAGAAAAAGATATGAAGTAGAATCGGGGGAGAACTAATTTTTAAATGGGAGAAGTATGAACTCGGACCAACGGGGGCAGAGGTGGAGGACGGGAGGAAAAAGTGCTGCCTGAAAGGCCCAGCCCTCGGGAGGTCAGAGGGCATGAGTGCCAGCCTGGGATCCTTTGGGGGTAAGTGACAGAAAACCTGATCTACCCTGACCTAAGAAACAGAGAATCTGTTGGCTCACGTAACTGAAACATTCCAAGGTAGTCTGACTTCTGGCACAGCCCGATCTAGGGGCTCAAGCGGGATCACAGGATGTCTTCTCTCCCTCTGTCTCCTGTCTCAGCTTCCTCCCTGTCGACCCCATTCTCAAACAGATGCACCTTTTTTTATTCTTCTTTTTCAAAAGATATAACTCACTTATAAAATTCACCCTTTTAAAATGTACAATTGCACTTAACAATTATTTTAACTATGTTGACCAGGTTGTGCAACTCTCACCTCTATCTGATTCCAGAACATTTCCATCACCACCACCACCACCAAAAACCTGTACCCACTAGCAGTCACTCCCCATTTCCCCTGCTTCAGACCCCTGGTGAGAGGCTATCTGTGGCTTTGGGAGGAGTATATTCATATCGGAGGCAAATAACTTGCAAAACTATTTGTGAAAATAGCTCGTGGAGTCTCAAAAATCATATCCGGGTTGGTTTATCTAGTTGGTAATAGGTAAAAACTTTTTCTTGTGCTCAGAAATTATTTTTCAGTCCCTAAATTCCATCTTTTTAACATGCACTGGCACTATTTTTACTTAAGATCTTTGACCCAATTACCCAGGCATTTCAGTCCTCCAGAAATGATGAAACAATGACTAAAGAGTTTTACCGTGACTGAAATCACCATCGGCCTAATCAATAAGTAACAGGAACTGAGGCATAGTTAGCCTGGGGCAGCATCGGTGTTATGCAAAATGCTTAATGATCCACACCACACAGGAGCTGATCCATCAGGGCAGATAGCAGCTGTCAGCAGCCTGGTGCATCCGTTCCAGGCAAACCATCCAGAGAGTGGGGCCCAAGAGCCACTGGTCATTCCTGCACTGCCAGACCCTTGCATTATGTGGGCGACAAGCACCAGGGCTGGATGAGTAGAAGGAGAAGCCAGGACATCACCCCAGCACAGTGTCTGACCAGAACCCCCAAGAACAGGCTCATGAAGAGGAGGAAAAGGGCTGTTCCTCCAAATCCATGGTCTGTGTTCCTCTGCCTACTGCAGGGTCTGCCTCTTTCATTACCTGCAACTTCGAAGATTGAGGGTCTGTGAGATGTAAGATAAATTCTTTTGGGTGTGAGTGTGAGAGTGAAGGTGGTAGAGGTGATGGAAATGGTGTTGGTGGTGGGGGCGGTGTTGGTGGTAGAGGCGAAGGTAGTATTGGCGATGGTGGTAGGCGAGGTGGTGGTGGGAGGAGATAGTGATGGTGGTGGAGTGGGTGATGGCGATGGTGGTCGAGGGGGTTATGGTGATAGTGTTCACAAAGTGTAGACTTGGATTTGCACATTTTATAGGCCCCAAGCTCCTCCTTCCAGGGCAGCGCCACAATGCAGCCCCTGAGCACACCCTTGAGGGCCACATTTCCAGCTCCTGGCACTTCCGTCATGAGGGTCTGAGCAGAGGCCGGGGAGCTGATGTGTGGCAGCTCCCCACAAGTCCTCCCTCGGTGGCTGGAGCACAAGGTCTGCCAGCTGCCTCATTTGGAGCCAAGGAGCCCCCTCCCAGGATGTGTCACTAGGCAGATATGCCTGTGAAGCCGACCCATGGCTATCCCACTAGGTTTTTCATACTGCCGAGTTGTGAAATACTAAAATATATATATTAATCTCTGCCTCCAGTGTCCACTAATATTTGGTCTCTGAGCCCAGTTCCCAACACAGAGCTCTTAAAACCCTTGTAATTTCTTGGGTGACAGGAGGCTAGGAGGAGATGACTTTTGGAGGCCTCCTGGATGGGAGCGGGTCACCAGAAAATCCAAGCCATGATTACAGGCTTAAGCCCCAACCACCATCCTCCAGAGAAGGGGACTGGAGCAAGGAAATGGGTTCATAATTCGTCATGACTGTGTGAGGAAGCCGCCATAAAAAGCCCAGAAGCACGGAGCTCGGAGAGCCTCCAGGTGGTTGAGTACGTCTATGTGCCCGGAGGGCAGTGCATCCCGACTCGACAGAGACAGAAGCTCCCGCACTTGGAACCCTTCCAGTCCTCACCCTCTAGATCCCCTCACCTGGCTGTTCATCCAGGCCTTTAAAATATCCTTTGTAATAAATCAGCAGGAGTAAGTAAACTGCTTCCTGGGTTCTGTGAGCTGCTGAAATATACAATTTCGAGGAATGACACCCGACTCATTTTTTCTGGAAACAGCCCGTGTGCCTGAAGAAAAGGGCTCTGCTTCCTGAGACCATGGCCAGCTGAGTGGCACAGCTTCCTGAATGTTCCTTCCCCTTCTCGCTGCCTCGAAGCCATGCCCCCTGCCTCGTGCTGCCCTGGGATTACGGCCCAGCCCACCCCCTCTCAGAAAGTGTTAGCCCGAGAATCTGCCCCAGGCTCTGTTTTCTAGAACCATCTGGAAAGACAGCTACCTAAAACCCTCCTCCTCACTTCCAGGGGTATAGGTAAGAAGTTTGGGGTTGGAGGTAGGAGGGGGGATAAGTTTGAAGAGTACTGCCTGGGTCAGCACTAGAGATATGAAGTCTGACCTGGGGATGAGCTATTACAGTGGGAAAGTATGAGCTGGCACTGGCGGGCCTGGGACAATGATTGGATGGGGACAGGAGAGGAACTATGATAGCTGTGTTTGGGATCTCAGTCTGAGAGCCAGTAGGGCAGTTAATAGAAATAGGAGAGAAGCTGGGAATTGAGCATGGTGTTAGGGTAAGACAGACATGGAGACCAGTCCAAGCTCTGCCATTTACTAGCTGTGTGCCCTCGGGAAGATCACTTGTCATCTCTGGGCCTCATTTCCTCACCTCTAAGGTAAAGACAGTGATGACCTTTCCCCTGTTTAAGCAACGAATGGAAATAATATTCAGCACAGAATGCAGGCCACAGCCCGAGTTAGATAAATTAATGCGTCGTCTTGTCTTTATGGTCTTGGCCCAGCTGCTGAGTTTCCTCAACTGCACAGTGGTTGGGACTGAATCATGACCTCCAAGGTCCCTCTCCACCTGCCCATCCAGGGGTAGACAGAGGGCCCCAACACTTCCTGGCGCACTGGCTGGTGAACCAAGGGGTGTGGGAAGCCTCCAGGTCTGTGGAGAAAGTTCCCTCAGAGCCCTTGCCCTTGCCCATCCAGGACCCACAGGGTGGGGAGGTGGGGACCGGACAGGGGGACCCATTCCCGGCTCCTCCTGGTGCGGTGTCTCTGACTGTAATTGGTGTGACCCTACACTAGAATTTCCTGGGGAGCCTGATGGAAGTGCAGATTCCTGACCTCCTTTTGACCAGCCAATCAGACTCTGGGGATGGGCCTGGCACCTGAACTTGAGTACCCCCCCAGCGATTCTGCGGCCCACTAACCCCTGAGAACCAGCATAAGGACCCCAGACCCAGGAGCCCAGGGTCAAGTGTGACTTCTTTCCTCCCAATGTGCTGAGGCTGAAAGGGCCTTGACTTATCAGGGCTCTCCTTCCACCAGGAGCCTGACCAGAAAAAGTACCCTTGTCCATCTCCCCCTGCAACCCCAGCTACACTAGCACATGCCCCCTTTTTATCTACCTCCTTCAGGAATCGGTCTCTCTCTCTCTCTCTCCCTGACTGTGTTTCTCTCCATGTCCGTCTTCCCTGTCTCTCTACTTGCATGTCTCCCCCCCTCATCTCTCTCTCTCTTTTGATTGCTCTCTTTGCTCCTCTCTTCCTGTTGTTCTCTTCTTCTGTCTCTGTTTGTCTGTCTCTGTCTCTCAGTCCTGCTATTTCTCTGTCTGCCTCTTTCTCTCTCTCTTTTCTCATCTCTCGGTCCCTCCATCTCTTTGTCTCTCTCTGTCTCTGTGTCTCTGTCTCTGTCTCTCTGTATCCCCGGTTTCTCTTTGTATTCCTTTCCCTGTCTTCTCCGTCCCTGGAGGCCTCCAGGTTGCTGGCTGGGAACAGATGGCTGTCAGGCCTTGGCCAGAGGCACATGTCATCACAGGCTCCTCCCTCCGTAGCAGCTTTTCAGCCACCACCTGGGGAGTGCAAACTGTCCTGCCACCAACAGGTCTCTGTCATCACTGTGCTCCAGGGCCTGGCGCAGCCCCGGGCCCAGCCTGCCTCAGGTAACCCTGTGACAGGCAAGGTCCCCATGCTGCTTATGCAACAGCCCCTCCGGGGATCAGAGGCCTCAAGGGAAGGGCAGGGGGATGGGGGGAAGACCTGCACCCAACAAGCTTATCCCAGGCGCAGCCCTGGGAGCTGGGGGTCCTCCATGGACACAGGCCAGCCCTGACGTCTCTCCCTGAGAGGCATGGTCAAGGCCTTCACCCTGGTCCCCTTGCATACCAGGACATGGGGGAGAAGAAGCCAGACCGGCAGAAGAGTCCTAACGCCCCCTGCCTGGTTTCTCCCAGACCAGAAGGGTGGGACCCGCAGCGGCTGCGGACCTTAGGCCAGCCCAGCCCCAGCTCAGTCTGCAGAGAGTGCCGGTGTCTGGAAGGAAGCCGGGGCTCCCTGCTCCCGTTGCCCATCCTGTGTTCTGGCCGTTCCTCTCCCTTCCTTCCTGGAGCAGACCTCAAGGCAGCCTGGGGCAAGCCTCTGCACTGGGCGTCACAGGATCCCTCATTTCCTGTGGGCCGAGCAGGAGACCAGCTGCTGAATTCGGAACAGCTACGTCAGGCAGAAATCAACACACCCGTTGTTCGGAGGAGACACAAAGGCCCAGAGAGGTGACGTGAGGCTTCCAAGGTCCCACCGCACCAGCAGGGGACCCCGAGTGGTCTCGTTACACACCCGCACACAGCCCTGGGACTGCTTTAGGGGAACCCGTGCTGCGGGCGGGAGGTAGGCCGCTCGAGGACGGCGCAGATGGACGGCAGCGTCTTGAGAGCCGCGCTCCTGCACACGAGTTCACAGTATACACGCCGCCCCCCGATATTCCTGAGGCCCCGCTGAGACGTGCATGTATGGGGGCTGTTTCTGTCCTTGCTCCTCCCATCCAGTGTCCCAGAGGTGCCCCAACAGTGAGGGAATGGCTGCCTGTCTGTGGTCGTGTCCCACGTTCGGGGACGGGACTGGCCCCATTTCAGAACAGGCACCACTGAGTGCCAGCCACGTGCTGGGCCGAGCCCTGCACCCCCTCACTTTGTCTTTTACCCTGGGCTGAGGGCTTGACTGCGGCCAGGTTACAGATCAGAAGACCGAGGTTCCCACTTCCCTGGCAGTGCTGGGATGGGAGCTCCCTCGTAAGTGACCTTTTTAGGATGAAATAAAAATAGCTAGCAGGACCCCCCACCACCACCCCCCCCACCAGACCCAGGGAAGTGAAGGGGAAGGCAGAGCCCAGGGGAGGCGGGAGAGGCTCTGCTGGATGGAACCGGCCTAGCAGGTGTCCAAATGCCCGAGGAGCCGAGAGCAGTCCCCGCCATGTGGGCTCAGAGGGAAGGCCTCAATTTTGTGGTTTTCATGCATCTAGGAGGCCACTGAGCCTGGGAGCTTCCTCCGGGGCCTGTCCTTCCCTGTCCCCGGCCCCCTCCCTTCATCCCTCCTGCTGGAGGGAGGACAGGCAGGATGCAGTGGGAGAAGGCTGGCTCATGTTTCCCCCCCTCTTCCTGGCAGGGATTACATGGTGAGCAAGGAGGACAGCTGAGCTGGCAGGTGGGTGGCATGGTCATGCTGAGGGAGAAGGCTGGGGAGGAAGGACGGCTGAGGTAACTGGGGCCTCGGGCAGCCCGTCTCCGCACACATCCCCTCTTCCCAGCCCCTCTGGGGCCACGGGACCCAGCTCCAGTACCTGGGCGCCTGCATTCCATTCCCCCAAACTCTGCTCCACAGGGTAGGCAAAGCCAAAGCGTAATAGTATCTCGACATACAGACTGACTTCAGAGAATAGAAGACCCGCAAGTTTGGGAGAGACAGCGAGGCGCATGTGAATAAGACCTGTGTAATTCTAGAATCTCTCATTTGCATGCCCCTCACCTGGCCGCCATCCTATCCCCCACTCCACAAGCTCCACAGCTGTTTCTAGAAACGCTCCGTCTGGTCAACTGCAGAGCCACTTAACCCCGCCCAGAGCCCTCTCCCTGAGTTGTCCATAGAGCTCGTGGTTGCTCGGGCCGCCCACCTAACCATCTGGAAGTTCTCCAGCCTTGGGACGGTGGTTGTCAGCACCTACAGTTCACCGGGTGGCCGGGGAACAATTTAGTGGCATCAAACAACAAGAAGTGGGTATGGATCCAGAAAGTGCCGGGAGTGATATGTCAGTGGGAAACTGTACCTCCTAGGTGCCAGAGGGGCCTAGGGCTGGGGCTCGTGGACCCCTGGCTGAAGCCCTAACAGATGGGGGGGTGAAGCCGAGCTCTCCTCCCTGGGGCTATGCCGGGGCTCCAGAGCCCCCAACCCCTCAGGAGGAGAGCTTGGACCAGACACGCAGAGCAAAGCTGGACGTTGGGCTGGTGTGCGAATGCCTGTAGATCTGCCTAAGCTGCTTGGTGCATCGGGGCAGAGAGACTCCAGGGCCAGGAAGCTTCCAGAAGGATGCTGGATCTGGCCCAGCCACCAAGGGATGCTCCAGTTCCACATCAAACAGGTACAGCCAGGCATCCGACTCCAGCAGCAGTGCGCGCCCCCCTCCCCCCAACCTCCTTCTCGCTGGTCACCACAGGAGGGACTGTGTGTTCCTATCCAAATACACTTCAGGCAACGCGGTCCGGAAGTCAGCTGTCACACAGACTGCTTTCCACTTGTCCTGGACCTGTTTGCTTCAGGCTCTCATTCTGATGCTCTGTGTTAGCAAGCATGTTCAATCTCGCCCTGCTCTTCATGTTTTATTCATGTGGAACACGTGCCCTGAGTCCCAGGTCCTCATCTCTAAAATGCAGGAAACTACCTCCAAAGGTTGTTGGAATAAGTAAGACTAGTGAAAGCTCCTAGCACGGGGCCCAGCACAGGGCGCGTACCCAACACATATTTTTTCCTTCCTTCCTTCCCTCCCTCCCTCCCTTTCTTATTTCTTGCCTTCCTTGTGCTCCACCAGCCCTCTCTCTCTCTTTCTTTCCATTATTATCTTCCCAAATTGCAGGGTCTAAGTATCTTGGTTGATCCTCCTGCAGCCCCCTCTTCTCCCTTATCTCCCCGGGACTCTCTTCGATTCCACTGCTCCCTTCAAACGTGGATCCACACTGTTTTCTAGGTCAACTATGAGAGAGACTCATTCATCTCTGTGTCCCCCACAACACCAGACACAAGGCCTGGAACACAGTATCTCGTTCCGGGTGGGACGAAGGAAATGGTAATGGGTGGGATGGGGTGGGGTGCAAATGCGCGAACAGATGAATGAGTGGATGGGTGGAACAAGTTAGATGGAAGGGATAGGAGAATGGGGTTGGCAGAGAGATTGAGAGGTGATGCTCAAGTCGAGAGGAAGGTATGGGCGAACGAATGACTAAGTGAGAGATGGATGGATGAGAGGGGGACTGGATGGCCCGGATGCATCGACGTGAGAGAGCGTGTGAAAGCACAGATTGTTGGATGGATAAATGGATGGACAAAAGCCCGTGCCATGGCTGGCTTTGCACTGAGGCAGGGAGGTGCAGAGAGCTCATGTCGATGTTTTTCATCCCAAATCAATGTTTTTGCTGCGTCCTTCTGCTCTCACACTGTGAAGATGTGGCGGGGAAGGAAGGGAGTGGCTGACAGCAGCTGGAGCCATGTACTATCTTCATTGCAGATTTGCCAAGCACCGGCTTGGTTAGTCCAGCCCCCAGGCTGCCAGCATCCCAGTGCTCAGAGCCGCAGGACCGCAGAAAGGCTGAGGGCACCCTGGCCCCTCCCTGGCCACTTCTACCAGTCTTATCCTGGGGAGATGCGGCTCAGAAGGGAACTGACTATGTGAGCAGTGCTGATTGTCCTCGTGCTCAGCACCAAAGGCTGGAAAGTTCACCTGGAAAGTTCAAGTTCACCTCCCGGTCTGCCTCTGCCACAGGGCGGGCTTGCACATAGGCTGTGCCGAGGTTTGGCTGCGAGTGGCCTCTATGCCGCCCTCGCTAAGCCCAGAGCTCTTGAGAGCCGCTGTACCCTCCTCATTGCCTCATTCCAGGGACAGAGTTCCTGACACAGAGCTGGCATAGGAAAAAATGTTTGTGGTTAAATAAAATGGATAACGAGTCTTAGACACTACTGACTGTCATTTCGGGGAGAGAGGGATGTATTGGAAAACAATGGTAGACCTTGATCTAGGACACTGAGCTTGAATCTCAGCGCCACCGCTTCCCAGCTGTGTGGCCTTGCACAAGGGTCTGCATCTCTCTGAACCTCCATTCCCTCACCTGTGAAATCAGGATAAGAGTTGATACGGCTCAACTCTGTGCTGGGCTGTGAGAGTCTCATTTGGAATCGGCTTCTCATGTCCTTTTGAGTCACCCCCACCCGGGGAGCCTTGATAGCCAAGCCCCAAAGCTGATCATCCCTTCTGCTCAGCCTTGTCGCCCAGAGGGTAGAGTGGGGTCTGTTGGAAGGGGAGCTGCAGGCCACAGGAGGGGAACACGTCCCACTTTCAGATTTCTCTAACTGGGGCTATGCATAATCACCCTGACCTCGATCTTTCTTGGTGAATTATGGAAAAAGAGTTCTCTGAAAATGAGGCATGTGCAAAAGTTCCACCGGGCTCCGTCCTCCCCCTCATTTCACCCTTTCCAACTTAATAAGGACCATGGTTTATTAGCTGTTCCTGTCCAGTTCTTGTCCTGTGCCGGCACACGTGAGACTAAAAATACCCGTGGCTCCTATTAGAAGCTGTGCCCTGGGGACAGGCAAGGCTGGAGGCTGCACTGACACTGGAAACTGGCTCCTGGTGCCCCCTGGGATCCAGGCCACAGCGCCCATCCCGTTTGGGGCCGACCGGCACCACGCCTCATTCCAACAATCGCCAGGGGTCTTCAGGAATGATCAAAAGGCTATTCTGACTTCCTTTGTATTTTCATGCAGACGCTCCAGGGCTGTCTTCTGTGACCCTCCTCACCACCTCATTAGACAACCTCCCACCACCCAGGAGTGAGTGCTCTCTCCCGCGGGACACACGGACACACGTCGCTCAGAGCCCTGCCCTGAGCCCCGCCTCCGGAGAGGCTGGCCTCAATCTCAGCCCGCTGGTGGAAGAGACCTCTGTGCCCTTTTTCACTAAGCAGGCAGAATGGCAAGTGTGTTAGGGTTGGTGGGAGCCGTGGGCCCATCTAGAAGCCAGTGTGGACTCACTGGGAAAACTGTGCGATCCCATTTGTTGATCCTGGCTCAGTGTCAGTAAAATGGGCGTAAAGTCATCAGCCCTGCCTCGGGCTACCGTGAGAACCCGTGAGTTTGTGGACGTCAAAATGCAGGCTTCTGTACAGGGATCCCTGAGCACCAGGGAACAAACTGAAGCAGGAAGTCCGCAGGAGGACCTCTTATTTCCCTCAGAGAGGCGGATCGAGGAATATGCAAGGGGTATTTCAATAGCTCGGCAATAAACACTTGGCGAAGCTGGAGAGGTAATCTCTCCATGGGCTTTCATGTGCCACTGGATACCTCTCTTGGCACGGCCGGAGATATTTTGGAAGTGGTGGTGAGAGACAAATTGATTCTCATCATCTCCATCCCCAGGAAAAGGCCAAGAATGCCATAGTGTATAAAGATTCCAAAATTCAAACTCCCCGGGACTTGGGATGTGGTGTTCCCGCACTTGCACATCGTGATGTACGAGGAGATGGGATTGTACTAAACTATGGACTATGGACAGGAAAAATAGGGAGAATCGATGAAGGCGTCACAGATAGAAATACTGAAACGGGCTGTCAGGCTGGTCAGGGAGAGAGACATGCCAGAAAGGCGGAGAAAGGGAACGGTGTTTAACAGAAAAGTCACAGCTCATGGCACCTGGTTGGGGCGGGGCGGAGGCAGCTGCATGGGACTGAGCAGTGTTGTTAGAACCGAGCACTCCCCCGAATTCATGCTCCAGATGGTTCTGTCAGCAGTGGGAGAAGGTGCCTTTAGAGCTGCTTGTCCTCGGTTAACCTCCTCTTCCATTCCCTGATGGTCTGAGAGAAAGGCAAAGAAGAGCAAACACTATAAATCTCCGGAAGGCTGGTATGCCTCCGGGCTACAGGGAGAAGTCGTGGCTGGAGAGGAGCGTTCATTCTGTCCAGTTTGAGTCAAACATTTATTGAGCACCTCCTGTGTGTGATACACATGGAAGGCCCACTGTGGGGGGAGAGGGGGATGGGAGGGGACTCAGGAATGAGGAAGACCATGACCCGGCCCTCCAAGAGCTTAATGCGGTCTGAGGCCAGGCAATCACTTCATCATACACTTTGCTATGAAATAGAAGAGACCTGAGGTAGTTAGGAAGAGTATTTTTTTTTCAAACTAACATTTATTTTTTTTAAGGTTTTATTTATTTATTTATTTGACAGAGAGGGAAAGAGAGAGAGCACAAGTAGGTGAAGTGGCAGGCAGAGGGAGAGGGAGAAGCAGGCTCTCCGCTGAGCAGAGAGCCTGGGGGCTCAATGCCAGGACCCTGGGAT
Organism: Potos flavus; assembly: GCA_028534135.1. Lineage (NCBI taxonomy): Eukaryota > Metazoa > Chordata > Mammalia > Carnivora > Procyonidae > Potos > Potos flavus. The sequence continues at coordinate 79,121,191 of CM052898.1, read as the reverse complement.
CATGACCTGAGCCGAAGGCAGAGGCTTAATGACTGAGCCACCCTGGCGCCCCTTAAACGAACATTTAAATGTCCGTGGCATTCCAAAAAGGGAACTGAGGACGGTTAAAAAGAGAGGCACCACAGAGAACTGGCATCCTCCAGGAGCTCCAAGAACCACGGCGACCAGGCAGGCTTCAGGGTGGAGGTGAGGGCCAGCGTCGGACTTCAAAGGATGGCCACACTGTACTTGTCAGGAATGTCCAAACACGCATTTCAGGAAGAAGTGACAGCAATAACAAATTCAGAAGTGGGAGCGAGCCAAGCCAGGCTGGTCAAGGCAGCACAGGGAGTGCGTCCCAGCTTCCGAAAAGGCTTCTGGGAAAGTTCTCTGGGCCCCCGTGTAATAGTTTGTCCATATCAGCAGAAGCGAGGGTGTGAAGAGTCTTCGACGTGGTCTGTGCTCTTTACCGAGTTGTGCCACTTTCTGTGTGCCCCTCCCCCACTGTACCAATGCAGAATACCATGTCATGTCTACAAATCACCTGCAGAAAGCCTTTCGTGTACTGGCTTTGTCTATCACATCTCTCTAGAGAAGAGAGAAACCTACCTCCTGGGATCTCTGGAGGGCTGAAAGGGTTAAGACGGGTGGTCGCCACTATTTCTTAGGAAAAACAAAAATGTGAGTCAGGACACACCCCTTCTGGTGAAAACCTCACCCACCAGAAGCAAGCCTCCCCCAGTCAACCATTCCCATCTCCAAGACAGCTCCGGGCTCAGGACCATTGGGACACGGATGCATCCCATCTTCAAGCAAGAGAGTGGAAGCAGCGTAGATGACAGTAGGACCTGACTGAGTATTAATGTAATGGAGGATAAAGGCAACAATACACCATTTTGACTGTTCTTTGTCTTTTGGCGTCCTGAAATTTCCAACTCGTTGTGATTAAAACAATTAAAGGTCTGCCCAAGAATAGAGATAGCCCCTGGTTTGTCAAATCCTAAGACAAGGACATGGATGCATCTGTTAGGTCAGATTGTGGAAGTTCTCGAATTCCATGTTGTTCAAGATGGTGACAGGATGGTGGGGCTAGTATGTTGAGGAAAGCCTAGAAGCAGAAAGGCCAGGTAGGTGTGTTTGGGGAGTAATAGGCACGGCTGTGGCTGCAGCATATGTGAGTTGGCAGGGAAAGGGGAAGAGGTGAGTCTACAGAAGGAGGCTGGACCCAGGGTGTAAATCACAGGCTGAGGGTCTGTTCTCAGTCCCATTGGTGGAGGGAGGGGTGCAGGTGTTGAACAGAAGGCATCGACCCTCCGAATGATACTGCATAGCCTCAGTCTCTCCTGCTCCCCCTCCCCTTTCCAGATACACCCCAACGCCTTCCTGTGGTGTGCCTCTCCGCCGAAACAGGTAGCGTGGATGAGAGGATGGGTCAACAGAGGCCGGTGGGGGTGTATGAAGAAAGAGGAGAGCATCTCATCTTTCTGCCTGTGCTGCTGGCAGGGAGCAGCCATACAGGCCCAAGAAGCCAGCTAGGGACTGAGGGCTGTGGCTGGGATCCTCTGAGGAGTGGGTCCAGGTTCTGGACAGCCTCAGGATCCAGGAGCAGCAGCATTTTCCAGAACAGCCAACGTGACACAGCCCCCATTTTGTGGATTTTTTCCAAAGCAGTGTCTTCCCTGCATTTTTGTCCCCCAGGAAACGTATGTCAACACCTGGACACATTCCAGGTTGTCACAACTGGGAATTGGGTGGTATTGGCATCTAGTAGGTAGATGCTGCTAAATGTCCTACAAGGCACAGGACATCCCCCTACAACAAGCAATTCTCTGGCTCCAAACGTCTGTAGCACCGCAGACGAGAAGTCCCTCTCCAAAGGCTCTGTTTTCAGGAATCCTGGAGAGGCAGGAGGCCCCTAGACCGCTTCCTAGACCTCTGTTGATACATCCCTAGGTCATCATTGCCTCCTTCAGGGGCAGTTCTGGAAAGGGATGCCACATGAGCAAGCTCCTAACAGTGACACTCTCTAGCGGGGAACAAGGGAGAAGGATGGGAATGCAAATTCAGGCAAAGGGGCTTCAGCTTCCCTGCCCTTCCCACTCAGCCCCATTCGGTAGCGAGAGGTGCTACCCAGAAGCTTTGCTGGGACCTACACCCTTGAAGGATCTAGGACACACTGTCCCAGGTCAGATGAGGGGATGCTGCCTGGGCAGTCTCCAAGACCCCAGGGACTTTGCACAACCCATCATCCTTACTTTCCTAGCCATCTAAAGAGCAGCAAAGTTCAGCCAGCCTCCTGGCCATGTGCACACACACACACACACACACACACACATGCAGATATGACAGTAAAGGACAGCCCTCACTGCATGAGGAAACCTGCCGTGGGAGTCACCCATTACCCCAGTCCCACAGCTCAGTTCCCTAGGGACTCCAATTCAGCACTGTCAGAAACCAGTGACATCTCCTTTCATCAGATGCCCAGTGAGCGAGGAGGTGGCGGGGACACAACAAGGCAGTGGCCTTCACTGGCAGACAAACCTTGAGTCAGTGGAGAAAGACCTTCAGAAGCTGAGGGTATATCTGTGTGGCTCCATCACTGACCTGTCGCCTCGCCTGTCCGTTCCCTCACCCCTAAAATGAGGTACGAATGAGAGCTACCATTGGGAGACCACGTACTGCGCGCCAAGCAGCTCAAGCACACGTCATTCTCACAACAGCCCTGTGAGAACCTGTATTATGCCCACGAGAGGGGCGGGGACATGGGGGGAAACGGCTTGTCCACGGTCACATGGGCATCGAGCGGCGGAGCTAGGACTGGAATCTAGCACAAGACAGTCGGCCTCCAAGGGGAAAGTAGGAGCTCTCAGGGACCATGCTGCAAGCCAGCGTCACTACACTCCAGTGGGAAGGGTCCTGGAGCAAAGGCTTCCATGTGCACAGCATTTATTAATGGTGGAAACTTAAGTTAGGGGACTGGCCCGGGTTGGGTGGGCCCACCGTGCCAAGGGCTACCAGGCAGATGCGGCTGTAAACACTCCTGAGACCCGGAGCCAAAGGCCCTACTGCTGCTGCTGGCTGGCCTGGCCAGGCCCCACTAAAAATAGATGGGCTCTCAGGTCCGGCTCCCTGAGCACAGCGGGCAGGCTGCTCTCTGCCCCAGCCTCCTCCTCGCCCCTCCCCCCTGCCCCACCAAGCATGAGCCAGGCTTCTAGAAGGAACAGAGATGTTAAGACTTTCACCACAAGCCAGAAAGAACTGTTAAGTTGATGCCCAGTGGTCATGTTCCAAGTCCTGGTGCAGCCGTAATCGCAGAGGTCCTGACCCCAATACCCTACCCATCTCCCTCTTACAGAGGAGGCCATCGACCTCCAAAACCCACCCACGAAAGGAGGGGGCTACCCCGTGCTCTTTTTCCTTTTCCAGAACGGACTCGCACTGTTGACAGCGCTGTGTGATTTCGGCGTTTGCAGCAGCTTCCCGAGGCGGTCCGGGAACCCCTGGAGACCGCGGGGGACCAGGCAGCGCGGGGCCAGCCGGGGACCAGTGGCCGAGCCCGGGACCAGCGCTCCAAGCGCACGAGGCGGGAGGCTCTCTGGAGCCGGCGGCTGTGCCGCCCGCGGCCCGGGTGCAGGCCAGGGCTCGGCTGGGGATTTCCTTTCAAAGGTGACTTAGAGCGGCTTCATTAGGGTAGCGCCCTCCCGGGCGGGCCCTAATGGCGTGTTTGGCAGAGTCAGCGAAACGCGGCGCCCGGCGGCTCGGCGGCGGGGGAGCGCCCTCTCCCGCGCCCTCGCGGTCTCCCGCGCCGGCCAGCGGCGCGCACGGGGCCATTTGCAGCGCAGGCAGCCTCGAGAGCGGCCGCGGCGCCACGGCAGGGAGCGAAGCGGCACCATGGAGCTGAAGAAGGACAGCAACGCCGTGTCCATCGACATGCTGCTGATCGTGCACTCGGAGAAGCGGCGCGCCGCGCAGGGCACGCACTCGGACCGGCAGGCGGACTCCGGCGCGCTGCCGCAGCGCAGAGGAGGTAACGCACGCCCGGCCCGGACCCCCTGGACCCCCGCACCTCGGCCTCCTCAATCCCGAGACCCGCCCGCCGGGGGGCGCCTCACGCGCCCCCGGACGAGCTCAGCGAGACCTACCCTCACCCCGCCGCTGCCTGTGCCTCTGCGCCCTGGCACCGGCGTCCTGTGGCAACGTGCAGCCCCGTGATTGCCCCGGGTTGACTCCCCGCGCTGGCTGGTCGGTGCTTCCGTCAGCCCCCCGGGGAGCCACCTTCCTCCCAGCCATTCTCTGAAGGGAGCACAGCGGGACTGAAAGATGCCTTGGAGGAAGGGGGCCAAAGCCTCAGGCCTGACCCCTGTGTGCCCGAGGCCTGCTCCTCACATGGCACATTGCAGAGCGCAGGGGACCCAGGGGAATCTGTGTGCTGAATCAGACTTTGAGACAGGGAGCTCCCTTGGTGTCCTTGCATAACTCCTGGCCTCAGTTTCCCTATCTTGAAGCCTCTCCTGGCCTCCCACAGTAGAAGGCATAAAGGGTGGTGTAAAAGCACACAGGCTTGGGTCGGGTCAGCTAAAATCTGCTCTCTTCCACTCTCAGGGATCTATTAATTTCACTCTTCCTACAGACTTTCTGAGGAAGCGTAAACTGGAAAAATAAAGTGACTGTTGATAGAGTAATTGTGGAAAACAGCACTCACTGTAATCTCCAGAGAGGACACACTGAAAAGAATACAGATGGGCAATCACAGAGGTTAGATAAGCCCCTCGGAAGTTAGGGAACAAATCCTAGGTCTAGGAGGAAGCCCTCTGGAGCCTTCCTGGGGGCTGGTGTGAGGTTTGTGCTAGGCTGACCATGGGCCAGTGCTTTGGGAGTGATGTTTAACAGCCCATGGGGGTAGAATGACTTCTGCCTCCTGCCTGCCCTCCAGGTCCAGAGCTCCTTGGGGTCTGCCTCTGGCTCTTCTGTCTGCAGACGCCCTGTGTGCATTGAACACCCACCTTCCACCTGCCCCACGGAAGCAGTGGTGTCATGACTGGCTTGGCCCCCACCAGTCACACAGGCCGGAGCTGCCCCATAGTTCCTGGTGACCTCTTGGGGAAAGAAATAGATTCTGGAGAGCTGTACATGTCATCAGGTATTCCGGTCTCCGGAGGGATTTGGGGCCAGGACTTGTTTGAGTTAGTTGGTTCTTTCTTCTCAGAGCTGCTCCCAGGAGAGGTGGAAATGGCCCACCCTGGTATTTGTAATAAGGGAATTGGCAGAGGCCACCTGCTCCTTGATTGAAAAGAAGCTGCCCCTCCTCCAGATACTGCGGTCCAGAAGGCCTCCCCCAGCGTGTGGCAAGGCCAGAGGGCCCCCAGGAGGCCCAGCTCCTGGTCAGCCTAGGAGTCCCCGCCTCCCTTCCCCGCTCTGATTGCATCTCTCCTAAAGGTTCCAACACTAGAAAGAGAGGAAGGAGAACACAGAGAAGCCTGGGAAATGGCAGGGATCAGGACAGTTCCCAGAGGCGTCCCACCCCTAGCACACACCCTACACGACTCCAGACCGATGCATTTCACACTCATGACCACGACGCAAGGAAAGAAGACCCTGCTTGCCAAGCCGCTTTCTGCTATTTATCTCCAAAATTTTCCTGATGGAGGTTTCTCCCAGACACTAGGCCAGCGGAGAGACTAGTGTCACTTATTTACAATCAGACAGTTCTGTACCAAAGCAGAGGGAGCGTGCCCAGCCTCCGAGCCTGCTGGGCAGTGTTGATGTCTGAGAGACCCGGCTAAGCTGGCCTAAGGGCCCACACAGCCTAAGGCAGGGAAACACTGAATTGAACTAGCTTGTTCCAAGGCCTCCTGTTGGGGCACAAGATCCAAAATGCCCCCACACCTCTTCCAGGCATCTCCTCCTGTCTCCCCTTCAGCCCAGGTCCTTGGCTCTGTGAAGGAGGGCCTGAGCTCCATAATTGTCACAATGCAGAGGGCTGAGTGAAGATGTGATCGAGTGGCTTTCTGCTGTATCCTTGTGGCAGAAAAAAGTCAGAGGGACAAGGAGGCAAAGAGTGTGTGGCGGGCTGCCAACAGATGCTCTCTGCTCTTTCCTCTACGGACCTTCCATTCTCCTTTGCGCAGTGCTTCTCAAAAGCATGCCTGGACACCCTCACCTCCTATCCTGTGCCCTGGAAGAGGTGGCCTAAAGCCGCCTGCACCCAGTCTAAAAGAGCCCCATAGTCAGACTTCATTCCTCCAAGTTGGTGTGATGTGCCCATTCCACTCCACACGGGTGTCAGTGAGGGTTCCGAGCAGTAAGCCCAGATACTGGCTGCAGAGAGCACTGGAGAAAAGAAGAGCATTGGGAAGGGACTGGGGGACTCGCAGGGGTTGCAAGGGCTGGAGACCCAAGCTAGAGGCCAAGCTTCCTGGAACAGCGCCATCAGCTGCCCAGCCGAGCTAGTCTGGTGAGGAAAGCTCTGTTGCCACCAAGGGGCCCTAGGGACTCCTTCATCAGGAGCTTGATCTTACCGCAGCTGCTCCCATTGCCAGAACGTACACCATTTCTGTGCCAGGAACTCAACCTCGCAGTCACCACTTCCAGCCACAACCAGAGAGAGAGAGCGAGAGAAAGAGAGAGAGCAAGCACTTCTCTCTTGCATCATCAGGTCCCAAAGCGGAAGCAGACACGTGCCTCGGGCTGGCTGTGCCTGGGGCACACTTGTCCATGGTGCATAGGTCCATAGCTTGTCCATAGCTGCAAGGGAAGCTAGGAGACTATCATCCAGGGAGAATTTTCACAATTTTCCAACTATCACTCACGTTTCCCATAAGGATAGACCCTCTTTGTCCACCCTCCATCTTACATCATGGTTCTAAAAGTGGGCGATTCCCCACATAGGGAAATAGGCAGGCAAAATGAATGGCAAGCGTCTTCCACAATCGTGCTTCCGTATTCATGCGGCAGAGATGTGGAGTGAAAAATGGACATCTGTACTGGGAAAATTCTCCCTGCGTGATCCTGACAACCAACCTTGCCACCTTTGAAAACTACTGTTCTAGTATTTTCCTTTAATGTTTTAAAGTGCGTCTCATTTGCGGGCAGCCTCTCTCGGATCCTGACAGAGCCGGGTTCCACCAGCCCCACCTCAACCCAGATGCGTTAGCAGCTGGCCCATCACTCGCTGGCCTGGGTCTTCCCACCGTGGAGACCCTCATGCCAGACCCTGTTATTTCACAGGACTCCAGGGCGTCGGAAACGGAATCCGGAGATGGCAGAGATTCGAAGGAAATGACGTGCATGGTAATTCTCTCTTTTCATCTTATTTTCTTTACAGTCTCTGTAATTCAACACATTGAAAAATGACGGGAAGCATTCAATTTCACATGTTTCAAAACTGGCTCTAGATATTAACCACTCAGAAAGTGGCTGCTCGCAATTCAGCCATGCCTCTGGGGCCACTGTGACCCCAGAAAGTTTTCCCTGGCATCGCATCCGCCAATCTCCTGGAGGTTGTGCGACAGGAGGGGAGCGGTGCCGTAAGGTTGAGCTCCCCCTGTGCTCTGGCTACATCTAGGGAAGGACTTGGCGCCATCATTCGGCATGGCGAGGTTTGAGTGTGTTCCCTCTGAAGGTGGGGCTACTCACGTCAGGCCGGGCATCTATCCTTTGAAAATTTTTCCAGAGAGGACAGTGGCCTGTCTGGGGACATTATTACTCCAGGCCTAGGGAGATGGGTGCTGTGTTCCCGTCTGGCTGCAGACCCAGAATATAGTAAGATCTGAGAGAGGTCCGTTTCCAAAGCCTCCTTTCTCTGGTGCCAGCTGTCTATCACCCTGCAGGCCCAGGACAGCTCTGGGAATGCCATCCATGGACTGACCCTACTAGGCCTTACTCTGTACCCTTCAGAGATTCACGAGCCCAGCTTCCAAGAACAAACATCAGCAAAACTGCACCGTGGGCATGTGAGAATTCTAATAAGAATCAGACCTCCGCTCCTGGAGCCCCACTAGGGGACTCAGTCAGATCTGGGCTCATCAAATGCTAGTGCGAAGAACCCTCTGCATATGGGGAATCGGGACCCCAGCTGAATGAGACCAAATGGCTATACTCTGCCGTCCGGACAGTAACAAAAGGGAAGGATGAAATTCTAAAAGAAAATGCGTTCATTCATTCCTCATTAAAGGTCTACAGTGTTTCCTTCGTGCCGGGCAGGATTCTACGTGTTAGGATAAAGACAGTCAAGACCACCTGCCCTCATGGGACCATGTTAATGATTATAATCATAATGCATTTCACTGCAATAGAATCTCAACTCCTTGGAGGTAAAGAGCTTTCCTGTGTCCCCTGCGCTGTGCACGAGGACAGATCATATCCAAGACATGCTCCTGCCCCAGGGACAAGCCCTTGGAGTCCCGGCTCATGGGCATGTACGGTGGGATGGCTTCCTACCCTTGTTTCAGGGCCATAAGACAGTAGATGCGCCTGCTCTACCTGGACCGAAGCAGGTGCCAAAGTTGGCAAAACTAGGCTGCAGGCTCATGAGAATTATAAGAATCAGACCACCAGCAACCTGTCCACTAAATGCACGGCAGCCAATGCAAATATGCATGCTTAGCCAGCGTACAAGCGGGTGAATGGAAAAGTGGGTTGAAGTGGGAGGGAAGAAACACAGCATCTTCATTTGATATAGCTCTCTTGCCTTGAGTTGTCAAAAATTCATCTTAAGGCTTCTCAGCCATGTTATTACGTTAGGAGAAGGTTGAAGTACAGTGAATTTATCCTAGTTTTACCATCTTTAGGTCCCCTGATTTGAGGGAAGTTTAGTGGGAAAATACAACAAAATAAAGAGGATCACGGGGCACCTGGCTGGCTCAGTCAGTGGAGCGTGCGGCTCTCGATCTCCTGGTTGTGGGTTTGAGCCCCATGCTGGGTGTAGAGATTACTTTAAACAAATAAAAATGTTTAAAAAAATAAAAATAAAAAATAAGGAGGTGTGTGAAAGTAGTTCTTGCCAAACCACCGGAGAGAACTGAGAGATTCAAGTAAGTGGAGGCCTGGAGAGAGGCTCTACGGAGCCTGGAAAAGATAAGGGTTGTATCACTCCACCAGTATAGGTAATTTAAAGTAAAATTTTATGTATGTTTTCAAGTTGCACATGTGCATGCAGGCAGAAACTAAAATTACAGCTTCTCTCTGTGTTTTCTAATGGTGAGACTCTGGGTACATACTTCCCTCGCTGGTGTCCAAGGCACCCAGCCCTGGAAACTGGATGGCTTTCATCGTCAAAGGACGCAGCTGATGGCTTGTGCTGGTGGAGTGTGCACAAATGTGGCCGAACGTGGGGCAGATCCAAAAAGGCACATGTTCCCCTTCTTGTTGCCCTGTGTGCTCCTTGAGCTGGGGCGTTGGCAGGGTGGGGGGAGCCTGGACTGCTCCAGACTTTTCCGAGCAGCAGGTGTTTGGGCCGAGCCAACCCCACTAGCTTGCCCAGCAACGGGCTTCCCCTGCTGTGATTGGCTGCCTTCCTTGGTCCTGGCCAAAGTCTGCCTAGCAGCACAGCGACTGACACCCCATAGCTACAGGGAAACCAGTTGTGCTACCCTGACTATAAATACCCACAGCAGCTATGCCAGCCAATCGTCCTCCTTGAGGATTCCCTTCCCGGATCCTGTTTCCTTCATCTGCCAGCCCAGCAAGAGATGTAGCCAGCTGTGCCTGAAGGAGGCAGCCTCCCTGTCCTCGCTTGAGTCTGGCCTGGAGCTCCAGACCGGCGTCACTCTGGACTAGTGCACACAGCGCTCCTAGTCCTCGACCAGCCCACCGACCTCAGCCCACGGGGTGAGGGTCCTGGCTGGGCCTGCTCATAGGAGAAGACTGGAGCAGGCAGGTTCTCCAGGGCAAGACCTGCCGGGTGGGTCACAGGTCCAGCCCAGCTCAGTGACCTCCTATCTGCCTTGACCGCCGTCTGCCTGGGCCCAGGCGTGGGAAGCCCTGAGTGGCAGGTCTGGTTGGGTGCACAAGGGAAGACATCTGAATGGAACCTGCTGAGGCCAGTGCCCCAAAGGCAGGCTTATTTCCAGGCCCAGGCCCTGGTCCCAGCAGCCACTTCCAGTGGCAGGCCCGACAGCCTTTCTGTGGACCAGCGGGAGGCCATGGGGGAACGTGGCAGGCCAGGCTGGTAACTGTGGGGGAAGGCCCCGCTGCCACAACCCTGGCCCTTCCCCAGCCCCTCCCCTGTCCCCCTGCAGCAGCCTCAGCAAGACCAGGCCACCACAGCAGCTGGTAAGGGAGAGACGTAGGAAAAGATGTTGTTTCCCATAGGAGGGGCAGGTAAGCCTGTAGGTTCCCCCTTCATGGCCTGTGGCAAGAACTGGGACTTTCTCACAGCAGCCTGACCCCACTAGGCTCTGAGGACAGCTCTGTGTTCCAAGGACATAAAGATCCCTAGTGCATAGACAGAGCTTTCACATAGTGGGGGCCTGCGAATGTCCGTGAAACTGACCCATACTGCAGGTCACCCCAACTCCTAAGCTGGAGTAGAAGACAGGCTGTCCCCATTCTGCTCAGAGGGAGGCAGAAGATTGACCTAGGAATCAGGAGACTGGGGGTTCAAGTCCCCAGGGGTGACATCTTTAGCCAAATGTTAGGTGCCCGGGCTGCAGGCCTATCAGCTATAAAATGAGGATAGGAGCCTCCCGGCCCACTGCACAGACAGAGTGATGATCAGCAAGGCTTCCCTCTGCACTTTGGCAGCTGAGCCCGGCCACGCTGAAGCGGGGACCCATGGGAGGGGTGCCCACCTTCTCGAGAAGAAACCCAGCCTCTGCCGGCATCCGCTGAGACAGGTGTGAGGGGGTGTGCCCACGGGGTCACAGTCACTTGCCTCTGCATTCGGGTGTGTAAAGGGGCTGATTCACGCATGCGTGCACACGGATGGGCACACGTTTAGGCCAGGCCTGGCATGAGCTCACCCCCCAGCAGCCCGCCCTTTGCACAGCTCACTGCTCTGCCTGGGGCAAATTCTGCCACGGTCCCAGTGGTCACTGCAGGTCTGTCTTGCTTCACAGGAAGCCTGGAAGAGAAGCAGCACCTGCAGCAGACCCAGGTCATCACTTCCTACGACAACCAAGGTAAGGGATTCACCATGCCCCGGGGCCTCTCCCCCAGCTCCCCTCTGTACGGCTCTGCTGTCCAGGCCAGAGACATAGCAAGCGCAGAGTGCCAACTGTCTTCTCTGCCCCCTGGATGTTGGAGCACCCTCTCCCTCTCATTCTCCCCACAACCCAAGGGAAACCAGTGAGAGGCTGCGTGCAGACATGGGAGAGAGTAATCAAGACCTTGGGCCACAGAACCCACAGCTATCCTCATGGCCCTCGCTGTCATCACCAGAGCTAACATTTATGAGTGCTAACCATGTGCCAGGCACCCTGCCGGTCCATTTACATAATTATTCTCCTGCGAATGAAACTTCACAGCACTCCTGTTTGATCCGTATTCTCAGCTAGCCTCAATTTACAGATCAGTAAACTGAGGCTTGGAAAGGCTGTCATATGTCCAAGAGCACAGAGCCAGAAAGCATCAGAGTAGGGGGCAGCCTGACTCCCCCCACACAGCTGCCCCCAAGGCCTCTGCTGTTAAGCCTCACACAGCAATGCTTCCACAGAGCCTCTGGAAAGCGGCCTTCCCCCTGCCTGATCACTGTCCAAGCCTTCCCTCCTCCTGAGTCACAGCGGTTCCCTGGCCTCTCCCTCCAAGACTGAGCCTTCGAGGGCCTTCCACCCAGGGATGAATTTAACTCAGCAAAGGGAAGTGAGAGGGCCCTTCCTTGAGAATCCTCACTTCGCAGGGATGGGTTCTGGGGGGCTCTGGGAGCCTCAGACAAGGGCATCACCATGCTGATTCTGCAGCTGACTGGATCTGAGAACACAGGGTGTGTTTTGGGGGTGGAGGGATGAGGCTGTAGGGGTAGAGACAGGAGGACTCTACAGCTACAGCTGGAGGGGAGACCTGGTTAAATAGAGGACCCCCCCACTAACCCCCACTCTGCCCCTACCCACACACTAACCTCCCACCTTGGTTTTCTGCTCTGCGTTAAAGCCCGAGGGCCTGGTACCTGAGAGCTCTCGTAGACTCAGCCCTAAGAGGGCACGACTGTTCTCAGTGCCGATGTTCTGACTCGTAAGGAAACGATCTGACCACGTCCAGGGGGCAGTGGCAAAGCACGAGTCCCGGGAGGACTCAGAGCTTCTCAGGGAACTGCTCCCAGAAACACAGACTAACCCAGCATCCCCACAGACAGGCCCTGGCAGGCGGTGAGAAAAGGCCTGTCAAGATGGGTTAACAGCACAAGGCCGGCCTTCCTTGCAACCAGGGTCGCTGTACCTCTCGGCAGATGGCTCCGAATAGGCCCCACTCAGCGGGCCCGCTCCCCTGAGCACACCGCCAAGACAAACCTATGCTCCCTGCCTCCCCGCAATGGACCAGCAGCACACGGCTCACCATAAATCAAAAAGAGGCAATACCTCACAAACATGAAAGTGGATTCGCCACTACGTCACTAACCTTGCTTAGTTCTGGCTGCACTCCCCGCTGGGGTCAGGTGTTACCCCTGTCTGTGCACAGGAGAGCTGAGCCAGGGGATGCTGTGGTCCCCGAGCCAGGCGCACCCGCCAGGCCTCCACAGGGCACTGCCCCCGCCGTGTCCCAGGCAGATGGGCGTGGGAAGGGGCCCGCCAGTCACCAGAGCCTCACCTGGCAGGCCACACCCTCGCTCTCGTGGGCCACTCACGTTCCCCCTACCAACACTCGAGGCTTCCAGAAGGCAGAAAGGAGGGTGGCCTTGGTGTCCTAGGTGCAGAACAGAGCCTTGTAGGTTGGGATGAGATGGGCCCAGGGGGGTCCTGTGAGAGCCTGGGCCCCAGTGAGGGACTGCGGGGGGGTTGGGGGGGAACTGGAGTCCACAACAAAACAGACAAGGGCTCCTGCCCCTCCCTGCTGAGGGAGACAGACAGCCGTCAGAAGGAAAATACAGAGTGTCGAATAAGGCTGAAGGAGGGAGCAGAGCCGGGAGGAGGGGGGGGGGAGGCTGGGCGCCCAGGGGTGTGTGTTAGTTTCCTATGACTGCTGTAACAAATTATCACAAGCTTGGTGGCTTAACACAGATATTCTTTTCAAGGGTTCTGGAGACTACACGTCCCCGTGAGTCTCATTGGGCTAAGTCAAAGTGTCGGCAGGACAGGTTCCTTTTGGAAGCCCCAGGGGAGAATCTGTTCCTTGACTCCTCCAGCTTCTAGAGGCTGCTGGCCCTTCTTGACTTGTAGCTGATCGCTGCATTGTCTGCGGCCACTGTCACATTGCCTGTTCCCCACATAAGTAGTTCAATCTCCTGACTCCCGTTTTATGAGAATCCTTGGGATTACTCGGAGCCCACCAGATAATCCAGAATGATCTTCCTCTCTCCAGATCCTTAACTTGGGCACATCGGCACAGTCCTCTCTACTATGTAAGATAACATTCACAGGTCCCCAGAACGAGGGTCTGGATGTCTGTAAGGGCTATCACACAGCCTGCCACGTGGGGACAATGTAAAACAGAGTCATTGAGAAGGTGACATTTGCATAAGGGAGGAGGTGAGGGAGGGGGCCTTACGGGCACCTGGGGAAGAGCTTCCAGCAGAGGGAGCACCAGGTATGAGGGACCTGACGCAGGGGGTGACAAACAGAACGTTGGAATCCTGGCTCTTCATGAGAGGGCTACCTCAGAAGATCAGTCTGTAATGGGTGGGTGGGTGGAATGACAGGAGAGTGATCCCGGACCCCCTGTGATTTCAGGCCCCAAAAGTGACTCTTGAGTTTCCTTTTGAGCCTTCCATCCTTCCAGGTCCTGCACCCTTGTCCACATGCGGACACTCTGGGCCTTCTTTGACGATGCAGGCACTAGGACATTCCAGTGGGGCTCTGCTCTGCAGAAGGAACCCTGAAGGGCCCCGAGTTTTCAAGAGCCCAGCGAAATCCGGGGCTGGTTAGAGGGTTAGGGGCACGAGAGATGCCCTTCGTCTTCCCCCCAACCCCCGCTGGTGCCCTCCCAGTGATCTCAGCCCGCTCTGTTGTCGGTGGTCATCTGGTGATGAGAGCTGCTGAGCGGGCCTTTCCCGCTGCGTCGGCCGGAGGCTGGAGAAGGGTCTGCAGAGCTGGACTGCCCCTGCCGCCCTCCGGCCTGCTGCTCCCGGGATATCGGGGCACCCCTTCCTGGGTGTGGACTGCCGCTCCCTGGGCAGAAACCACAGCACGCCTCTGCCGAGCACCTACGCTGGAGCTCTTCCAGGGCGTCTCTGAGTGACAGATGCTTTAGCTGAGGCTTCCTGACTCTCGGCTCCGGCAGGGAAAGATTTCCAGGCAGAGAACCCAGTTATTAACCCGAGTCCCAGTTACGGAAAGCGTTAGTGAGACCCTTTAGTCAAGGGTGGCAAGTATCTGACGTGAATCCCTCAGCCCCCGCCCCCCCAGGCCACGCACATACACACCCACACGTGTGTGCACACTCACACACACGCACGTGCCCACAGTCTTCGCTAATTAATCGACACTCCAGGCAGCCACTTCTAGTCAGTCAGAGTTAATGAAGAACGGGAAATCTGTTTGCCATCTCCGCATTAGATATTCTGAGCAAATTAAGCCTGGAGACAAATCCTTATTCAAACCTGCAGAGACCTGGGGAGAAGCTGCTGAGGGGGAGAAGTCTCCTGACTTCTACAGGGTAGACCCGGGGCGGTCAGCCATGGCCGTGCTGGGGCTTGCCTGCTGCGTCTCCATCTCTGAGGGGAGAGGGAAAAGGAAACAGAGCTGGTGGCATCCAGGAAAGGGCCCCAGCAGCCACTTGTCAGGGAGCAGGAAACACCTGCGAATCTGCTGTTCCTAACACACCCAGGCCCAGCTTCTGAGGCAGAGAAGCGCCCCCACCCACCCCGGCAAGGGTCCTCACGCACCTGTGTGTAATAAGAGTGGGTATCACACTCCCACAGATCGGGGAGGCCAGGGAGCTTTGCTATTTTCCTCAAAGGGGGCTGGTTAGCAGTGCTGCTTTGGGGGAGAGTCAGGAAATGGGACTCAGGAGAATAGTGGAAGTCAGGCCCCCGTTCATGAGTGGGGAGAGAAGAGGAAGTGCAGGAAAGAGAGAAGGGATTGGAAATGGCAGGTTGGAGCTTGGGAGCCAGGACCATGTCGGTGTACGAGAATACCTCAACACCCACCCTCTGCCAGGGCTTTCACAGTCCCTTGTTTTTCAGCTCACTCCTTCTCTGACAAAGAAGCATGGCTGAATTGGGGGTGGTTGGAAGGGCCTAGATGTTAGATGTGAGAAGTTTGGGGAAGGGGTTTGTTAGTGAGCCCTAAACCAAATTGTTCAGGTTTGCAGCTTCTCGAAGCTTCTGGGTGTTGTTCCAGTCCAGCATTTTCCAAATTGTGTTCCACAAAATAGTACTGGGTCAAACTGACTTCTTCACTGCAGGACTTCTCAGAGCATTACACATTGAGACCTACAAAAGGGGAGAGAGTGGGCAGGTTTTTTAAATCCGTTTCTTGTAAGGCATTTTGCAGCCAAGTATAGCTTGGCACTCACTTTGGAAAACACCTGAAAGTGTTTCAGATGGAAAAAGTGAAAAGGCGAAGGACAATAGGCCCATGCAGCATGAGAAGACACACAGAAGTGCTTGCTCTAGGCAATGGCCCCCGAGCCTATGACCAGAACTGAATCATGCTTTGAACTCTGATATGCTTAAACTTTTTTTTTTTTAAGATTTTACTTATTTATTTGAGAGAGAGAGAGATCACAAGTAGGCAGAGAGGCAGGCAGAGAGAGAGGGGGAAGCAGGCTCCCTGCTGAGCAGAGAGCCGATGTGAGGCTCCATCCCAGGACCCTGAGATCATGACCTGAGCCGAAGACAGAGGCTTAACCCACTGAGCCACCCAGGTGCTCCTGAAATGCTTAAACTCTTAATTATAAAGTCACACACTGATTTTCTTTCACATTGAACGTGCTAGAAACTACACTCAAAGTGATGTTAACCTCTTCAAAGTAATGATTTGGAAGGCCATATTGTATCTTACAAAATTGTTTGAGAATTACCCTCTTTGGCATGTAGAGCAAGTTTATGAGCCATACAAGAAAGTCAATATTGTTACTCTGTGAAAACTAATTGCAATACATTTAGCAGGGAAAGTGTTAGTAAAAAGAGCTCTTACAAAATTAATAAGGAAAAAAACATGAGTAGGAAAACAGGCAATTCACAAAGTAAGAATTTTAAATGGCAAATAAACATATGAAAAATACATTAAAAATTAAATACACAAAAATGAGATGTCATTATTCATTAATAAAAATTTCACAGATTGGTAAAAATCAAACACCAGCGAGTGTATCAGTGACCTATTTTTATATCACAAATCACCCCAAAACCCAGTGGCTTAAAACAGTAAGTGTTTACCAGCTCACAAGGGCACAGGTTGGTGAGGCGTTCGTGCCCGAGACACACCCAGTTCATCGCAGGTTTTGGCCGTGCTTGCTCATGTATTTGCGGTCAGCTGGTAAGTTGGCTAGAGACCAGGTAGGGTAGGGTGGCCTCACCTGAAATGCCTCTACTCTGCTCCACGTGGTCTCTCCTCCTCCAGCAGGCCAGCCTGGGCTCATGCACATGGCATTTGTGGCTAGAATCCCAAGAAGGAGGACGGAAGCTGCAAAGTTTCTTGAGACCTAGGCTCAGAGCTTGCCCAGTGTCACTTATATTAACATCACATGCTAACTAGCCAAACACATGATAAGGACAGACAGCTCACACATTCAGGGGACAGAACAAAAGACCTCTCAGAAGTACAAAGTTTTGTGACCAGTTTTGCAATCAAACACAGCAAGAATGAACAAAACGGGCATCCTCTCGGGCTTTGGGTGTGGTACTCCACTGATAAAATCATTCACGGGAAGTTTGCTAGTATATAACAAAAGTCTTAAAAATCTCTATAAGCTGTGATCCATATTTAAGAATTTATTCAAAGGAACTGATTTGAAAAGAGCATAAAGAGTTGTGTATCAGAATATTCAGACATCACTGATGATAATAACAAAACATTTGGGAAAAGTTAAATACCCTTCCAAAAGGGATTGCTTATATGGATTATAAACCCTGTGTAGAATAGAGTACTATGCAGCCCACTTGAAATGACATAGGACTCTATTCACTGACATGTGAAGAGTCAAGAAAAGAAAACAGGTTACAAAAAAAAACGTGTTTACTATAATCTTGCTTTGGACTTTCACTCTTTATTTTATATCTTTCTGTATTATCCAGATTCTTGTTTTAATTCTGCTCAGGCTTGTTTGGTTGGTACTTATTTTTTTTTAATTACTAAATTTGAATTATCTAGTATGTAGTTTTATGGGTTTTAATGCATGTGTAACGCTTGCTCATGTTACCACCCCTACATTCAGAATACAAGGCAGTTCTGTCACCCCAAAATTCCCTTGTGCAGAATCTCCGTAGTTATATCCTCTTGCCTGTCCTAAGAGTTTCTTTGCATTATTGAGAAGTATTCCTTTATATGGATGCACCACAGGGTGTTTATCCATTTACCCATTGAAGGACATTTAGGTTGTTTCCAGTTTGGGATCACTGCGAGTAGAGCTTCTATAGATTTCTGTGTGAACATCAGTGTTCATGTCTCTGGGATAAACGTTCAAGAGTACAATTGTTGGGTCATGTTCCGTATGTGTTTTATTTTATACGAAACTGCCAAACTATTTTCCAGAGTTGCTACTTTACAATCCCACCAGCAGTGTATGAGAGATCTGATTTCTCCACAACTTTGTCAATATATAGTGTTACCGCTATTTTTTTATTACTGCTCTTCTATTTTAGAATCGTCTTGCCTAAATCTAAAATATATAAAATTCCTCCAGGGAGTTTCAATGGAGTTGCATTAAATCTGTATAGGTCGATTTAGGGAGAATTGCCAATTTAACAATAGTGAGTTTTCAATTCATGAACATGGTATGTTTTCCCACTTATTTATGTCTTCTTTAATTTAATTATACTTTGTAGTTTTCAACCTACAGCTCCTGAACTTTTTTTTAGGTTTATACTTAGGTATTTCACTTTTTTGGAGCTATGGTAAATAGTAATTTTTAAATCCAGTTTCCAATCATTTTTTGCAAATACAAATATAATTGATTTTTGGGTGCTGACCTTGTATTCTGTGACCATGCTAAACTTTATTAGTTCTAGGAAATTTCTTTGTAGATTACTTGATATTTCCTATGTAGATAGATGTGTCATATGTGAAAAAGGAGAGTTTTATTTTTTTCTTTCCAATCTATAGGGCTTTTATTTCTTTTTCTTGTTTTATATCACTGGATAGAACTTCCACCGTAATGTTTGTTAAGGCCAGTGAGAGTGGACATCCATGCCTTGTTTCCAATCTTAGGGGGAAAGCATTCCATTTTTGACTATTAAATATGCTGTTAGCTGTAGATTTTTCATAAATACCTTTTTCAGATTAAGGAAATTCCCTCCAATTCCTAGTTTATTGAGAGGCTTTATCATGAACAGCTGTTAAATTTTGTCAAATGCATTTTCTGCATCAATTGATATGGTCACATGGTTTTTCTTCTTTGGTCTGCTAATGTTATTAGGTGAATTACATTTATTGGTTCTAGAATACTGAACCAGGCTTGAGTTGCCTAAATAAACCACACTTGATTGTGGTGTATTAGTCTTTTACTATATTGCTGGATTTAATTTTCTAATATTTTTTGAGAATTTTGTGTTGATAGGAAATATCGGTCTGAAAACACAAAGAAAAAGAAAAGAAATATCAGGCCCGTAGTGTTCCTTTCTTGTGCTATCTTTGTCTGGTTTGGGTATCAGATTAATGATGGTCTCATAAAATGGGCAATGAAATATTCACTACTCTTCTGTTTTCTGAAAGATCTTATAAAAAAATTGGTCTTATTTCTTTTTAAATATTTCTTAGAATTTGTCGGTGAAGTCATCTGGACCTGGCATTTGTTTGTTTCTGAAAGATTTTGAACTACAAATAGTTTTTAAAATACACACAGGGATATTGAGGTTATCTACTCATTGGATGAGTTTTGGTAGTTTGTAACTTTCAAGGAATTGGTCCATTTCATCTAAGTTGTAGAATTCATGTGCACAGGGTTGTTTGTAGTTTTCCCTTATTATTCTTTTAATATATATGAGATCAGTAATGGTCTCACCTATTTCATTCCTGATATTGGTGTCTTGATTCCTGATTTGTGTCTTACCTCCTTTCTTTTTGGTCAATCTGGTTATCAATTTTGCTGATCTTTCCAAAGAACCAGCTTCTGGTTTCATTGATTATTATCTCATTATTTCTTCTTTTTTTTTTTTGCACCACACTATTTCTCCTCTCCTTCTGAGATTTCAATAACATGAATGTTAGACCTTTAAGTATTATCCCACAGGTCCCTGAAGTTTTGTTCACTTTTTCTCACTGTTGTTCAAATCGGATAATTTCTATTGATCTTTCTTCAAATTCACTGACTCTTTCCTCTGTCATCTCCATATTACTATTTAGCATATCCAGATAATTTTTCAATCTATTATATTTTTTAGCTCTAAAATTTCTATTTGTTTCATCTTTATAGCTTCTGATATTTTGCTGATTCTTTCCATTTATTTCAAGACTATTTGCCCTCGCTTCTTAGAGCATGGTTACTATGGCTCTTTGAAAGTCTGTCTGATAATTTCAAAATCTATGTCATCCTGGAGTTAGCATCTGTTGATTGTCTTTTCCTTTCAAGTACAGACATTCCTGGTTCTTCCTGTCCTGGGTAATTTTGGACTGCAGCCTTTGCAATGCAATACAGACCCTCCCTGCACTTGCTCCTCCCAGTGGCCAGTCGAGGCATTGGCCTACCCCATCCGTTTAGTTCCCAAAGAGTGTGGTGTGATGCTTAGGATGAGATCCATGTATATTCAACATAGAGGTGACCACAAGAGTTCATCCATACATGCATAGATTTGCTTTCTTGAGCTCCCTTGCCTTCACAATTCACTTCCCGGTTCTCCAGCATGAAAGCTGGACTTCAGTTTCCCACTCTGCCAGGCACTTCTCACAACTCTGTCTGCACCTAGAGACAATCAGTGGGGGACAGAGAGAGAGAAAAAAAAAAATTGAGTATTTACCCCCACACTCTAGGGAATCATAGCTTCTCATGCCCTCCCTCAAAGACTCAGGTACTTAAGGTTTTGTCTAACCAACAAAATCACTGCTACCAACAGACTTTGCTAGGGGCTGAGTGGGGAAATAACAGAAAAAAAGGAGGGGAGAGGTACAACAAGAGATTCCCCCCACACTCTCTGACTCTTAGAGGTTTCCTTTCTTACTACAAGCTGGAAGAAAGGACTTCTCTTGGAGCACTGTTTCTCTGTACCCTTTGTGTACTTCTGGATTGGGGTTGCCTTTGAGTCCAGTCTAAGTAATACGACAGGGGAAGGGAATGGTGAGCTCACTGCAAATTTGGTGCTGCTTTAAATGCTAATCTTATTCCCCAGTTTGCCTTCTCTGACTTACCATACAGAATCCTCAAATAGTTGCTCCATGCATTCTTTCCAATGTTTATAGTCACATTCAGTGGGAAAGACAAGGTAGAATGTTCTTAATCCATCTTGCCTGGATCTGAAAACTGTCTGCTTGTATTTTGTTTTTTCATTTTTTTAAACAAGAGTTATTTGTATATTCAGAAGAAAGCTTAAAACCAGTCGTGTTTTGTTGTTCAAACATCTGTCATGGGACATTGCACCCTTTCCTAGCAGCATCTGGCTGAGAATGTCACCTCCCGTTCCTTTGCAGGGACACAGCTGACTGTGGAGGTCCACCCTCGAGATGCCATGCCCCAGCTGCTCAAGAAGTTCTCCTTGGCTAAACGTACGTACGTACGGGGCTGCGTGTGTGTGGAGGGTTGGCAGGGAGGAATCAAAGTCACTTAATGGGCCAGAGCCCAACCTAGGCCTCTTATGGGGGAAGAAGAGGAGTAACCTAGGTCTACACACTGGAAAGAGGCAGAGGCATGCCAGGTTCATTCTGGGGCCTCTTTTCTCCATAAGTGACGCCCACTGTTCTTGAGTCTGTGCAGTTAGGTGTGGGTAACCCAAGGCATTTCGCTAAAGATGAATTTCATCACAAGAGTGTTGTTTTTAGATACCATTTATTGTCTGCCCAAAAAGTGGCAGACATAGTTGTAAAGATTTTATATTCATTAACTTTTTAACCCTTGGATATAAACCAGCATCATCCGCACCTTATAAGTCAGCAAAGTGAGGCCCAGGGAGGTAAAATACCTGCCCAAGGGACCAGCTAGGAAGTGGATCAGAGCCAGGTCTGCCTGAGACCTGTGCTCCTGACCACCATGCTTGGCTGCCTTTGGTGCAAGGTGCACAGACTCAGGCCCATGATGTCTCTTCCACTCCATTCTTGGGCATCTCTGGGCATCCATCTACCTTATGGCTAAGGGGGTCTAGGGAAATTCTGGCCAAGGAACGAAGGCTCCAGAGCAGCCAGGGCTCAGGTTCTCTCCGTGTCCATGCATGCACAAGGCAGGCCCTCCTGGCTGCCTGGTCCTGCAGCCCTCGGTGGTCAGGGTCTCAGAAGGGCGGTCAGGTGTAGAGCGGACAGGCCCTGGAGTCGACTGGCTGGGCTCAGATCTCTGCTCTCACCTTGGACAAGTAGCTTAACTTCCCTTTTGGAGTCAAATTCCTTTTCTATGGAAGGAGGAAAATAATTCACCTTCCTTTACAGGACTGTTGTGAAGTTAAATGGGATAGTCAGTCTAAAGCACAAGGCAGGCATAGTAAGTGCACAAGAAACGCTAGCTTCTTGTTGAACCCTCATTACTCTACCAAAGAATGGAGATGGAAATAAAATATAGATGTAAAAAACACAAGGACCACTGTTTCTTTGTGCCTCTATACCTTTGCAACCTTCTGTTGTTATATTTACAACCTTCAGTGGGCTTCAAGGGTATATAAGATAGCCCGCCTTGATACCCTACTCCCCAGCTCCTCCGGTTCTACCAGGGACCCACATCTTCCTGACCTGGTTTCAAAGCACCAGCTCCCCTCCTGGAGGAGTCTAATAACCCTTGGCAACCATTCTGTGTTAACAGTCCAGGATTAATACGATTTGGTTGCCCTTGAGCCTTCCTGAGGAATAATTTAATAATTGCTTGACCTTTCTGGGTTTCAGCGCCATAGGAACTGCCTTTCCCTCGCCCCACATTCGTTTCTTCCCGTGTCAGCTCTTATCTGGCAATGAATGTGCTGGTGATCTTAGCATCCCCAGATGCGTTCCAAGATGGCAGGGGACTCCAGAGCAGTGCGGGAGCTCCAGGCGGACCCACCGAGGAACACAAAGTGTTGATGTCAGAGGAAATCCTGCCTTTGCTCACAGACCACAATTCTCTCTCTTGTCATTTCCTCCCTGGTTCCCAGTCCTTCCTCAACCGCAGGAGGAAGTCCAGAGCCATTCCTGCAGTAATAGACGGGGGATGGTATGGGAGCAAGAAGGCTGGGGGAAGACAGTGAAGAGGAGGGGTCGGAAGCCAGGACTACCTCCTAGACAATTGTCTGTGCTTGCATTTGGATTTCTTTTAAAGTGTCTCTACTTCTGACCTTTGGGATATTGCAGGTTTACAAAGTGATAAAAATGGAAACACAAGACCCCGGCAGCCTGGAGCAAAAGACGCCCACGGTGAGTTGCAGGGCCTTCTCCAGGGCCATTCTGTGAGATGGTGAATTGGTTTAGCCTCGTGGGCCAATCTATGTGAGAGTCGGGGGCTACCCCTGGGCTCAGGATGGGGATGACGATCATGATTGATTAGCAATGTCTGCCATGGACACAGGCGGGGTAATGAGAAGCTCACACGCCATGTGACCCCGAAGCTAAAGCATAAACCCCAATTACAAGGCAGCCCATTACAGAAAACATATTAAAAACAGAATTCAGAACTGTGTTAAATTTAAATGGAATGCCAAGCATCTGTAAGGTAGGAGGCATGTGAATACGCAGAATGGGACAGAGGGTAAAACCCTGAATGGGATGATAAATAGCCTGCCTTCTAATCCTATTTTTGTCCCTCACTCACCACTCACCTTCCGTGGGCCTCAGTTTTCCTCTCAGTAGACCAGATGGCATCTAAGGTTTGGTAGAGTTTGGCACTTCTTCCCATTGTTTTGCTTTAAAATTAGAATAATTCAGTTAATGCCACTGGTATTTTAAATGTATTTATGCAAAATCATATTTAGAGCTTATGTAATCTCTTCAGAAGGTAAATTTAATGAGGCATAAATCATTGTGGGTATTTTTAATGTTCAGATATTGTAAAATGGAACCAAGAACGGGTAAAATTAGTAATAGCGTTTTGAGTCCCATTTTAGAAATGTCATCCTTCTTTTCAGTGGGGGCAGGGGAGACCTCATTTGCAGAGCTGTGCTGAGCAGAAATTTGTTAAATATAAGTCCACTTCATATCCACTTAGGTCAGCCTGCTAACCCTTGTCAGAGAATGGCAGGAGCCGGATTCCGTGGAGGGAGAAGGCATTGAGAGTCTGCTGCGGGTCCCCAACCCCTCCCTAGGGGCTGGCTGGACAAGGGCCGTGCTCACACCACACAGGATAGGGACTGACAGTGATCTAAGTAATGACAGACGAGAGATCCCAGCTCCAGTACCAGAGGAGTGAGCCACAATGGTGCCGGGCTTCTAGGGAGCCCCAGGGTAAGATTATACCAGACAGAAGTTTTGGGGAGGGACCAGGAAACATCTTGGTCCTTGTAGAAGGAACAGAAAAACAAAGAAAGAAAATGCTCGGTTGGTGAGTGACCACCACAGCCTGGGGATCCAATTTGCACAGGCTGCCTGACTCCCCAGCACGCTGTACCCCCTCTTGAGAGAGGAACAGCCCTCAGATCCTGGTTGTGTCCGAGCCCATGACGTGGTGAGGACCCAGTCAGAGGCTTGGGGTCAAAGAGACCAAACCCCTCTAGGGGCCGCTGCAGATGTCAGCAGGAAGCAAGAACACAGTACAAAGTAGCCTTGGGGAATGTGCCAGATCCAGTGGGGTCCTGAAGAGGAAGGCCCGGTTCCTAACAGGAAGGGACCTTGCAGCACTGGGGAAATGCGGATGGACCCACATGGCCTGCTCGGACAGCTGACTAGAGTTTGGGAGCTCCTCTGTGGCCGGAAGTTGGCCAGCTCCCTAACCAGCTGCCACTGCCCCTCAGCCGCTGCTGACCCAGGGAGGGTTGTGCGGGAGCTCCTCCCACTCTCTCACACCACGTCTTGGGCCTGCGGCACCAAAGCATGGGTCTCTCACAGACCTTGAGGGATGTGTGGGCAGATGCGGCCGCAGCCCGCTCAGCAGGGAACCGAGGCTTTATACCTCCTCTGTGCTTGCCCACGGGGGACCCCCAGCCCGCACCCTCCCAGGGAGCAGAGTGCCACTGACCTTACAATGCGACCCACCGTCTCCTTCACTCTCCCAGGGGCCCCATAGATGTGTGCTGTGGCCTGGTGGCTGAGTCCAGCAGCCCCAGGGAGGGGGAGGTCCTGAAGGTCAGCCCCCTGCGAGAACCGAGCCTTCATGCAGCCCCCAGCGGGCGCTTCCCTATGTTGCTCTGCGGTTTCCAGGCTGGCTGCAGTACCCTGGGGCCCCAGCAGCGCCCCTCTCAGGGGAGTCGGGTTATCAGCGAGTTCAGGGATCAGTGTCCCTTTGGCCCCACCCACCTTGCCTGATTTGGTCAGTCTTGAATAAGGGAACCCTGAATAAGAGGGACCCTGCCAGAGCCCAGGCTCTCTTTCAGGCTGAGACGGGGTTTGCTGCCCACCCATGGCTGGTCTGACCACCGGTCAGTTAGCCCTGCAGCAGCTGACTGGGGCTGTCCTGTGTCCCAGCTTCCTGTGAGAAAGGCGAGCACAGATGAGTGATTCTGGGGCCCAGCCTCCCTCGGAGGCTTCCCCACAGCACTTGGGGTGCACATTGCTGGAAGACAATTGGCTTTCCTGGGGTGCTTCGGTCTCCAGCTGACTATGGGCATGGGAGGAAGCTTGTCTGGATGCCAGACCCAGTTTGCCCTACAGATGCTTGCATGGCCCGGTTCTAGCATGCCCTCCTTCGATACCCAGGGTGCCCTCGGCCCTGGGCACCATGGCTATGGCACAGACCCTCCCTCCTTGAGCCCGCCAGGGACTGGCAGCATTCCTGGACACTTCCCACGGAGCACACTTTCCTGGAACAGTTAGCAGGAAATCTGCACAAAACTATATGATGGGGAGAAGGGGGTTCCATCATTACTCGGTCGGGGCACTGCTGAGTTCATTGAGGGGAAACCCGTTTCTTTACCGCTGACTTCCCAGGGTCTGCAAATAGGCTTAGATCCCCGGTGAGTCTCCAAAAAAACTGGAGGAGCTGCCATTGTTCACAAGCTAATTTGACCGAGAAACCTTTGTGGGAGATCTAGCCCTTGGGAGCAGTTTTTCAGGCTCCGGGAAGCACGATGAAGGTCGGGCAATCCCACCTCCTCAAAAAGACAGAGAGGCCTGGGCCAGGCCGCCCTCGTCAGCGGGCCTCAGTAGCTGACCGAGCCTCCCTGTGTTTGCAGCCTACCCCTGGGATCGGTCCAGCCTGAAATCCATGCCCCTGGACCTGCGGCAGTTTGAGAAACTGGACACCTATGCCTCACAGGTAAGAGAACGAGCCCCTCTGTGTAAGGTGGCTTGGAGAGTCCCGAGTCAGGGTAATGAAGTCTCTCTTCGGGCCCCTCCTGAATGCACCTGCAGTCCCTTGGACAGATGGCCTAGAGTGCCTCTTCACACCATACAGATGGGGAAAAGAAGGCCAAGGCACCAGACCCCTGCCCAGGACAGAAGCCCAGTCCATCCCCCTAGTGCCACCCACGGGGTCCTGACGTTACCCCCCACCCCGGGTGCACACCCTGCAGGTGTGTCTGATTGGAAGGGCCACGAAGCTGGACCATTGCTGAAGTTGAGTCATCGTGGGCTGGTAAACAGGGAGGTCATCTACAGCCTAACAAGACCACCCTGTGGTTGGCACCTAGTAGGTGCTCAGGAACCTGGTTTGCTGAATCGCTGAGTGGATGGATAGGGACATGGATCCGGAGTCGGATTAGAGGCAGGGCCATCAGCAGGGGACCGTCCACTGTCCCAGAAGGAGCAGGTGTGACGTGGATTAAGTGCAGAAAATGAGAGCAGAGAGGAGTGGAAAGGTCAGCACTGAGCTGGCGGCAGAGGGGGTACCCCATCCCGGTGTGTGTGAGGGAGATGGAAGGCAGGGGGCTCACAAGCTGCTGGACTGAGCCACGGAGGGAGGGTGGGACAGCTCCTCGCTACAAGGAGCAAGTGTCAGGGGCAGTGGGCTCTAGTACCTGTGGAACAGCACAGGAAGTGACCACTGGGCAGCCAGGTCTCCAAGCCCGGAGTCCTCTCCAGCCTGGAGAGATCTGGGCAGGTATCACTGACCCAGGAACCATCAGATTGAGCTAAGAGCTGAAGCCATGGGTGGGTGTCATCTTGGGGAACGTGGCAGGAGGTCCAAAAGGGCCTTGAGCCACCTGAGACCAAGACAAGACTAGGAAGGATCAATGTTCTCGAAGGTGCAGGGAGAGCTTCCTGAGGTCAAGGATGGTCAGTAGCATGAGGCGTTCAGTCTGGTCAAGTGAGGTCAAGATAGACTCATTTCCACTACTTCCACACTGAAGTGCTTCCTACTCCCAGAGAGGGAGTTGAGAGGAAGGTCGGAGCCTCAGCCAGACTCCACCAGGCTGAGGAGCCGAGCAGGGGTGAAGGAGGAGGGAGAGGAGAGAAGATCCCACAGGAACCTGGCAGAGAAAGGGAGGCAAGATGTAGGCAGCCCTAAGAAGGAGATCTGGGAAGGTGGTGCAGACAGGAGGGGATAGGGCAGCCAGGACTGGAAGGGAGCGGGGGCACTGCCTGAGGAAGAGCAAGGCCTGCAGACAAGAGGCCCGGACCGAAGGCTGACAGAGAGCCTGGCTGCGCGGGAGGGAAGCTCATTAAGGGGAAGTCCTGCCTGAGCCTTGTTGAGTCTGAGGCCAGGTTGTCTCAGAGGGAGAGAAGGGGGGCTGTGTCAGGGTCTGAGGAGGGTGGGGTGTGTTGTAATGGCCGCCAGAAGGGACAGGAAGGCTCCTGGCCAGGCTTGGAGAGCAGTGCCGGGAGCCCAGCTGAGGCCAGAGACCCAGCCGCAGAGCAGTAGGTGTCCAGAACCCGCCAAGCCCTGGTAGAGCCGGGAGGTGGGGACCAACAGCCCAGAAGCCGGGAGGTTAAGTCAGGAGTCAGCCAGGCTGGAGTGCGGGCCGTGCACTGTGTCAGGCACTGTCCTTGGCCCTGGGAGAGGGACGAAGACAAGAACTGTGGAGTTGGAGTTACGTATTGAACAAAAGGAGGCAGACAGACAGCAGCTGGGCGGGTGGGAGGCAGAAGCGGGGTCCAGAGGTCTCCTTGTGGTCAGACAGTGCATCCTGGGGTGCTGAGGTGAGTGGTGGAAAGGATCAAGGAGCTCAGGGAGTACCGTTGGGTGGGGGCTGGCCAAGGCCAGGACAACTTTCAAAGAATTAAGCACCCAGTTGCCCCAGCTTCTCTAGAAAGATTAAACATAGTCAGGGCTGCCTTTCCTACAACCCTAACCGTTTTTCCTCCCGAGGGCCCCTGCAAGAAAACCTCATTTGTTCTTTATTTAAAATTGTGGTAAAATACGTAGAATTTAAAATTTACCGTATTAATCATTTTTAAGTGTACAACCAGTGGCACTGACTGCCCTCACAATATTGTACAACCATCATCCCAAACAAAAGCTCTATACCCGTGGAGCTGTCACTCCCCATTCTCCCTAGTAACCTCCGGATTACTCGCTGTCTCTCCAAACTTGTTTACTCTCGATATTCCACATAAGTGGAATCATCCAGTACGTGTCCTCTGGTGTCTGGCTTATTTTTATATGCCATGGTTATGTCACGTTTTCAACATGACACCGTGTTGTAGCATGTGTCAGAACTTCATTGCATTTCGTGGATAAATAATATTTCATTGTAGCGATATACTACATGTGTTTACCCATTCATCTGTGATGGACACTTACCTGGTTTCTGCCTTTTGTGTGTTGTAAATAATGTTGCAGTGAACATGGGTGAACAAGTATCTATCTAGCTGTCTTCAGTTCTCTTGGGTATATACCTAGGAGTGGAATTACTGGATCGTACGATAATCCTGTTCAGCTTTTAGAGGAACCACCAAACTGTTTTTCCACAGCAGCTGCGCCATTTTACACTTCTACTCACGATGCACCAGGGTTCTAATTTCTCCACATCCTTGCTATCTTTTTTACTACAGCCCTCCTAGTGGGCGTGAAGTGGCATCCTGTGGTTTTGATTTGCATTTCCCTAGCGACTAATGATGTGGACGAAGCTTTTCATGGGCCATTTATCTATCCCTGAAGAAGGGTATATTCAAGTCCTTCACCATTTTAAAATTGGGTTGTTTGTCTTTTTGAATTGTGGGAGTTCTTTATATATTCTGGATATTAATCCTTTATCAGAAATGTGATTTGTGAACATTTTCTCCCATTCTGTAAGTTGTCTTTTCACTTTCTTAATAATGTTCTTTGATGCCTAGAAGTTTTTTATTGTTATGAAGCCCAATAAATCTATTTTTTCTTTCGTAACTTGTGCTTTTGGTATCATATCAAAGAATCTGTTGCCAAATCCAAGGTCATGGCTATTCCTGTGTTTACTTCGAAGAGTTTTATCATTTTCGTTCTTTTATTTAAGCCATTGATCCTTTTTGAGTTAATTTTTTTAAAAAGATTTATTTATTTATTTAGAGAGGGAGAGAATCTCAAGCAGACTCCCTGACGATCGCAGAGGCCGACACAGGGCTTGATCCCACAACCCTGAGATCATGACCTGAGCCAAACCCAGGAGTTGGCTGCTTAACTGACTAAGTCACCCAGGCGCCCCAAGTTAATTTATGTATATGGTATAAGGTAGGGGTCCTACTTCATTCTTTTGTATGTGGATATCCAGTTGTCCAGCACCATTTTTTAGAGACTATTCTGTCCCCACTGAATAGACTTGTCATCCTTGTCAAAAAGTCAGTTAGCCATAGGGGTATAAGCTAATTTTTAGACTCTCAATTCTATTCCACTGGCCTATATGATCTTTATGTGAGTACCACACTATTTTGATTACTATAGTTTTATAGTAAGTTTTGAAATCCAGAAATGTGAGTCCTCCACCTTCGTTCTTCTTTTTTCAAAATTGTTTTGGATATTCTGGGCCCCTTGCCATGTCATATGAAGCTGAGGATTGGTTTTTCCATTTCTGCAAAAAAGGCTGTTGGAATTTTGTAGGGATTGTGTGAAGTCCATAGATCGCTTTGAGTAGTATCGAACATGGGTACTACCACAGCTACTATAGCTGCCCGGATGCCCATGCACCTAGCCAGCCCCAGGGTCTGCTGAGAAAGGGTGCGTGGCTCTAGGGCCAGTGACTCAGCGGGTCGGCACTACCTGATATGTCCAGCCCCCCACCAAGGCTGTCCTCAGCCTAGCCCTTGTGCCTCTGCCCTCTCCTCTTCCTTCTCTGCCTGGAGGAAAAGCAGCACTGGCTGCCGGTAGCAAGGCACTGGGGCTCCCACAGCCCTCATCCAGGCCCTGACATAGCCCACCCCTCCCACTCCCCAGGTGACAGTCAAGAGTGGCCTGGACGAGCTGGTGAGCGACCTGCTCCAGGAGGCCCACAGTGACCTGGAGAGGGTCCGCGTGATCTGGATCTGGATCTGCCACCACATAGGTAGGCCCACCTGTGGTGCCACTGGCTCTAGGACTCCCTTGATGCCATTCCCTCAAGGGGAGACTGTCTGGGATTCACTTGACTACAAGTGTGTATGGAGTGAGACGGACAGTGGAGGAGAAGGGCTCCCAGATGGCTAGGTTGAATTACTAAAGACTAACCAAGGAGGGTAAAATTCACCATGTACTAACAGTCATGGGGTGAGGGATCTGGCCATCTGCCCACAGCCAGTGACCAGAGCTAAGGCCCTTTACCCAGTGGCAGCATTCCCTCAGTCCGGGCTTCCTGGTAAACCTGCTGCACAGACCTGAGAACCCAGGAAGAAGGTCATCTCCAAGAAGGATGGGGAAGGTTCGTAGCTGTTGGAAAGTTATTGCAACACCAGGGTTTCTTAAAGCACCAGTGCCAGAAAGACTGGGCCCGCCCCTCCCTCTCCCGGTTCCCACACCTGCGACCTCAGCCCTGTCTCCAGGAACTCAGAGTAACCTCAGGGGGCCTGGGCCTGTGCACCTGTCCCCAATTCTGCACAGGACAGCCTGGGGAGTCTGGCCAGGTCAATCCAGGCCCCACAGGGCTTGCTAGGGGGGGTGCTGGGTGCTGCCCCTTGCAGTCAATGGAAGAGCCAAGCGGTGGGGTGGACTTCTAGCATTTTCCCTGTGACCTAATAACCAGCGGGGGGCTCTCCTGATCTGCTGCCACTGGGCTTTTCCTTTGTCCTCCCAGAGCAGCAGTGAGGGATGCAGCTTAGAGGATGAACTCACCTGACACAGGTAGGGTATCTGACCACAGGGCCTGAGAGGCCACTTCCTCCCTCCCCAACGCCAGCAGCTCCGTTCAGCCTGGGCCTTAAGGGGGCAGAATCAGAAACAGAACATTAGTAGGACTTCACTTCCTGCCTGCCACCCTCACACATGTTCCCTTCATGCCCTCAGTGGCCACAGCGATTCCTGCCTCAGGGCCTCCCGCCGCCGGGCCTTCACTACGGACAGCCTGTGTAGCGGTAGCTCAGAGCGCCCCCTGTGGGTCAGCGTGAGGCCTTGGGGGTGGCAGCCGCAGCAGGAATGGGTGAGCAGCCTCACAGGAACTGCTTGCCCAGCTGTGTGGTGGGGAGGACAAGAGCCTCACCCCCTGGTGCTGTCTTGGCCCCCTTCCCTTCCAGCCTCTCCTCAGAGGCCTAACGAGCCAGGCAGCCTGCTCTGCCGATGCTTTGCTCTCCCGCTTGCCACCTGCACAAGTAGGTGACATTTCCCAGAGCTTGCCCTGGCTGGGCCCTGGTTCCCTTCAGCCTGCGGTGGTTTCTCCGGGACCTGAGGGAGGCCAGTCCAAGTAGCTCCGAAAGGCCAGCGGAGGCCAGGGCGGTGCCACAGGCCACAGGCAACCAGCCTTGGTTGCCTCCCAGGACCTGCTTGCTCACAGCCTCCTCTGCCCTCCAGAGTACGACGTCGAGGCCGCCCAGGAGAAGGACCGCCAGGCCTTCAAGCCCACCGACATCCTGCGGACCCAGAAGACCAACTGTGATGGCTACGCTGGACTCTTTGAGAAAATGTGCAGGTACGAGCGGGGTCCCACGGAAGGAAGGCAGCCCCGGGCTGACCACCGGGACCCCTCCCTTCTCCCCTTCCAAAGCACCACGTGCCTTCAAGGTGCACATGCCCGGCCTGAAACCGGAGTTTGCAAACTCTGCACTGGAATCCAAGTGAGTCCTGAAAAGGTCAATTTCTCCCTCTTTAACACCAGCATAATTGACTTTGTACCATCTGCCGGGCTTCGCGATGCATTAACATAATGGCAGATGAAAGCACAGAAATAATTTGGTTATAAAAGGCCCCTTTTCCACCTTCTCTGATCTCTGCGCAGCTGAAGGTTAGAAGAATGGCAGGTCTGGGAGCAGTGGGACAGTGGCTGCTGACGCCAAGGTGACGGTGAAAGCCTGTCCTCGGGGCTGGCACGGGGCCCTCTCTCGGGGAAAACAGATGATCTCCTACCTGAAAAGATTTGTCGGTTGGAGAAGCTGAATAACTAGGAAGCGGCTTTTCTCTTGGAGGCTTTGGGCTCCATTTTCATTGCTCTGGGAATGAGCTCCTGGCCAGGCTGCCAGGGTGGGTGACGGCAGCTAAGGAAACCACTTGTGTGCAGAGGCGCCATTGCTGGTTCTAGGTGACCTGGAGACAGACTCCAGGCGGGGGGAGCCCTGCCAACCCCACAGCTTCCTGTGCCCACTCTCAGGTCTGCTGGGTTCCCCGTGAAACAATCAGGGAGCAGGGAGGCCACTGAAGAGCCTCGCCCCGGGGGGAGATGGATAGGCTCCGCCCACCGTGTCTGCAGGCCTCTGGGAGTGGGCCTTCGCAGGCACCCATGGTCGGCCCACCAGGACTCAGGTGCCGATTCATCAAACCAGGTGCAGCAACAGACACTCAGCTGTCCACAGGTGGGCAGGTGTGACGTGTCAGGGACGTGCGTACGTGCTGACGTATGGACAGCCCAAGACGTCCTGCTCCTGCAGATACGCAGCCAGTTCCTGGCCTAACCCTCCCCCCCATTGTTGGGCCCTCCCACCGCCCAACACCACCAGCAAGCCTCCTGCTCGCTCCCTGCTGTTCGTGTCCCCCAACCTCCACGCCCCACCCCCGACACCCCCGTCCCAGAGGCAACCACAGCAGGTCAGGCCGCCCGAGGATGGCAGCCCTCCGCAGCCCATCCGCTCCACCAGGGCAGTCCCTCCCTCCCACCCCTCACCTTCCTGCCCCTGCTCCAGGCCCAGGCACCCCAGCATGCCTGGGGGCCTCTCTATGATCTGGAATCCTCACTGGCCCTCTGCCCAGACCCCCCAGGCCCTGGGTTCCTGAACAGGACCCACAGGCTCACGCTGTCCTGTAAAGCCCTCCAAAATCCGATCTCCAGCTCCCTTCCAGCCCCACACTTCCGTGTCCTCAAGCTCACTCCGCTCCCCTCTCTCTAATGCTCCTTCCGGCCCCACTCCTGGATGGCCAACCCCTCCCACCCTATCCCCTCCCTTGGTGTCATCAGCATGACGTATACATGGGCTCCGGGCTTGCCTTATGCTTTTAATAACTTTTCCAAATTAAAAAAAATACTTGTTAATTATAGATGATCTATAAAAGGCACAGAAGCAAAAAGAAGAAAATTAGGTCACTCTGACCACTTAGAGTTAACACTTAACATTTTCTCACATTCCTTCCCAGATTCTGTTCTATTATATACGTGCGCTCATTTTTCCTTACCTGCCTTGTGGGGCTAATAGGTCTTTTATGTGTCTTCAGCCACTCTCTCTCTGTTTCTGCTTCCCCTGTGAATGCCCAGCTCAGAATCCTACACACCGTAGGCCCAAGATGACAGGAAATGACAAGACATTCCTAGCAGATTTGTATGAAATGGGCCTCCCTCCCTTTTTAAATCATGGACTAACCCTCAGTCTGTTTTCAGCTCTACTTGTGCCTGGCACCTTTCAGAGTGTAATTTTCATCTTAGCTGGCCAACTTGTTTTTTCAGGCATAGGATTTTTCAGTCATAGGATACATCCTTCTTGATCCAGTATAAGCCTTCCAAGCATGGTGCTGAAGGGTGCCAGACTGAAAGCCAGAAAGACATTCACCGTCCTCAGCCCCCCCGTCCTTAATTTCCAGTCATCGATTTACCACTTGTTAATCGCATTCCTTTGGAAAGGCACTGAACTTCTCAGAGCCTCAGTTTTCCCATCTGTTCATGGGGACCGTAGTGCCTGCTGGCAGTGCTAGGGCTAAGTGAGAACATGCAGTTTGGAGTTTGCTCACCTCACTTTGGGGTTGTTGGGTTGTTTTTTGTTTTCTGTTTTTAACCTTGCCTGTCTTTCTTGAGTATGGGAACACTGTCGCTCAGTTGTCCCGCAGACACACATAGACTCAGAAAACTGACACTTGCCTCAAGTGAACCTGTCAGTTTGGGGCCTGATCCAGATGCTTAACAATGGCCCTCTTCTGGCCTGCAGCTGATGATTAAAACACATCCCAACATTTTGCATTATTTCGAGCTAGCTTCTAACCTTGCAGTCAGCATGTGAAAACTCTGTCCGCTGCTCAGACGGTTAACAGTAGCTCACGGTTCCCTGGATCCCTTTAACTTTGGCTTTAAAGATCAGTAACCTCGCCCATGCATCACTTTCCTAATTCCCCTACTTTCCAAATAATTGCTGAAGGTCTGGTAAATTCATTAGCCGAGTCCTTAATAACAGAAGACGTGTAATCCACACTTGCTGATTGATCCCGGCTCGGTTGTCAGCACAGCCTCTTAGCAAGAGTAGTACTCACACGGCCATCATTACTCCTGCCCGTCCATTCTGCCTCCTTGCAGTGGCCTCATTAAAGACTGATTGAATACAGTAATTCGGTGGGGAACCCGGATATTTTTGCAACATCCTTCATTTCCTGATCATCTTTCCCAGGTAACCGATGCAAGTTTTTTCTGTCAGTGCTATTGTTTGTAACTGCTGGTCTGGTTTCTTTCTGACTTCCCATCGTGCAGCATTAGTGTCCCTTCTTTTGCCTCAATTCCCCTCGGACTTCATGAATTCTGCTTCACCTCCGTGCAGGGACTGAGCTTCATTTCCCAGATTCCTGCCACCAAGTCAGCCTCCAGGACTACCCCTCCCCGTTATCACAACTCTGGCACCACCAGCTAGCAGAGTTTCTGGAGACTCTGGGGAAAGCCAGGAGCTTAGTACCAGCTTGAGGCTTTGATGCCGGGGAGACTGGTTGTCACCAGTCAGGTGTCAACATGTTCCCCGTCCATCCTCCCGCTGTCACAGAGAGCGAGGGTGGCAGCCAGCTTCTCTCAGCCTGATGTCCCAGATGATCGCAACACATCAGTTGCTTCCAAAGGACCCAAAGGCTGGGCAGTGACCATCTCACCCTCCTGAGAGAGGCAGATACCCTGGATTACCTGAAGTTATGCCCAGATCTGACTTTGTCACTTAAAGCCTCTGAAAGGGACATCTGAATTCCTCCGCCCTTGTAGATACACCAAAGGCTGGTGCTCGCAGAGACAAAGGATGTCACTGGAACAAACCATCCTTTAATTTTGCTCCACCCATACATTTATAAATTAAAACATATCTTGGCATACTAAAGGGCTGGTGTCATACAAAGCCTCCTGAACTGTGTGTGTCAGGACGACTGAGTCCTGCAGGTGCTCTGGCTACCGGTGGGCTGTGTGTCCCCAGGCAAGTCAGCCTCCCTCTCTGTTCTGCTGACTCCTCGCTTGTCAGAGAGGAGGACCCTGAGGTCACACCCCAAAAGGCCCGACACAGGGTCTCAGAGTGAGAATAATTACTGTGGTTATAGTTACCGACCTCACCATTAAGGGTGGTGTGAGAAAAGAGAAAGGGGACTGTGCAGTGGAAATAGAGGCACTGTCAGATTTACAAGAAATCAGCTCTCTAAACGGTGAAACATAAGCCGTGATTCTGCTTGTCCTGCTGCAGTACAGAAATCACAAAACTTGGGGGGCACCTGTGTGGCTCAGTTGGTCAAGTGGCCAACTCTTGGTTTGGGTTCAGGTCATGATCTCAGGGTCGTGAGATCAAGCCCCACATCAGGCTCCGCACTCGGCGCAGAGCCTGCTGGAGATTCTCTCTCTCACTCCCCCTTTGCCCCTCCCCCCCACTCATGTGCTCTAAATAGATAGATAGATAAATAAATAAAATCTTTTAAAAAAATAAATAGAAAAAAAAATCACAATATTTTCATCAAGGTACCAAAAAGAAGAGCATGCTTCATTCCATTTCCCATTGACTACATCCCTCCTTCCCTCTCTTATTTTCCACATGGCTCACACTCCCTAGAGAGCTGATGGGAGCTGGGGAGGTACACTGTGGTCAGAGCCTGACGCCTGCAGGGCACACGGCCCAATTCAGACACCGCGGCCACCCTGCTGGGGCCTGGGAGTGGTGGGGCTAATGCAGTATTCCACGGTTCCCACAGTGGGCCCCGGACTCTGTCTGTATACAGCAATAGTCGCAGACTGGCTCCACCCCCTCTTCAACTGATACCATAGGTGTTGGCAATTTAAAAACTACCAAAGGTGAAAACCAAGACTCTGTAACCTGAGGTTATTAGATCGATGTCCTGAGATGGTATTTTGGGCTCTAGAATGGCCCGTCAGATCTCATTAGGAGGTGGAAACATTTCTCATCTTCTGTCCCTTCTTCAGTGCTCTCCTAGATCTTTCTGCCAAATTCCTCTTCCTTTGGGTCCCCTAAAAGGGCTGTGTGCATCACTAGCATTTTAGTGATGGTTCACTTATCTAGGGCAGCCAATGAACTTTCCTTTCAGAATATTTTATTTAGTATTTAGTAGTATTTATTATATGATATGATATGATATATGATATTATTTCCTCGTGCCTGGTACGTGCTTTGCACAAAAGTCAGTGATCTTTTGATGGCAAGAAATGTTTGCGGGTCATCCTGACTAGCAACCAGCAGCTGGAATTACAAGTCCCACAATTTTGCATGAGAATTATGGATTATTAACAGTAATGCTTTATATCATGACTTCTTTGTCCAATTCACCTTGCACATTGCTGCCACGCAATAAAATATTCTCCTGTCATAGTCAAGCATGGCGTAAGCTCACAGCTAAGTTTCTTTTTCTTCTTTATTCTGCCCCAGGCATTCCCCATGGCCCTCCCAGCTTCCCTCCAGTCTGTCATAGGAGAATCCCCCTCCCAGAGATCACGTAATGCCAACCTTTCTTTTTGCCCATGATGGGCCTGGCAAGGTCACTCTGGAGGTGACCATAGAGCTCAGACTGAGCCCAGATCCCCTGACTTGGCCCAGTGACCGCCCCTCCAGCCATGCACTTCTGCCTCCTTCTGCCCAGGCTTGGGGTCGGGCTCTCACTGCTGTTCCCCCACTTGGTTCTCAAAGCCTACCTGCACTGCCCCCCTCAGTGGGAGGGTGCCCCCAGGCCCACCGCCTGGGCACATGGCCGGCCACACTGCCCACAGCAGCGCCTGCTCCGTTTCACTGCAACCCCCGGGGGCTGCGGGGACGTGCAGCGCTCCTCTTCCTTCCTGGACCACGGGGCTCTGTGAGCGGAGGCCGGGCCTCAGCGGGCAGCATGTCCAGAGGGCCAGGGCTCCCCTCCGTCTGCTCGCCTTAGCACAGAACCGTTCCTGGGACTCCACATCCCTCCCCACACACCTGGAAATGGATGCACACAGACATTTCTGGGCAAGAAAGGAAAATAACTCACCGAAGAATGTAATTTCAAGGAGTATTTATGGCTTTTTTCCAATTCTAAAAGTAACACATAATCATTACTGAAAATTTAGAAGATCTA
Source organism: Potos flavus (assembly GCA_028534135.1). NCBI lineage: Eukaryota > Metazoa > Chordata > Mammalia > Carnivora > Procyonidae > Potos > Potos flavus. The sequence continues at coordinate 79,083,979 of CM052898.1, read as the reverse complement.
GAGGAGTTTAAAGAAGAAAATTACGATCACCCATAATGGCATTACTAGGAGACCAGGTGTAGTCTGCCCTCCTCCTCCGCCTCTCGCCCTGTGCACACCCCCACACGCACACACACACACCCCCACACCCACTCGTGCGTGTGCATGCACGCACACACACACACACTCAGGCCCCGTGCTGACAGAGGAGTTTCATAGGCTTCTGTCCATTCCTCTTGTGTCAGGAGCACGTCTTACCTCACAGTTCTTCTCACACTCTGAGTAGGTGGAGCCCCCCCTCCGAGGGAAGCCCCCCAGCCGGCACCTCCATCCCACCCTTCTGGGCTTGCTCTCGCCCCTCCCCCTCTGCTGCCTGTTTTCTCTGAGACAGTAAACACATTCAGTTCCGGCCCCCAGAAGCATCCCCTCACCCCCTCTGCAGCTACTGAGGCAGGGGACTCCCCAGGCATGCACTACCCCCAAAACCCCCCACCCTCACCCTCACCCCTGGGGCTTCTCCTCTGCCTGCTGCCTCCTGTGCCTTCTGCCTCTGGGCTGCCCTTCTGCTCCAGCAGTGGGTTTTGGCCTTTAACCGCAGACAAACCTGACATCGGGATCCCGTCCCTCTTGCTCTCCGCCCCCATCCCCCAAGTGCTCCTGCAGTCCTTCGTGGGGCGCCTGGCGGCCCCATTCTTGCGGCATGCCTCAGACAGCCTGGGAGGCCCGGCCCTCGTTCTGTGAAGCGGCAGGCAGGAGGGCAGGCCTGCGCCCCGCGGAGGAGGGAAGCTCGGGCAGATGTGGGGACGGGACACTGTCCGGGTGAAGCAGGGTAGACTGTGGAAACGTGCGGGCGCCTGTTTTGCTTCCCTGCTTCTCTCAATGAATGATAAGTAATACTTAATCTGGTATTCCAATGGGTAATTAAACTTTTTGGGGGCGCTTGGGTGGCTCAGTTGGTTGAGCATCGGACTGGATTTCGGCTTAGGTCCTGATCTCAGGGTGGTGAGATGGAGCCCCGCCCGGCACGGAGCCTCCTTGAGATTCTCTCCCTCTTCCTCTGCCTCTCCCCTCCCCCGCTTGCTCAGTGCAGGTGTTCTCTCATTCTCTAGCTCTCTAAAAAAAAATATTTAGAAACATATGTTTTTATAGGGAAAATTTCCCCAGTTCCTATAACGAATGTGGAGCCGTCTTCCCCATTACCTGAGAGGTTCCACGGCCCCCTTGTTGAGAGCACTGGAGTCTGCGGAGCTGGTCCTCAGAAGGCCCCTGGCCACCAGAGGCCACCAGGCCTGGCTGACACCCAGAGCACAGAATTGGTTCACATGAGGCGAGTGCAGAGTAGGGCAGCTGGTGCGATACTCAGAGGAGCCCCACTGAGGGAGCCGCCATGAACATCCTGGAGAGTGCGGACGGCGTGTTTATTACACCAAGCTGCCAGAAGTCAAAGGAAAGTCTGTTAACGAAGGGACACCTTTTTCTCATTCACACAAACACCCCCAAGAGAGCTCACACAGGCATCCCTTGGGTCAGAACAGCAACCCGCCCTGGGAACTGCCATGGCGTGGGCAGGGGTCATGGTAACTGCCGTGACGTGGGCTGGGGTCACGGTAACTGCCGTGGCGTGGGCAGGGCAGCTGGTCATGGAAGGACCCCCCGGGCTCTTGCTTTGGCCTTGGGGTGGTGCCTCAGGGTTTCCGCTACAAACACCCACACTGTAGCTTGGCCACGATTTCTGTGGTCCCCACAGGTGACTGCCATCCATCCCCCACTGTCACGGCCACCCAAAGTGGTGCCAGAGTGCTTGTAAGCCATGGGGGAGCACACTGTTGAGAGGGCCGAACTACTTGGGCCGACTGGTCAACGTTTCCACCCCTCAAAGGACATCTACGGGGGACGCTGAAACTGTGGCCAGGACAGTCAGTCAGCATATGACCTGAACGCACTGGGGTAGCCCCGGGAGGCAGACCTGAGTGATCTTAGCCATGGGCCAGTCTGCCCTGCCCAGGGCTGGACACACGGGCTGGCTGCCCCAGCTGTCTTCACACAGGTGTCCTAGAGCAGGACGTCATGGAGAGTAGGGCTCAGCTTTCTTCTATACCCTCCCTGACACCCCACCCATGTCACCCAGACCCAGCTCCTCAGCCACGTGTTTCGAGCTGCTCTGATCCTTCAAGAACATCATCCTTTTCCTGGTGTCCATGTTCTTGGGGGATCCTCACCACTGCACCCATTGTCGTTCTGAAGACCCCAGGCAGAGCACTCAGGGGGTTCTGTCTGGGGAAGGATGTTTCCAAAGTGATTTGCTCGGTCTCTAGGGAGGAGCAGGCAGTGGGGACTGAAGCCAGTCTGCGCCAGCAGGACCAGCCGGCCCTGGGTCCCCCGGCCCCCCAGCCCTGGAAATAGCAGCCCTCGGGCTGTCTGTATGGGACTGTGTGAAAGGCAGGGAAAAGGAGAGACATGGAGGGATGACAGCAGACGTGCCTGAGGCCGGGGGCCACAGACAGACTTGCGGGGGTCCGGCAGCCCCAGCGGGAGCCGCCTCTCAGACCCCCCGTCCCACCCCCAGGATCGCCGGAGTGCAGTGCGTGACCGTGCCTGGCTACTCCAAAGGCTTTGGCTACCGGACAGGGCAGAGCTTCTCAGGGGAGTTCGACCATGCCTGGAACGCTGTGTACCTGGAGGGGAGATGGCACCTGGTGGACAGCACCTGGGGCAGTGGCCTGGTGGATTCTAGCACCTCCAAATTCACCTTCCTGTAAGTAGAAGTCTCAGGGCTGTTGGTATCCTGCTGGTGGAAAGGGGGGGAGGCACGAGGTTGAAGGAAGCAGCAGGTGGGAGGGCAGGGAGGGCCAAGGGGGCCTCTCCTTGCTGCTGGCCACTCCCAGCCTTCCCCCGGCTCTGCAGTGAGCTCGCGCCAAGCCAATAGGAAGGGCCGGACCTTTCTGTCCCCTCACCGTCCACTGACTAATGCCCTCCTCTGGCTCGCCATCGCTGCCTCCGCCCCAAGGCTGAGAGCGCAGCATCTGCCCACAGGGCATACAAGAGAGGAAGGCAGAGCTGAGAAGCTACTTTACCGTCTATAGATTCCCTTCAGGCCTTTGACCCACTGGCTGTGTTAAAACATAGGAAAGTCAGAATTCCCTTCCCCCAGCTCTCTGGGCCAAATGCAGCCACATCACATCACTGAGGAAGGGGTTATGTTTGTGGGAAGGGGTGCTGCGGGTACACAGAGTCACTGTGAGCCATGGCGGGGCAGGTTGGTGGGGCGCAGGGCGCTGGAGCACGTCTGTTCCCCAAGGCTCTGGCCAACTCCGCTTTTAACCTAAAGCCATGACGTCGTAATGTCTCTCAGCGACTCAGATTCCTTTTTATCCAGAAAAATGAGAACGCCGTCTCTGATTTTTGCAGTTTAAATCTCGACAGGCCGGCACACAGGCCAAATACAAGCTACAAGTGAAGCTTTAGCTCTTCTTTCTTGATCCCCATCACTGACCGCTAGAGAGCCGTGTCTCATTAGGCCCAGGGACCACAGGAGCGTTGCTCACCCAAGACTTTCCCTGCCTGCCATCCCTCTACCCTGCTGGCGGGCAGCTGGTCCCTGGGTTATGCCTTTGCTCCCTCAAATCTCTACTGGGCTTTGAGAGTAGGCGGAGCCCATTCCCCACCTGGACACAGCTCCATGTGAACTATGGCCTTCCTGCCATGGCCCCAATTTCTGGAAGCAGACTGGTGGGGCCATCTGCAGTGCCCGTGTTAGGACCGGAGATAGTGCCTCTCCCCGTGGGGTTGTTGGCAGGACCCCTCCCGTGGAGGTGCTAGGCAAAAGAAGACCCAGAGCTCCCCCTGTGGGCCCCCACCTCCTTCTCCACAGAGCTGAGGCCTACCCACCCCCCATGGCTGCTGACCAGCTTCCCCCCCACCTCTAGCTACAACGAATTCTACTTCCTCACCCACCCCGCGCTGTTCATCGAGGACCACTTCCCAGACAACAAGAACTGGCAACTGCTGAAGCCTCCTCAGTCGCTGAGGCAGTTTGAGAGCAACATGTACCACAAGAGTGAATTCTACAACAAGGGGATGCTGAGCGCCCACCCAGAGACCTCCGTCATCAAAACAGGTACGCCCGGAGCAGGTGGCCGCCATGTTGGCGGCAGGGATGGGCAGCAGGCTCTGCACCTCGGGCATCTGGGCCCCCAGGGGACTGCCCTGTCAGGGCCCAGCCGGGGCCCGCAAGCTCCCTGTAAGCTGTGTGTAAGTGGTGCAGACACCACTAAGGCAGCTGGGGCCGTCGGGCCCTCGGGGCAGGACGCAGCCATCGGTCACATTTGCAGAGACAGACACCCGCTCACAGCAGCATAAACCAAGAAGGGGCTGCCTAGGCAGTGTTTGGATTTCTCTAGGCCCTGAGAACCCCAGTTACAGCCCAGCCTGTCAGGGAGCCGGGAATGGAAGGTCCCCAGCTGGGTGAGTCTCTCTCAGTTCCCGCAGCAGGTAAAGGATCCCCTCAGGCCTGGCTGTCCCCACCTCCTAGTTCAGGTCCCTGACAGAAGCTCACTAGCCTGCTGTGTTCCCCCAAACTCCTGGCCAAGAGGACGTGTTGGCCCAGCCACGCTGGGCTCTGTGAGTCAGCAGCCTAAGCAGGGAGTGGGAGAGCAGTGGGGGTCTCCCAGGACAGAGGACGGGGGGATGCTTTATCAGGGAGTGGCTGCTGAGCTGGCCCTTAGGGGCTGGAAGAGAGCAGGCGTCACCACGCGCAGGGACAAACACGCTCTGGAAGGACACAGCGAGCCCTCCAACGTCTGAACTCAAGCACCCCTAGACCAGGGCTGGCTCCAGGGGCACAGCCTGCCTTCCTCTCTGCCCTTCCCTTCACAAGTTCAGATGCCTGTCATCTCTCCCGGCTTCCCTCCTGGAGGCAGAGTCCAGCCTTTTCCGGCCAACTTCCCTGGGAGTAGGAAGGGCAAGACGCATACTAGACTGACCTAGAACTAGGTCACTCGCTGAACTAGACTGACCTTTGCTCCCCACATCCCCACAGAGGCCACAGGCACCCAGCCAGGTGTGTTTGCACACTCTGAGGTTTATGGGGGGGCCAGCTGTGTGGGAGAAGGTACAGAACTGCGGTCACGAGCCTCGTGACCTTTGTCTTATGTATGTCCAAGGCCCTGGTGCCTGGTCCAGGGCTGGGCACATAACCTGGACACACTATAGGGCTCAGCACAGCCTAGTCGGTGCACCTACCCCCCAACCCCACCCACACACCCCCACACGCACCCTCACATTTCAGCAAAGGCCTACCTTTGGCACCATCCCTGCGAGTAGGGGGCCCCTCTACTCCCAGGAGGGAGGGCCTGAGCTCGCTCTGGCTGTTAGCACAGAGAGGTCTGTGGGCGGGTCTGCAGGTGAGCCCCATCCCATACTGTAAGGGAGAGGGGCATGGGGGCACAGGTGTCCCCAAGTTACTTCCAGCTGATTTGTTCCTTCTGCCTCACAATGCTTTCCTTAACCAATCGGCTGAGCTCTCGAATACTTTTCTAAAACTACCAACACCTGGAGGCTCCTGCTGTTAAAATGACAGCGTGAGGTTGCTGTCTTCGAGAATGCGTTTCCTGGGCTCCTAACAGACAGGGAGCCTGTTCTGACTGGTGTGGGCCACGGAACCACAGGGAAGAATGGACCAGGCCACACCAATGTCAAATTAATGCCACGGAGTAGAACTTGCCTTGGCAAGAGACACAGAAATGTAAACGCTGGGTTTCTTAATGTACAATAATCTCAGATTTGATCCCATATTTGTGATGAATATTTAAGGAATATTTCTTTGTTGGAGCTAGTTTCGCCAAGAGTGGGGATGGGAAGAAAGCAGGAGAGGGAAACAGGTGGGTGAAAAGCAGGGAAGGAAGAGGACAGGGGATGTGGGGGGTAGGATGCCAATGACAGGGGTGAGGGGAGGTGGAGGGAGGGGGGAGACAGGGGAGGTCACAGGCTTCCACAGAGTCTTCCAGCCCTTCGGCAATCCTTTGCAGAGAATCTGCTGGCCCAGGCGCCCTGGTGAGGCCTGGTGAGGCGCAGGAAAGGAGGCAGGAGGCCAGTTCCCCGCAGCGTTCACCCCTGCAGGGAAGACGACATCGCAGAGAACTAATTCAGTACAGCGGTGCTAAGTTTCCTGAAGGAGATGTGGAGCTACAAGAGAGGTTTCCAGGGGAGCTGGCCCTTACCGGAGGGCTCGGGAAAAGACTTCTCTACAGTCAGGCATTATGCTAAGGTCTTATCAGGTTTGGGGGAAAGCGGTGGAGGGATGGACAAGTGTGAGGGCTCTGAGATGTGTGCCCTGGAGGAGGTGGGAGAATGCGCTGTGTTCCCAAAAAGGAGGGTCTTGACTCAGGCCAGGCAGGAGGGGACATGACTCTCACTGGTCTCCAGTTTGATGGTGACTCACGCAAGTGAATGCAGGAGTGACCAGGTAGCTAATTTCCCAGGGGCCCTCGGGAGGCACTCCACATCAAAGGCGAATCCTGTGCCATCTCACAACCAACTCAGAAGCAAGACGGAACAGGGTGGGGCGATGAGCAGTTGAAGGCTGAGACAGCTTCTGCCCACTGAGTCGGCTTACAAGAGGAAGCGAGGGGAGAGGAGAGATTCAACGAAGAGAGACTGATAGCAAGTCTGCTGTTCTTGGGCACTTTCCTTTGGAGGTTACCATGAGACAGATGTCCCGTAGTGGCTGGAGGCAGTGGAGAAAGAAAGTAGACAAAGAAGATAACACCGAATCACAAAGCACCCCACAAGTAGTATGGCAGAGGAAAGGAATGGCAGCAGAGGGAATGGGTGGTGATGGGCGGGCTGGGCTGGAGCGCGTGGGGGCTGCAAGGGGAGAAGAGTGCAGCCAGGAGGGCAGGCCAGCAGCCCAGAGGCTCCAAGGAAGTCACCGAAGTCTTTGGAGAGTGGGGACAGAGGCCCGATGAGCTTACGTGGGAGGAAGGGGACTGCAGTGGGGAGGGGTCCCCTGCCAAAGCAAGGCAGGGAAAGGTTTCCAGATGAAGAAGTCCGTGAAGAAACAGAAGGGAGCCAGCCAGTGAGCTTGCATCCTTTCCTGCTGCCGCTGTGGGATTCTCACTGGCTGGTTGGGAGTTAGCACTGAATCCAGGAGCAGAGCAGTCCATAGTTGGGGCCTTGGGGCAGATTAGAGGGCAAGTCTTGGAGGTACTTGTCTAGAGCCCAGGCATGGCCTCCCCAGCAAGAGCACTGGACCTCAGACTGGGGAAAGGTTCCTAGTGAGAGTGGCTCTGACAGTAGTCTGTCTCCTTCCTTTGTGCTCACCTGTGAACCCGATCGGGGCTGGGGAGGTTGCTGGGACAAGGTGCAGGGGTGGGGCTTCCGAGAGGAAGGGGATTGAGGCTCTGCAAGGAGCCACTGCCCCTCCCTGTGGTCCTTCGAGGCAGGAAGGAGCAGGTAGGGCAGTGCTCATGGGCTGTAGAGCCGGAGCACTGACCACCTGTCCCTGAACAACAGGGACCAGGACAGAAGAAGACAAAACCAGAGGGCATGGGGAGAGGGAGAGTGGAGGCAAAAGGTCCTCCAGACACAGGCCAAGCCACGGCCAAGTGGGAGTCCTGGGGCAGCAGCAGGGGGGCAGCGAGGAGGCAGCCCCGCCCCTCGGGCACAGCCTCCGGCGGTGAAGCCATTCCAGCCCGGTTTGAAGGTCCTGTGTTCACCTGACAGCTGCTGACCCTGTAAGGAACAGGCTGGAGGGAGCGTGTGAAGCAAGACTTAAGACTGGAAGGAGACAAAGGGAGCCCCTCCAACCAGTCACGGGCCCTCCTTGCCCCAGGGCTCTCTCCCTGCTCCGGAATCCGGCTAAGCCTCCGGGCCGCCATCTAAGAGAATCGCTTCGGTGAGGCAAGCACCTAGAGCTGGGGCAGATTTTCTCCTGAGAGCCTCACCCTAGGAGAACCACCTGCAGCGGGGAGGGGCGCCCCTCCAGCGGTGTGCCGCAGCTGGCTTACACGGTGTTCGGGGACATCACCTTGATCACCTAAAGTCCATCGCGCTGGAAGTATTTATACCACGGAAACGGGCAGATGCTAGAGTCAGGGCTTCCTCCCCCGAGAGCCAGCTGTTACCCATCCGGCAGCACATCCGCACGTCCCGGACCCACCCCACCTGACCCCGGCTCTCTCCCCACAGTGAACGGGAAGGCCACCATCACCATCGAGAGCTGCGCCCCGACGCTCTTCATGTTCATGCTCAACGGCAAGCAGGAGCATGGGCTGCTGAGCCTCCGGAAGAACGGGATGAAGCTGGACATCTACCCTCCGGCGGTGGGCACCCACAAGCTGCAGATCTTTGCCAAGGGCAACTCTGACATCTACAGCTCGGTGCTGGAGTACACGCTCAAGTGCAACTACGTGGACATCGGCGTCCGGCTGCCGGCCGAGCTGCACCAGCCCGTGGGCCCCAGCTGGTTCTCGGAGCAGATGGGCATCGTGAAGCCCTCCCACCCCGACCCCATCATCCACACCAGCGACGGGCGCTGCTCCGTCAGCTTCGGCGTGGAGGAGGGCATCAGCGTCCTGGCTTCCCTGCACGGGGACGAAGGTCCCATCACCGAGGAGATGCAGCGACGCTACATCTTCCAGCTGCAGTGGGAGAAGCGGGCCGAGCTGAAGGTCCAGCTGCCCCAGGCGGGCAAGTTCGCCCTCAAGATCTTTGTCAAGAAGAGGCTGGAGCCGGGCAACTACGTCTTCGTCTTCAATTACCTCCTGTGCTGCACCAACACCAAGGTGAATTGGCCCATGTTCCCCGAGAGCTTTGGCAACTGGGGGCAGGACAATGAGCTGCTGGAGCCTCTGTCGGGCGTGCTTCCTGCCAACCGGGACGTCCCGTTCAAACTGAAGCTCCATGGGGTTGCCAAAGCCCTGGTGAAGGGGCAGGACACGTGGCCCCTGACCCTGAACCCGGAGGGCTACTGGGAGGGCAGCTGCAGCACGGCCGGCTGCCGCGAGATCTACGTCATGGTGCTGGAGAACGCCAACCACAACTTCTACTCCTACATCCTGAAGTACAAAGTGAACGCCCAGTGAGGCCTGGCGCCCCGGCCGCCCCCTCCCAGAGGCCCGAGGCCAGACTTGCCCGGGGGGAGCCCGACGGAGGTGCAGAGAGCCTTGGACGCCACCGAGCCTGCATGAAGTCACTTCGAGGCCTCTGCCTCAGCCTCTTTGCTCAGCCACGGAGCCGGGGATGTTGGGTTTCCCACAGCTCCACTCGGTTGTGGCCGTGGCCGAGGGGACAGAGGCAAAGGCCCTTTAGAAGAAAAAGGTGCTATGTAAATCCAAGGTATTGTGAACCCGCACACCACCGCCCAGATGCCCCTTCTCGTGTTAATGCTCTTGTTGTTTTTATAGGGTTGATGTGGGAAAGCGAGGAGGTTGCCCAGGCAGAAAGCTTTTCACGTGGTGGTGAGAGAATTCTCCTCTGTGCCCAAGAGAGACCCGGTCTGCGAGGCTGAGTCACCCCGAACGAATCACAGAGCCCTTTTCAGGTAGCCTCGGTGTTTCTCACCGATTCCTGGACCCCGGGAGGGTCGGACTACCATGTTTCCCCCCAGATCTGACCACCTTCTGCATTCCTGCTGCCTCTTGCTCTTCAAGAGCCCTAGAAAAAAGGAGGTGGGAAGAGGAAGCTCGCCAGCCTGCGCCTGGCTGGAGGCTCCACAGTCCCTGGATACGCTGGGAATGTGGCAATAGAAAAGTCAGGAGGGGGCTCCCAGGGCCCACCCTTGGGTGCCCCGGGTGGAGGGCCAGAGGGCAGGGGACACCACAGCAGCCCTGCCACTTGAGTCTAAGGGCATGAGGCCTCCGACTCCGTGCTCTCGGACGGGCCCGTGGGCCAGTTCAGTCTAGTGAGTTGGTGGCCCTCCAGGCCCTCTCAGAGCCTGGGCTTCAGGCCCTGGCCTGCACTTGGATGGGGGAGCTTCGAGAGGCTGCTAGGCCCTTGCGGGGGTGGGGGCGGGTTTGTTGATAACCCTAAATCAAGACGCGGGCAGGGAGGCCGGGCAGGGAGTAGTGCAAATACCACAGTGGCGAGGAGACTCCTGAAATAACAGGGCTCTGCCGACCCCCAAGGGTCCCTACCAGCAAAGCCCACACAGGGGACCTCCACCTGCTCTGGGAGCCGTTTTGGTGCTTGTCCGCATCCCATCTCCCTTCCAGCCTTTTTCAGCCGTGAGAGACCCCTGGGGTCCTGCCTTCCACGCCGGCTCTAGCCCTAGGAGCCTCAGCTGCCCAGCAGCCCCCAGCAGCACCTCAGGCCCATGTTGCCATGGCAACAGCGGCAAGGCTGGCTCCTTCCCGCAAGGGCAGCCGGAGAGGGAAGGAGGGAGAGGCCCTGCGTGGCCCAGGCAGCACCCTTCCAGCACGGGGAGCCCCCGCGGGTGCTCCCTGCCTCCTGGCTTGTCAGCTCGGCGGCCCCCCTCTGCTCTCAGTGCCCTCACCCTGAGAACTGGCACTGCCCAGCACCCCTCCCTACCAAATACTCTTCTGCATGTCCTCAGCCTCAGCGACAGCCAGGCCAGCCAGATGCTCATGCCTCCTCCTCTGCCGTCATCCTCACATTGGTGTATTCTGCAAATGTTCACGGGGCACTTCATAAGCACCGGGCTCCATGCTAGATGCCGGGGTTAGCATGAGGGAACCAAGGGGGTCCCGTCCCTGCCATCTCAGAGCTCGGGGGGGCGTCAGCAGCCTCCCCTGAAGAGGCCTGCCTAAAGTTCCAGGATCCCAACACTTTATCACCTCCCTGAAGGTCCCCGCTGCCACCCAGCTTGGACCTGGCCCCGAGCCATGTGACAGGGGTGCCCAGCCCCCACCAGGCGGGGGTCCTGGAACACAAGGACAGCACACCATGGGGGTCTGCGCTCTCCCCTGGCCTGTGTCCCGTGCCCTCTGGCAGGCTCTGCCACTCAAGATTTTGACACTGTTGTCACTCACGCCTGGAAAATACACAAAGGCCCCCAAGGTGGAACCGCTGTGCACTAACCACGACGGGGAAACAAGGGGAGTTCTTACACCCTGAAAACAGCCTTTTTTCACACCTTTGATTTTACGGGCTGAAAGAAATGTGCTGCGTTTTATCCAAATAACAAGTGCCTTCTCTGACTCCTGTCACTCCCTGGACCCAGAGCCATGGCTGGTCCCGATGAGAACAACGTGTACCTTTTTAAAAATAATATAACTAATCAGTACATTCTGGAGCGGGCAGAGGATGCCACTGGCAGAACGGGAGCTGCCGCAGAAACCAGGACCAGGCCCAACCTCTCCAAGTGTCTGCAGAGCAACCGCGAGCCCCTCCCTCCCCGTTAACCAGCGCCCCCTCCCCCTTCCCCCCCCCCCCGCCTTTGTAAAGACAGCTGTAGGCACAGTCAGAAATCACCTGTATTTCTTTCCACCAAAGTAAAAATACATGAAATGAAATCCAATCTTCATGAATTTTTACATGCATGCTGCTCAGGGTAGAATTCAGGGTTGCATTTTGAAGCCTTTTATTCAAATCCCCATCTTTGTTTCCTGGTGCTGGAGTCCCGGCGACTGGTAGAATGGCACGGGCGCCCCCTGGTGCCCAGGACGTGGAGCTGCCGGCGAGCGGAACTCTGCGAGGCCCCGCGGATCGCCTGGGTTTTTAGGCAGAACCTGAAATACGCTGCTGAGATGTTTATGTTCAATTCACTAGGTGCATCCTCGTATGCACACGGAGCACATCGTTGCCACGCGCCAGCTGTGAGGCGAGCTCGGGGCCTGCCTGGCAGGGTGAGAAGACTTTGGCATGTAATACTGGGGGGTGTTTTGCCGGGAAATAACGTCTTGAAACGGAAACGCTGGATATGGGACTGGAAGGGACAGCTCTGACCGCACTCTTTACTATGCTGGTGAGGGACGGAGACTGATCACACGCAGGGCTTTGGCTGGCAAGCCCTAGGATGGCAGCCCTCTGGCCACAGGCAGAAGGGTGCAGAAGGTCGGGGAGGGTGCGGGAGTGGGGGGCAAATGGGCTACAACCACAACTGCAATTAACTCCTTTCAGCTTGCCAGCAGCGCAGCTGGACTCCGTTTCAATCTGATTATGGTCATTGTGAGTTCCCCATATGCTGCATTGCCCCACCAAGACAGACTCCTCACGGCCTGCGGAGATTAAAAGGAAATAAATAGATTAACTGAAGCATGAAGGATTTAGGCTAGACATAAAGAACTATTTCCTGTTTTTAAGCAGGAGGGGCAAGGTGCCAAGAAAGTTTGTGAAAAATCCTCTTCTCAAAGGACTCGAAAAGTAGAAAAGTTTCCCCAGTGGTCTGGGTTTTAGATGCTAGGCTAACTGGAAGGGCTAAATTCTCTCAAAGCCAGTTAATCCTTGAAGTACACTAGATCGCCCCCAGCAAACACAAGGGAACAGTATTGCCACATTTTCGGTGTTAGCAGTGTGTTCAGAGGTGATGTGCGTCTGTGTCCCACATCAGTTTCTCTGGGGTCTATAATTTCTTTTCATTTGGAAGAAGTAGCCGGAAATCTTATGAGCTGATTACTTTTCATAATGTGTGTGTTGAGTTGTGTGGGCCAGTGGCTATTGAGTAGGCTTTCCCCACGTTGTTGCTGGTGTTGTTTTTCAATAAAATTTATATTCATTTTTATCCAACAATGTAATTATTGATCTGTTCTTACCACTGCTCTCACCAGGGGGACAAAAATAGGAAAAAACACTTTCATGTTCAAAGGGAGCCCTAGGAGAAAAAAAAAAAAATCAATGTCCCAGCCATTTGAATGTGATGGGAAGATGCAAATGGAATGTCAGGCAAATAGCTATTTCACATTAAAGAAAACATAATTAGGTTAGCTCCAGCCCCTCTCTGGTTCACATGCCTTTGAAGAACCTGAAGGCAGTGTTTCTTTCATTGAATCTTGTTTAACTTGAAATTTTTCAAGTCGATCCTAATTTCTGTTATTAGTAGAAGAAAAAAATGTACCCAAAATGCCTATCAGCCTACTTTTTTTGTTGTTTTGAATATACATCTATGTCTTGATTCTCATATACATACAGAAACTTTCCAGCAGGTTACCTAAACAGGTTATTCATAAATTAGACATTTAGGGAAATAGAGAACCAGGCACCTCTGAGAAGCTGCCGTAACCATGGAGACCATCCTCACAGCTGTAGTGCGAAGGACAGAAAGAACTGCGTTCTCAAATCTGGCCTCGTAGCACCCCTCCCCACTGGAACCGCCAACGTGAGCCCCCCCCCCGCCCCCCGCCCCCGGCGCATGACTCCCGAGGAAGGAAGCGCACGGAGAAGTCGGAAGAGTCTCCTGCATTCAGAGAAGAAGGAACTCTTAAATTATTAGAACAGTCTGAGAATGCCAACCCCAAGGCTGGAACGGATGACCTCTAACATCCCTTCCAGTCCGGAGAGTTTGTGATGCTGTGTCTCTGTGAACAAATGCTGGCAGGAGGTAGACCTGGGATTGTCAGTTTCGGAACATCTGAAGGGCCCTGCTGTGTTAAGAGCCCGCCCTGCAGCCCCCAGCAGATTGAGCTGCCGGCTCCTCTCTTGCCTGAGGGCAAGGGGCTGGAGCAAACCCAGCAGAGGGACCAAAGGGAAAGCAACAGCCCCTGACAGGATGCTGGTTCTCTCTGATTTTGCAAGCAGGGCGAAAGAAAACGAAAAGTCAGGCAGCGATCGGGATGCCTTCCCTTAGGTATCCCACAGGCATCCCCAAATCAAAAGATACTGAACTGAAGTCACTTTTCTCCCCCACATGGCCTCCAACTCCTCCTGGGTTGCCAGCACAGTAAATACATCCCCATCTGCCAGGTACCTAAGTCAGACTCGTGATGGTCACTAGTAACTCCTTCATTCCCCTCCGTGATGAAATCTGGGCCATTCTGACCCGCTCTCCCAGCGCCACATCCAACCCCACTCCCACAGCCTTTGCCGTAATTCAAGCCTTCATCATCTCTCTGTTCCGCTGTGGTGATCGCTTTCCACGATGATATGAACCCCCCCCCCCACCACCTGCCCCATGACTCCCCATCTTTCTTCTTATAAGAACATCAGGGCTATTGTCGTGTTAAGACAAGGTTTCCACGAAAGCCTTCCAGAAGAAGTTCACCATCTCTGGAGAAAGCATAGTTTGTGTCAAGTGCTGATGGAAAAGGTAGGTCTTCAAACAAAAACTGGTTTTAACACAAAGGCAGAAACTCCTCCTTTTTCTGGACTCTGAAGAGGCCAGGTGCTAACTAAGGTCTTCAGTCCGGCCAGGGCAATGTAGGGTGGCTCATAGCACCACACCCAAAGGGGGACCTGTGACCGGGTGAGTGGTGGAGACTAGCCTGAAGGTTAGCAAGCTACACCTTGTACATCAGATTATCCACATCCATGGCTCACAGATTTCCCTGTTCTCCTCCTGGAACCAACAATAGGATTGATCATATGTTCAAATGTGCCAGGTGGGCTCCCTGGCAAGCAGATGCTGAGACAGAGTTAGGAATGCAAACAAGATACTAGAGGGTAATACCTGTGAAAGATAAAGGGGGAGGAAGCAGGATCAGGCAGAGAGAACTTCGGACAGGGGTCCAAGTCTCAGACAATGCAACAGAAGAGTCCCTTGTGCAGAAACAGCCAAGCCCTATAGACCCCAGTCTGCTCAGTCATTGGCTACGCACTGACCAGGAAGAGCTTGGCCTCAGCTCAAAAGCTAAGACACGTGTCTGGTGTCTGACCAGCATGTAAGAAGCCTAGAAGCCATCACTCCCTCCAACAGGTAAAAAGCTGACAAACTGAAAAATCGACAACTCTTCTTATATCTATAGGAGAAGTGAAGTCACAAGGTAAACCCCTACCCCCTCCCCAAACTGGAGAGACTGACAGGTGATACTGAGAATCACAACCCACCGGAGCAGAAACCTCCATGGGAACCCCTGTCTGGGTGGGAAAACCTGAATTGTAACTGACGAATTGCTGGGGCTCAATGTGGACAACTTTGAGAGTTGAAAAC
The DNA here is from genome assembly GCA_028534135.1 of Potos flavus. Lineage (NCBI taxonomy): Eukaryota > Metazoa > Chordata > Mammalia > Carnivora > Procyonidae > Potos > Potos flavus. The sequence goes on along the minus strand of CM052898.1, from coordinate 79,068,960 downwards.
TCTCCAGGGAGACCCAGTCATCAGAACCCCCACATTTTTGTGAGTTTTGTCTCCTGGATCTCTACCAGGTCTCACAGTGGATATCAGAGAAAAATCTCCTCATGCTTCTGGGGTGGAAGGAATGGATCCATCTACAAGCAGAAAACTAGTAAGGACATAGTTGAACTCAACACCACCCCCAAACTACTAGATACAATTGACATCTATAGACTACTTCATCCAACAACAGCAGATTACGTATTCTTTCCAAGTGCACATGGAATATTCACCAAGAGAGACCACATTCTGGGCCATAAAACACACCCCCGACAGATTGAAAAGAAAAGAAGTCACACAATGTCTGCTCCCAGACCACAGTGGAATTAAACTAGACATCAGCAACAGAAAGGGAACTGGAAAATCCCAAAATCTTTGCAGATTAAGCAACACACTTCCAAATAGCTAATGGGTCAAAGAAGAAATCTCAAGAGAAATTTTGAAATGTTTTGAACTACAGGAAAATGAAAACCTGACTTATCAAACTTTGAGAGATGCAGCAAAAGCTCTCTTTAGAAGGAAATTTAGAGCATTGAAGGCATATTTTAGAAAAGAAAGAAGCTCTAAAATCAATAATCTAAGCTTCACATTAGGAAACTAGAAAAAGAAGAGCAAAGTAAGCAAAAGAAAAATAATGTAAAAAGAGTGGAAATCAATAAATTGAAAACAAGAAATCAATAGAGAAAATCAGCAAAATCAAAAGCTTGGTTCTTTGCAAAGATCAATAACATCTACAAGCCTCTAGCCAGGCTAGCTAAGAAAAAAAGAAAGGACACAATTACCAATATCAGAAGTGAAAGAGGGGGTATCACGACAGATCCCCTGCACATTAAAAGGATAAAAAAGGAATGCTACGAATAACTCCATGCCCCTAAATTTGATAACCTACCATTATCAAATGGTCCCATTCCTCGACAGACACAATCTGCCAAAATTCACACGAGCAGAAATAGGCGATCTGAATAGGCCTATAATTTTTTAAAGAAATCGAGTCAATAATCAATAACCCTCTACAACGAAAGCACCAGGCCCAGAGAGGTTCACTGGTGAATTCCACCAAACACTTAAAGAAGAAAGTATACTAATTTTCTACAACCTCTTTCAGAAGACAGAAGCAGAGGGCTTCCTTCTTAACTCATCTGAGGCCAGCATTATCCTAATACCGAAACCAAACACATTATAAGAAAAGAAAAAAACAGACTAATATCTTTTATGAGAACAGATATTAAAATCCTCCAAAAACATTAGCCAACTGAATCCAACCAGGTGTAAAAGCCAAGGCAGACCCCGGAGGCACCGCTGGCCGACAGCTCTCAGCTATGTTCTCTCATGACTGGAAAGCTGAGCGGCACACCTCTGTGTCTGCCGCCAAGGATTCAGGAAAGATTGGGCGCAGGTTCATCCCAGGGCCATCTGGGATCCAGTGATCACTGGTGAGAGGCCACCAAATGGTTCGTCAAAGGCTCAGGGGTGGGCTCCATGGCTGGCAAGAGGAACCCATCTTCCAAGGGCCACCTTCAAGGTGCTGGCAACTCATTTGACAGAAGGCAGCTTCTTCCTTCCCTCTCCTCCTTGGCCTCCCGGTTCCTGTCACCCAGGGCAGCATCAACACTAAAGCCAGAGGATCTGCTCATGTTACACACTTACTTAAAACCTGCCGGAAACCCCCCATTGTCCACGGGGTAAGACTCAGTCCCCCACTGTCTCAGTCTGTTCTGGCTGCTGGAACAGAGTACCAGAGACGGGAGTGGCTAATAAACGGCAGAAATTCGTTGCTTACCGTTCTGGAGGCTGGGAATCTGAGATCAAGTCGTTTGCAGATTCGGTGTTTGATGAAAACTCACTTCCTGATTCATAGATGGCTGCCTTCTCCTTGGGTCCTCACCTGGTAGAGGGGACAAGCTTACTCTCTAGAGTCTCTTTGTAAGGACACTACTCCCAACCGTGAGATGACCTAATCACCTCATGACCTAATCACCTTCCAAAGGCCCCACCTCCAAACACCATCACATGGGGGATTCGGTCTCAACCCATGAATTTTGGGGGGAATACAAACATTCACTCTATAATCCCCACTGTGGCTTCACACTGCTTTCTCTGCTTCATCTCTCTTGACTCCCTGTGAGATCCCTTTTGCAGAAATCAACCACATGACACCAGACAGGCCACGGACCCTCGCACCACCGTGCTTTTCACACGCGCTGTTCCTTCTCACTAGGAAGCCCTTCCCTCCATCTCTGTCGGAGAAGCCCTGCCTGGTCTTCAGGGATCTGGACCAGCCCCTACCCACACTCCATGCTTACTTAGCCCTTTGTTAGCTCATCTGTTAACCAGGTACTCGCTGCACAAGTCACGTGATTGAGAGGGTACTTGGAGGCTCGCGCATTGGCGATGAATTATTTGAACACAGTTACTTTGATTTTTCTCCATGGCACAAAATATGGGTTTGGTAAATGCTTGATAAGTGTTTCACTGGGACAACAGAGAGGAAAGATGAAGACAGGACCAGCGAAGTAACATAACTCAGCAGTCCAATAACCATTCACCGACATTTGTCGAAACATGTTTCCAATTCACCAAGACTGGCCCCTGTGCCTTTTGCCCAGCTCTGGACGCCTCACCTGAACTGTGAGGAGAACGCAAGACGCTCTCAGGGAGGGCCACACCCCAGGAAGGGCCGGGAAACTGGGGTGGGGGAGATACTGGAAGGAACACCCTGGGGATAGTTGAGGATGTAGTTCATGGGGTTCTTCAAGGAAGTGGGTGGCCTTTTTACCAAGACCAGCAGCCCACACTTATTTATGAGGCTCTGAAAGAGAACACACAGACAGGGACTCAAACACAGGACTTGAGCTTGACCAGAGAAGAACGACCACCCTGTCTGTGACTGCGGGTGGCAGGCAGTGGTCAGGACCCTCTGGCCATGAATAGATTTATGAAATTGCCTTTCCTCTACCTAACTGTGGTTCCTGCCCCAGATTTCCCCTCCAGGACCCTGTTTGAAGGAGATTCTATAACCTAAGCTGTGGGTGCTTCTGTTTAGCAGCGCACAATCATAGCTAACGGCATCTGCCGGTCCTACCCACAGCAAACAGAGCAAGCTAGCCCACTGACGACCAGTCAGCCATCAAGCCATAGGTCCGAGGATGGTCTGGAGGCCTTCTGACACCTCTGGGCTCGAGGGGGACGTCAGCCACCATACCCACTCGGAGCATGGAAATGCACGCAAGCATAGGGCTCCAGGAAGAAGGCGGCCAGGTTGGATTTGCTCACCGTTTCATCTCCCTGCTTAAAGGACACCTGCATTTAGGATAAATGATCAACATATTTTTGAAGTGAACATCCATTTGTCATTTCAAGAGTGAATTCATAGATCACTGGGTTTATGTAAACGGCTGTTGACCAAAAAGGCTGTTGAGTTAGAACATCCTAAAAAGTCATCTTCCTCTTTTGCTCAACTAACTACAAAAGCATAGGCCCGGGAACGAGTGGCTCTGCCCCCCGTGGGAAATGTCTGTTTACAGGAAGGCAGAACCGCCACCAGCTGGGAGTGCTCGCGCGGTTTGCCACCAGGAAGCCATCAGGGCTCCCGATCGATCAGAGGAGTGCCCTTCTTCTGCAGGAGCCCACCGCCCTCGGTCTGCGCCAAGATTGCTTTGTTTCCATCAGGAGGGACGGCTGACCGCCTCTCTGACAAAAGGAATCAGCCATCACCTCACCCCGGCTGTGTGGGGACAGAGGCGGCAGCGCCCCGCTCCAGGGTGGCAGGGACAACCGTGGAGAAGCCTGCAGCAGGAAGGCACGCGAGCAGCCACAGCCGCCAACGGCCGAGAATAATCGGGCCGCCTGATGAATGAAGTACAGGTGTTGGGGGTGAGGGCCCCGGCGGCTCCCACATGGACAAAGCAGGGTGATGGGGGGGAAAACGAGGAGAGGAGCCATTTATTTAAAACAAAATCACTGCAGGATTACAAAGTACTCCCTGAACACTTGGCTGATGTATTTGCATGTATGTGAACACCAAGGGGATCGGAAAATTAACATTTTATTATACCGTAAACAATTAAATGTGGCCAAGATGCCTGAGGCGTTTGGAGACTGTCCCCTCCCCTGCCCATATCTTTCGTGATGGCTCCGCCCTTGGGAACTGCGGGAGCGTGGGCCCTTTGGCATCCATTTCTTTAGACTCAGACCTCCTTCCCCACCTCCCAGGAGAAACACAGTAAAGAGAACACGTTAACCTGATTGCAGGAGGAAATCCACTCCTGTCAGTCAAAGCTTCACTTGACGTTTTTAAAGCTCAGCAAGACTGTTAAGAATCCATTTGAAAAAGAAGACAATGGGCATCTTTCTGCAAAGATGGGCTCTTAGCTGCTGGTCCCCTGTTTGACTGAAAGCTGTCTCGAGCCATCAGGAGCCATTAACGTATGATCGAAGCCTTGGTTTCTTTCTGTAAACATTGGTTTGACTTAGGGAAACCTTGTAGCTGGCTGGAGACCCCTCCTCACTGGGCTCTGGCCGGACCCCAGACCTCCGACCCTGTCTGCCAACATGAGGCTGGGCACAAAGCCTCAGTCAGCCCCACGGCTGCTGTCCCAGCTCTGCCACCTCCCCCTGCCTCTGGCAAATTGCTGATCATCCCTGCCCCGGTTTCCTCAGCAGTGAGCGGGGGGATAATCATCACAGCCCCCATGCGAGTTTCCTATGGGGACTGAATAAGTTAACATGAATGTAGGGAGCAGGATAGCCCCTGGCACGTAGTACCCGCTCCGTGAATGTCAGCTGTCATCACCCCCACACCACCGGTGTCCTCGGCGTTACGAGGATGAGATTGAAGTGCCATGTGTTGTGCTGTGGGTCGAATCCAAAGGTCACAGGCCTCTCCTGAAATCACAGCCATCGCTGATGCCAGCCTCTAAAAGAAGAAATCCTGTCTCCAACACTTGGCCACCTGCCTCTTCTAGAACCTTCCAGAGACCAGGAGCTCCTCACTCTGTGAAACAGCTATCCCATTACTGGACACCTCTGTTAAAAGACCCTCCCTGTATGTAACTGCCTTAAATTCAAGCAGTTGAGCCAGTCCACCCACTGCTCCACGAACATAGTGTAATAGTCCAAGGGGACCACATGGCGGGCATCCTGAGCCACCAATATAAAACCCAGCTCATCTGGGGGTTCCAGGAGCTGGCTGGAATAGCTGTCATCTACCTAAGTAAAGGAGAGCCCAAAGAGAAGGGGAAAAAAGGAAAATCTCCCATTCCAGAGAGCCTGCAAATCAGCATCTGAGACTACATGAAGAAAAGTAATGATTAGAAAAGATATACAACCTACAAACTGTCTGGTGAGGCTGCCCCAAGCCCTCATCCCATAGAACGCCCTGAACCTGGCCTTCCTGGCTTATACGCTCCACGCATTTCTTCTCTGAAAAAACTGACCACCCCAAGAAAAAAGACCCACAGGTACAATCTATGGGCAGCACTCCAGTGACAAGACCAGAACCCAATGCGACCGCCTCTAGGAATCCCTACACACACACACACACACACACACACACACACAGTTTGCGAGTGCATCTTGGTGCTTTTAAAAAACATCCACAGATTCTTTGGTACTCCTCCCTTCCTAAGGTGGAGCCTAGTTCCCATTCCCTTAAGTGAGATCTATACTTAGTGACTCTCTCCTAACAAATAGGACGTGACAGAAATCACAGTTTGCGATGTTCAAGATTAAGACCTGTAAGGCATTACTGCTTCCTCCTGTAACCAGGAACGGGGTGCACGGGGACCAGGAAACTCCTGCAGAAAGAGAGGACAAGGGGATACCCAGGAGGATGGTAATAGGACGAATCTGGAGAACAGCTGCCCAGCAAGGATGACGGACCCAGGGTCGAAAGGAGGCATGTCGTAAGAGAAAATAAAATGGGACCAATGACTCAGTTACCTGATGCAAGTGACTTCACTTGGGCTATTTTAATGACATCGAGGAGGTTGTAGGACTATTTGGTGAAAGCTGTCTTGAAACAAAGCAAATGCTAATTTCATGAAGAAAGATTATACCCTAAAAATCATATTAATCACAGTATACTAAATGTGGATATTTGCAGGGTCTTAACAATGTAAATGTCAAGTATTGATAATGCATTAGACATTGCATTTTGACATCTCATGCCATTCCAGCCCCAGCCCCCTTTCCCATCTCCCAGTTTCGACGATGAGGTAGCAAATTCCCCCTTTCTCTCGGTAATGTTTAGTAGATTTTTGTGAAGCCTTACATATCTTTTATTAGGTACATTTCTAGGCATTTACAGGTGTATTTTCATGATGTGGTCATGGCATCAATTTTAAAGTGCATTTTCTAATTGTTTCTAGCATATAGACATAGGAGTGTACTGTATGAAATCATGCTGTGTGTTCTTTGTGGATGTGTACAAATCCAAAAATATAGTTGCGAGGTGTTAACACCATCACCAGGATAGCAATTGCTTCTGGAAACAGAAGAAAGGCATGGAATTAGACCTAAACAAAGACGTTTTCAGTAATCTTTTATTCTATGGAAGTTTTGGAGAATATATGATATTAAATCGTATTTGTTAAATTCAGGGGGAAAGAAATCATCCATATCACTATTTTTTTAAAAAGAGGGGTGCGCCTGGGGGGCGCAGTCGGTTGAGTGTCCAACTCTTGGTTTCGGCTCAGGTCGTGATCTCAGGATTGTGAGATCGAGCCCCACATTGGGCTCCGAGCTCAGTGCAGCGTCTACTTGAGATTCTCTCTCTCCCTCTCCCTCTGCCCCTCCTGCTCGTGTTCTCTCTCTCTCTCTCTCAAATTAATAAATAAATCTTAAAAAAAAAAAAAAAGAATCTTTGCTTAACCCAGGGTCTCAAAGATTTTCTCCTGTTTTCTTCTAGAAGTTTTATGGTTTTAGCTCTTAACAGAAGTCACTGTTGCAAAATGAGCCCCATTCTCCATGGACGATGGAACAAACACACCACCCACCTCTGTGCCATCAGTTTCCCCTAGAGCCCCACAGACAAGGAAGATGGTCCCTCCTCCTACTGTGCCTTCCCTACCCCCTTACCAAGGGGCCTTGCCTGTGGTAGGGACCCTGCCCCCCCAGTCATCCTTATCACCCCAACACTGGTGTGGGCAGAGGTTGCAAACTTTTCTCTTCAGCATGCACAGTGCTAAAAAAAAAAAAAATCGGGCCAGCTTTTCTCAGGAAGCCTGTGAACATCACAGGGGACTGAGTCGCAGCACCCCCTTTGTACAAGCTGGCTGTCCAGGTCACCCCACACCTGCCCCTCTGTCTCCCAGACCCTGAGGCCAGGGTCAGCTGCCTGAGCGCCTGCTTTCCTACAGCTGCCTTCTTTGATGCTACCTGCAAGGCCCCACCTACAGCTCTCCCATCCTCTTCCCTTTTCAGCAGCTCACCTGGCCTCCTGACAGCCTTGCTGAGCCGGGATCAGAGTCCACACTCTGCAAAGGAGGAAACTGCCCAAGGGCGTACAGCTGCTCAGCGGCCCGCTGGCTTTGAGGCCCTCCCCCTCCGCTTTCAGCTTTCAGACTCATTCCGCGGGGCCCCATCGCCCTGGGCGCTAGTGGGGGCTGTCTTTAAGCATTGGAGATGCAAATTGCTAAGGGCGCAGGTGTGTAACTAGGCTGCCTTGCACACCTGTCAGGGGTTCTGGGAGCATGAAGGGAGCTGAGGTCCGTGTCACCAGCGCTGGCATCTGCAGGGAGTAGTAGGAGCTCAGGCCTCTAAGAAGAGGGGTTTGCTTGATTAAATGTTTGATGAATGAACTAATAAATGGATGAGCTGTCATCTGAGTAGCCCACATATGTTTAACCATTAATCAAAATAGATTTCAACTGCAGAAATATTTGAGCTGAGGCATATAAAGGAAGAGGAGGAAGGGCAGGCCTACGACGTGCCAGAACCCGTGCCAGGCCCCGACGAGGTCTCATCTCATGGCTGAACATTTCAGAGAGGACTTCGCATGAAAAGCATAGACAGTAATATGGGTACAACCCTCTGGGGTTAAAAGGAGAGGATTTAAAGGTGTCTATATGGGACAAAATTCATTACATTTCCCTGCAATATGTAATTATAATGATAAAAATAAAATGCTAGTATTAGAAGAGACATTGCATTTATATAAAACTTCCAATATGATCTTTTAAAAAAATTTAATGAAAACCCTGAGCTTTCTTTTGTGACTTTAACTTTTTATATAAGGATTTATGCTTGAAACTGTTACACACAATTCCTGATCAAGGTGTTTTTAATTAACAGTGTCTTTAAATTCTTCACAGTTCACCTTGATGAGAAACTTTGCAAAGTAGTGGTATGTTCTTTACAACATTAATTTGAAAATTTTAATACAGATCGTATTTGAAGACTCTAGTTATAATTTCTCTTCTTTCATTGATGAATTTATTGTTGAAGTTTCTAGTAATATTATGAATAGACTTTAACCCAATCGAACATTTTTAGATCCGGTATTAATGTGAAACACTAATTTGGACAACTTCTGAATCTTGGAGCGGTCAACTTGTAGCTAGCTTGGGGTAAGGGGTGGCAGGGCACACCAGCAGACAGCTATGACTATCTGACCTTGGCTGGACAATAATTTTTGCCTTGTTTGCAGTTTTTAAGTGTTTATGTCTTGAGATTCCAGAAAGATTGAGACTGTTGGATTGTTTTGTGAAGACAGAGATTTGGGTCTGCTGTCTAGAGTTGCACCCGGAAGAAAATCACCTGCCCCCCTCCAACATCAATCACCCCCAACCTGTCCGTTGCCCCACAGTCTCCAGACGGCTGCACTTGGGCTGCAAATTCTCCTTGGGGGCACACAGCACCAGCTCCTCCAGTGGGCCATGGGGCCCTTGTCCGCAGTGGACAGCAGCACCTTCTGCAGCTCTGTCGATGATGTCCAAATGGTCCAGGTTCTCCCTGGTCACATGCCCATCCCTGGCTTGACCTGGCTGTCCCAAATGCTGAGGGCTTCCAAGACCCTAGGAACCCCAATAACCCAGGTGGAACTCTCTGGCCTGCCAATGCACAACACTAGATCTCTAAGATGCCCAAAGGTATGCCATGAAAAAAAATGTTCCATTGTGTAAGTTGGTGACACTAAGCACAAATACTACCCCCTCAGGGCGCCTGGGTGGCTCAGTTGGTTAAGCATCTGCCTTTAGCTCAGGTCATGATCCAGGGTCCTGGGATCATGGCCCACGTGGGGCTTCCCGCTCAGCGGGGAGCCTGCTTCTCCCTTTCCTCCCTGCTTATGCTCTCTGTCGCTATCTCTGTCACTATTTCTGTCTCTCTCTCAAATAAATAAATAAAATCTAAAAAAAAAAAAAAAACCTCAAAAAACAAAAAAAACAAATACTACCCCCTCTACAGCAATGAATGTTCGCAGAGAACCAGACTGACCAGGTATGAAGTTGAAGTAAACCATAAGAAAGCTCTAAGGCTCTAGATTTCTTAACCTGGAATTCACAGACCTCCTCCCAATGGGTCCAAGCAGAGAATGTAGGGCTCCATGAACTTGGATGGGGAAAATTGACACCCTAATTCTCAACAGGCTCTAACGGAAATTTGGTTTTTATTTCATTAGGAATATAAGCCATAAACCACAGCAACTGCCAGTACCTGGGGCTTTATTCCAATAGAAATCACAGATGTTTTCCTATCTCATTACGCTTGTTGTAGACATCTCAAAATATTATTTGCATGCACTGCTGCTTTGAAAGCATAGTCTGTGACAGACCTGCCACTTGGTCTTGTTATTTAATGAGTTAATAAAGAAGCATATATAATACATCACAAATTCGTTTTCTCTTAGGTTTGATAACAGAACATCAAAATAATTGGTTTTCCTTTTAGCACTATGTATTTTATTTTATGCACGTAGTCATGATTTTGAGGGGTCCATAGGCTTCCCCACTCTGCACAGAAGTCCCTGGCACACAAAAGGTTAAGAAGGCTAAGTGTCTAAGGCCAGCGGCTCCCAGTGATTTGGAAAACAATGGGGGAAGCAGGGGGAGGGTGGAGGAGTGGAAGGATCTTGGCCTGTGAAAGGAAGAAATGCAGTTCTCCCACTTCTGTCCTGGCCCTGGGGGATAAGATATGCAGCATTTCCCATTCTGCTTTGGCATATCTCTAAGGAACACAGATTAACACTGAAAAATTTCAGATCTCTGGAAAGCGGTGTTTGAAAAATATGGATTTAGGGAATGACTTCGCCTGAGAATATTGGAATTGCCTGGTGTTGTTTAAAAATGTTTTCGTATTAAGACTTTTGGGAGCAAAATAAAAAGATCAGGTGATGCCTTCTTAGTCTACAAATGGTAGCTCACACAGGAGGTAGCAGGCTGAATGTACGAGCCACCTAGAAACTTTCCTATCCTTTCCTCATGGTCCAGGACTTGTTAATATGAATAGGTTAGGATTCCACGCTGGGCTGAGGGCCTGTCAGCCAGGAAGGAGATCACTGGGGAAACCATTGGGCTCCTGCCCAGCCTCGGCTCTGTCAGGTCATAGGGGGACCTGCACACACGGCGTATAGGCTCCTGCTGGGAGCAGGCTATATATACACCATGGTTGAAGAAACTAACTGGGGGGCGCCTGGGCGCTCAGTTACTTAAGCATTGGACTCTTGATTTCCGCTCAGGTCATGATCTCAGGATCGTGGGATTGAGCCCTGGTGTCAGGCTCTATGCTCAGTGGGGAGTATGCTTGGGTTTCTCTCTCCCTCTCTCTCTGCCCCTTCCTCTCATTCTCTCTCTCTCATAAATAAGTAAATCTTTTTAAAAAATAAATTCATTAATTGCAAAAAAAAAAAAAAAAAGAAAAGAAACCAAGTGGTAGAAAACACTTTTTGTCTTGTTCATGGCACTGAATTTGGGGCTGAGGACCTAAAACACATATCCTAGATTGCAGAAAGATTCAGGGACTGGTGAGCTGTTTTAGTTGATGCTATCCATCAGGGGCAAGGCAAATCCAAGAAGTGGCCTACCGAGAGGCCCTCATTGCTTCCCAAGCCAATGCCATGGGAATTAGGGCAGCTCTGGGAACCGACAGCTAGCTCAGCCACGCTAGATGCCTCCCAAAGGAGTGGCTGTTCCATGAAAGCATTGGGCAAACTAGTGTCAAATGGTCTTAGCTCATCTGTGCTCCCTAGCTGAAGAAATGAGCCGGTTCATGTGATGGATCTGGCTTTTCTTTCTCTATTTTTCCCAGTCATGCTTGGAGAGATATTGGAGGATTTGCCAAGCAGTGTTAGGGCACAAGTCCCATATTCACACACTTCCCAATCAGTGGTCTGTAACGCTCTCTAAAATGTTCTGTATGCAGGCCTCCTCACCACTGAGGTTAGTGCCAAGCATTCCTGCAGCCCCTCCATCCGAGATGCTTAGCCGAGAAACTCCGCCTGGCTGATTATTATGGACTTTGCTGCCAGGACCCTCAGGAATCCTGGAAACTGCTCCCCTCGCAGGCAGCACAAGACCACGCTCTGCTGGAAAGGAAGGGCGGGAGGCTCACAGTGAGCCCAGCTCCGGGCAAAGCCCTTACCCACATTAGCTTGCAGTGCGGAACTGTTCCTCTCATGGGCAACTACGCAGACGGAGCCTGGTCACCCCTTCTCTACAGAGGACCACCACTGTTACTGTGTGTGAGCACAGAGTGGAAACTACGAGACTTTGGCATGCATGTGCTGTACGTGCGGTGATGTAGTCTGAATATAAACTTGAATTTTCTAGGCATTGCTACGCATCAGGGAGGCTTTTTTGGGTAACAGCTTTATGAAGACATAATTCACATACCATATAATTCACCCATTTAAAGTGTATAATTCAATAGATTTGGGTGGTGTTATATTCAGGGCTGGGCAACTATCACACAACCTATTGTAGAACATTTTCAGAATCCCTCCAGAAGAAACCGCTTACCCTTAGTCTTCACCCCCCCCCAACCCTCTCTCTCCCTGCCCCTAGCAATCACCCATCTACTATCTGTCTCTGCAGATTTGCCCATCATAGCCGCTTCATATAAATGGAATCATACATATTTGGTCTTTCGTGACTTGCTTCTGTCACATAGTAGAAGGTTCTCAAGGTCGTTCAGTGTTGGGACAGAAGTACTTGACCCGTTTTTATTCCCAAAACATAATCCACTGTCTGGATACACCACATTTTGTTTATGGGCTCATGGGTTGATGGACATTTAGGTTGTTTCTATTTCAGGCTACCAGGAATAATGCTGCTGTGAACATTCACGTGCCCCTCTTTGTGTGGACATGTGTTGTCGTCGAGCTCGGGCATACCCCTAGGGTTGGTACTGCTGCGTAAACGGTAACTCTAACTTTTTGAGGAACTGTCCAGTTGTTTTCCAGAGTGGCTGCACCATTTTACATTGCCATCGGCAATGTATAAGGGTTCCAATTTCTCTGAGTAAGGAAAGGGTTCAGGGAGAGATAGGGTGCCCTTGACTAGGCTCTGAAGCAGTGAACAAGAGATCAGGGAATAGACTAGACCACCTGGCCTCAGTGTTAGGGAGCATTTTTCTTCGGCGGCGATAGTGTAATCAGAGAAAATGACCAAACCGTAAAGAAGTCAGCCATTAAGGGTGTTATCAATTGTCCTTGCTCAGACCAAGACGGCGCAAGAATCTCAAGGCCACAAGCTCCCCGGTCTAGTTTTCAATAAAAGACTGGCCTAAAAACCCTCAGTGGAAACCCATTCAGAACCACTCTCACCCTAGAGAGCTTTCGCTTTCCTTTCTGTTCTCACCTTCACTTAATAAACTTTCACTTCACTTCACCCTTTTGTGTCTGTGAGATTCAGTCTTCGACTCGGTGAGATGAGAACCCGCAAGCCTGCAACATTTCCACATCCTCATCAACACTTGTTATTGTCCATCTTTTGTATTACGGTGGCTGCGAAGTATCTCGTGTGGTTTTCAGTTGCATTTTCCTGAAGACTAGTGACGTAGAGCATCTTTTCGTGTGCTTTTTGGCCATTTATACGTCTTCTTTAGAGAAATGTCTATTCAGATCCTTCACCCACTTTAAAATTGGGTTATTTGCCTTTTTATTACTGAACAGCTTGAGGTTCTAATGACTATTCAACTACACTTTAAAACTTAGCCCTAATAGGAATTGGTTGGACTCCTACGATTTTGTATCTCTCCCCAGAAAACAGAACACAATTCGGGGAAATTCCAGTCACTAAAGTGGTGGTTCTTCATATTTTTTTTGGCTCACAGATATCCTTGAGAATCTGATGGACACTCTCTGACAGAAAAATGGACATATGCAAATTTATCTATGTTGCATTTAATATCAGGGAGTTCCTGGACCTTCCACCATTCAAGCACTGCCTTGATAAGGCTCTTTCTTTTTATAAGAAGAGTATCTACTTACTTCTGATTGTACTGTCCAATCATTTGAACCTAGCCTTAATGGGCAACATAAAATGCCCAAATTCCCGGTTCCCACAGAGGAAAAAAGACTGAACTGGCCGTCAGATTACCGAAATCACACTATGGAGAAATAGCTTTTATAGAAGATTGCTTTGAAGGCCTGCAGCCCACCATTTCTCTAAATATCCCCCTGTGGTCAGGCCAGACGGCGAGAGCTTTACACCATCCCGTCTGGGACCGCCGCAGAACTGGTCTGATTGCTCTCCAGCCTTTGCCATCAGGCTGCACTGAGGCACGCTGCAAGGAAGCTGTACAGATGCTCTCATTCGTGTCAGTTGTAGGACCTCTCCTAATGCTCAGACACGCAGCCAAAGGCTCATAAACACACTCAGAGAAGATGTGCTTCTCTTGAACCCATGGTCTGTTTTGATCCTGTGGGCACCATCAAGCTTTTAAGTAATGTTTTCTTCTCTACTTTTGCCCTTAAGCAGCTCAGAGGTAAAGTTGCTGCCTGCCCCTAGCAACTGAATTAGATGTTTGTGAATGGACATTTATGGCCATCATTTTCCCTTTGCCCTAATTCCACTCTTTCTTTTTAATACATTTGTATTCTATCTCAAACGGTTTCTAGAACAAGTCAACAAATCTCTTCCCAACCTTGCCTTTCTGCACTTGACTGCCATTCACGACAACTGATTGCTTATATGTGTTCTTAATGACAGAACTTATGACAGAACTTATTTCATAGTTATTTTTCTCACATGTAACTTTTAGTTTCCAGACTCAGGGGTGTTTTGCAAACAGATTACCATCACCCATAGTTTACTAGGTATCATGTGTCTGAGAGGGAAGGTAGAATTTTTTTAACTAGACATAATAGAAACTTTATTTTGGGGGTGCCTAGGGGGCTCAGTCAACTAAGCATCTGCCTTCGGCTCAGGTCATGATCCCACTGTCCTGGGATCGAGCCCAGCATTGGGCTCCTTGCTCAGCAGGGAGCCTGCTTCTCCCTCTCCCTGGTCGCCCCCACCCTCCCGCAACTAGTGCTAGCTCTCTCTCAAATAAAATCTTAAAAGAAAAGAAACTGTGTATTTCTTTGCCTAGTCAACAAGATATTTTCATAGTGCTTACTGGGCTAGGTACTGTTCTATGTACTTTACAAATACTCATCTTCACAAAAGCCCTACAAGGGAGGCATGATTTTTATTTCCCATTTTACAGGTGAGAAAGCTGACATATGGGGAGGTTGATTAACTTGCCCAAGGTCACACAACCAGTAAGGGGTAGATCTAGGATTAGGAACTGGGTCACTTGCCTGCAGAGTCCACACTCTCTACCCCTACCTAGGCTCAGCTAAAGAGAGCCAGGGCTCTCGAGTCCTGGGCAAGCCACTTAAATCCATCCTGTTGCTTTGGAGCAGTGACACCCACTGCCTCCTAGGCTTATTGAGATCAAAGGAGGCTCCATGGAAAGGCAGCATCCCTCTCACAGTGTAAGAACTCAGCTTTGTCCTCTTCAGCTAAGATCTGCATAGAAATCCAGACCAAATTTCACTGGGAATGCTGGCCGAGAGGAATGAGGCAACTGACCCAACACAACATCATCTGTAAACGCCAAAAGTAGATGAGAGCACCCTTGCCTTTCCATCTCATGTGAGTATCCTGATCACAGAGATTCTGTAAAATGTGTATTAAGAAACTAGCTCAAATTTACTTTGATGCATTTTAATATTTGGCTTATCTTTTCGAAAAATGAAGTTGGGAGATTAAATTACAATCAAACATTCTGACAAATTTAGACTGTTTCCCTCAACTTTAACACGGTGAAAGTTTAAGAAGTACATAGTACCTCATGATTCCTTAAGTATCTCCAGCAACTAGAGTCTGTCCTTGTTCCTCCTAGTCGGCATGTGCCGTGGAAATTTGGGGTTGTACCCTACGTATTTTAAGTGGAAGCTTGGGACAGTCTGAAACTCAGAAATCCCTGCATACCGATCCAGATGGGTACAATACTTTTAGAGTCTGCAAAGCCCCTTTGGAAATGTATTTTCAATAAATCCTCTCAACCCCATGAGGTATGATCCCCATTTTACAGGTAGGTGCAATGAAGCCCAGAATGATAGTGATTTTTGTCCACCGAGTAGTCACTCAGGATCAACTATGTGTGAGACAGCACCCTGGATGTAGGCAGGACCTTGCCCTTGCTTTTTTTTTTTTTTTTTTTACCTAGAGAGAGAGATCACAAGTAGGCAGAGAGGCAGGCAGAAAGAGAGGGGGAAGCAGGCTCCCTACCGAGCAGAGAGCCCGACGCAGGGCTCGATCCCAAGACCCTGAGATCATGACCTGAGCCAACGGCAGAGGCTTTAACGCACTGAGCCACCTAGGTGCCCCTTGCCCCTTCTTTCAAGGAGTTTTTGGGAGAGACAGAAATTAGACAGCATGGTG
Organism: Potos flavus; assembly: GCA_028534135.1. Taxonomy (NCBI): domain Eukaryota; kingdom Metazoa; phylum Chordata; class Mammalia; order Carnivora; family Procyonidae; genus Potos; species Potos flavus. Next base: position 79,053,055 of record CM052898.1, on the reverse strand, counting down.
TGGTCAGTGCTTTGAGAGGGGCACACACAGGGCATGCCTAGAAATGAGAAGCTCTCTTAATCTGGTCAGGGCTAGGGAAGGCTTTGCCAAACAAGACAACAGGGACACGTGAAAGTATGGGAAGAGGAGGCTGACCCAAGGGACAGCATGTACACAGGCACGAAGGGACAACGTGGTGCATCTGAGGGACATTTACCCATCGGACTTTTATCCATCTGAGCACTTGCACAGTGCCAGGCTTGTGCTGGGTCACGAGGACCCCACCACAGACCAGACAGGCAATGTCCTTGTCCTCAGGGAGCTTATGGGTAGAAACAGATGATAAAAACATAAAGGGCCCCTGGCTGCTCAGTGAAGAGTCTGACTCTTGATCTCAGCTCAGGTTTCAACCTCAGGGTCGTGAGTTCAAGGCCCATGTTGGGTTCTACAGTGGGCATGGAGTCTACTTAAAACGAAACAAAACAAAACAAGGGGCGCCTGGGTGGCTCAGTGGGTTAAAGCCTCTGCCTTTGGCTCAGGTCATGATCTCAGGGTGCTGGGATCGAGCCCCGCATCGGGCTCTCTGCTCAGCAGGGAGCCTGCTTCCCCCTCTCTCTCTGCCTGCCTCTCTGCCTACTTGTAATCTCTCTCTCTGTCAAATAAATAAATAAAATCTTAAAAAACAAAACAAAACAAAACGAAAACTTAAATCAAGTAAGAGAATGATTTCAGAGTGGGAAATACTATAGAGGGAATAACTCATGGGAGTGAGCTAGAGAAACTGGGAGAAGCCGGGCAGAGGTCTCCTCAAGGGGAGACCTTAGAGTGCACACCCGACAGCAAGAAACCCCAATCATGGGTGAGGTGTGAGAGGGAGTCCAGGCACACAGCGAGGACAAGGACCCTAAGAGGTTGAAGCTGGCTTCACCGGAAACAGAAAGGAGGGCAGCGTGGCTGGAGGACCGTGGACGAAAGACGATGCAGTGGGCGATGCAGGCAGGCTCCGTCACCGAAGGCTCTGTAGGCTCTGGTAGGTAATTCGGAGCTCTTCTGAGTGCAGCAAGAAGCCTCTGAAGGGCTTCCAGGGAGGTAGTGGTGACACTGTTTCACTTACTGGGGTCAGGAGAGGGAAGGGATGCCAGGTAGGGGGCAACTGCCAGCATCTAGGTGAGAGACTGGGTTAGTCTGGACGGGGTGGAGGCACTGGAGGAGAGAAACGGCTGCATCTGAGAGAGGTTTTGGAAGCAGAACTGATAGGGCCTCCGGATGGTTTGCACATGGAGGAGTGCGATCTGGCTCCTCCACGGATCCACTGCCTGTGCCCCTCAGATGCTGGCGTCCTTCAGCACACTCAGCCCTGCATTCTGGTCTTCTCTCCCTACACTCTCCTTGGGAGACCTCATCAGGTGGACCTCGCCAGCTCGCCCTGGTTTCGAACGCCTTCTGCACACTAAGATCTTCGTCTCCCCTTTAAACATCTCAGAAAGGCAGAGGGCGAGCATTTCCATCGGACGTTCCATAGGCACCACATGCCTAAAACCAGCCCCCATCCCCTCCCTCCGCCTCTCTCTTACACTTGTGTTCGGAGCGAGAGGCGGCTTCCTGGTGAAGTTCTTTCGCCCCCGTCCACACTAGCAGCCCCACTGGCTAGTAAGCAGCTAGGCCAGGCCATTGCCCTGGATCTGGATCAGTCTGCCTCTGAAATCCAGGCTTCTACCGCATACTTCTTAGTTACTTTACCTTCAACTTGTTATCATAAAATCTTTATTTTAATTAGTCTATTTAAGTCATCAAGAGAAAATATCACTTTATAATAAATATTAATGTGAGAAAAAAAAAAGGCTAGCAAAGTGGTTTATTCTTACAAGTTATTGCTGGAAGAAGTTCTTCAGACAAACCAGTGCAGTGAAAACGCCTCAGAGAAGTGTCGGTTTTTCAGGTTTCTTCACAACAGTGTCAGGATGTCTCATCTTCGCATCTTTTGTTCGCTCGTGTTGTGAAGAGCCGCTACTTCCGGGTGACAGTAACTCCTCAGGGTCTATTTTTATTTCCAAGTTTGTGATTTTTTTTAAAGAGGCTACTTTAGAGTCATGAATTGTTTCACTGTCTTTTCACTCTCTCTTTTAAGTTCTTCAATATGGGCATCCAGGCGCTCTAGAATATGATGTGACCTCACCTCCTCCTCTTCCAAAAATCTGGTGGCTATTGAACCAAGAGGCGACACAGGCAAGGGACACTGGAGGAGAAACAAATTTTGACATACATAAGTTGAATAGTATACTTCTCACATACATTTTCATGCTATTTTCTAACCAGAAATATTAAAAGGTGACTTAGAAAATGACTTTTTCTTCTGAAGAGGTATTTGTTTTTATCCTAATGATAAGACTAGTAAAGAAGATGGATGGATGGAAGGAAGGAAGGAAGGAAGGAAGGAAGGAAGGAAGGAAGGAAGGAAGGAAGAGAGGGAGACGTTCTGGAAAAATTAATACAGACCTCTTCCTTTCTAACCCAAATTGAATAAATGTAAAGTGTTACATAAATAAATTAGTTATGGGTCTGAAGAATATCTGTTTTAGACTTTGTATAAAGTCTACATATAGCCTTTAATAGCCTTTAATACCCTAGAAGAGAGTATACGTCATGTCTGTTACCGCAAATTCACTTTTAAAATCTGAATGTTACTTCGATTTTAAAGTACGACAAATCTACTGATAACATATTAGATACCAAGTGCAATCAGTACTTTCCCTCCTCCAAAACCTCAGTCCATAATCCCTCAGCTGAAACTCCGGGGCCATGGTATTTCAGAATCCAGACCTCAGGAAGGGAATATAGGACGTGTACCTCACATGCAGTAGTTATTTCTAGAGTCATCTCAAACAATGAGTTACTGAATAAAGCATCACTGCTTCTTGGGGAAATACACACACACATACACACACTATCATCCTAAAACAATTCATCCTGGTAGAGTCCATTTTCTGTATTTTACCAAAGAGAAAACGAGGTTCAGAAGTATGAAGTGACTTGCCTGAGGCCATTCCACTAATGGGTGCCAGAGCTGGGATTCCAACCCTGTCCACCAGGCCCCAGAGCCCACGCTCCTAATGCTACACTGTGCTGTCCCCACTTCCTCCCCCCTCTGGTCACCTCTGTGTGACAGCTGGACTGAAGGGCAGAGTGCCACCTCGGCCAATCTCAGCTGGGAATGCGCAAGTCTGGGGATTCAAATTTTTCACAGCTCTGCACGTGACCACCGATGACCGTAGGAGCCCCTCAAGTATCGACAGGGGCTTACAAATAGTTTAGCGAATAGGCAATTCAAACACAGAATCCATGATTAATGAGGATCTACTGTATTACCTTACTGGAGTCTGAGGTAACGTCCCATAATCAAATATATTGATATTTCTGAAGTAAAATGCTAAATAGAATTAAATAAAGTCTACACATATTACCACATCCGTTCAGGTCAGGTCAGGTATTAGTGTCAACTAAGTTTTGCTGCCAAATGTAGGAAGAAAGTTTTCAGGACATTTTTGGATTTCAGAATTACATGTAAGTCAAGCGGAGACTTATTTTAAAAATAAAATAAAACAGAAAACAATAATAAAAAATAATAAAAAACAACAGAAAACCTCTCCATGAACTTGCTGGTACAGTGAAAAGTGACAAATACTGAACCTCCACAGGCGTGGGACCACTAACCGGGGAGGGCAAGGACTGGCCAGAGGCAAGAGCTCCCAGTCTGCGTGGCCCCACCCCCAGGAATGTGGGGCCAGCGCAGTGTTGCCTTACGTGCTACTGAATCTGTACTCTGGACGCGTCAGACCACGTCCTTCCTCTGCCTCCACCCACCCTTCTCCCTCTCCCACAGCTCCTCCCTTCCTTCTTCACTGTCTACACCTCACAACTATCTTGGCATCCGGAGATATTCCTTGAATCAATCATCCTAATTACAAAATTGATCCTCTCTGAAAAAGGCAGGAAAAGAAGTTCCAATTAGGGTTACAAACAAAGGCATGACTATTAACTTTCAGAACTAAGATGTACTTTGAAAAGTTAACCACGGCTGAACGTGTCTTCCCAAGCAAAATCCTAAGACAGAAATGCATGAGAATAATACAGAGTACTTGAGATAGAGAACCAGTAAGAAACAAACCAACACACCCCCTCACCCTCCTTTATCCTTCAAATAAAAAATAAAACCAAACTAAACAGACTTAATAAACTAATAAGATCAGAAAGTTTCCATACCGAAGACATAAACTCTTCTTGGTCATTTATACTCTCAGAGACAGTGTCAGAATAATTGGCTTCGTTTGTATCTAGCACTGAAGGCAGAGAGTTAGTTTTGCACAGAAAGTGAGAAGGCAGAGAGACGGAACTGCAAGGGGTGATCTGAGAACTCAGGGGGCTGAGGACCCTGGACATGGGCTCTATACTATCCAATGCTTGTCGTCTCGGAGAATGAAGACCTGTTTCGTAGTGCTCACTCTTCATTCCATCATGTCTGTACGGGCCATGGGCTGGCCTGGATAGCAGATTAGAAGACAAAACAAATATAAATCGCAGTGACTTCCCTTTTAACACAGAAGTGTTACAGGAAGTTAAAATAAGGAACTTAAAAATAAACAGGCTAACCAGTTTAAGGCTATAATTTATAAAATGAGCAGCCCACTCAGACCCCTTGTTCTTTCCATCCATTCAGGCCCCATATCCAACCCCCACTGCCAGGCCCTGGCCCTCACACACGGACAGCACAGCAAGGAGGACAAGCTGCGGAGGAATCTAGTGTGTTTGGTGCTAGGACAGAGGGGAGTACTGTGCACAGGAGCCCTGCAGTCAAGGCGGCAGTGGACGTGAGGCGTCAGCACAGGCTTCGGTAGGTCAGTAGGGAAACACTGAAGCCATAAAGTAAGAGCTGAAGCTAGGTGGGTGCTCAGGGAATGCTGACTTCTTATGGTAACAGCTTATAATTAATTGACCAAAAAAACAAAGGAAGCTTTCTTTATATAAAAAAAAAAAAAAGCCAATGTCTGGTTCTTATGGTACCGGTGGGGGTTCAAGAGGTGGGAGGCAGCATGGCAAGGCCCGGGGGAGGGAGGACACTGTTTATACATACGTCCAGAGTGTGTGAGACTCAAACCTGAATAAAAGTGCTTATACCCCGCCCGCCACTTTGTAACCTCAGAGTAGCTTTACTTGTATACACTGTACTTGAGAGTCAAACATAGAGCTGTTTGAGGAAGATTTAATTTCTTTGAGTCTCAAATTACTCTCGAAGAAATGAGAATTCTAATGGTACACATCTTAAGTAAACTGTGAAGAAATTTTACTTGAACTCTGTGTTCTTGAACTCAGGTGCTCTGCTGTGTATCGGTTTAAAGATCCTGTCATGGTTTTTTTTGCACATCTGAGTAGAAATTTCCAGCTTAGACTTAGTATCCATCAAATCTTTCTGTAGTTGTTGATTTTCAGACACTAATTTATTTAATGCCTCAATATAATTCTCCTGAAGGTCTGCTAGTGAAATCTCTTTTGCCTAATAAAAAAGAATACTAGAGTTACTTAATTTGTACAAGAATACTTGTGATGTGATACTGCCGGGGGGAAATTACATTTTTTTTTTTTTTTTTGTAACTAGTTAATCTATGGCTTTACTTTGGAAAAATGTGACTGTTTGTGGTTGGCCCCCTCCCCTATGAGAAAACAAGTGTTATTTTTTTACAGAGAGTGGGGGTGGAAAATGAAGGGCACGATGGGCTTCCCTGATGTGCCAAGGAAGATCTAAGGAGCTAGAGGAAGACTGGAACTCAGATGGAGGAGAGCTACACGAGAGAATCAGAAACAGAAAAAAGAAAGAAAATAGCAGCCATGGGTTCTTCCAGAGTATCTACGGAAGAAAATTGAGAGACCTAGTTCAAAGAAAGACATTTGAATAGAAGGTTTGGAAAAGGAATTCCAGCTGGCAGGGACAACTTTTAAATAAGTACTCTCTGGTCTTAAGGACTTTTACATAACATCGGCACCTGTTGTGGTATGTGAAATCAATTTGAAATATACAGTAAGACAGCATTCAGGTGTAAGGTAGGAATTCCTACTCTGATCTAGTCTGGGTTCTGTGAGCCTGAATTTTACTTTTCAATTCTAGGTGTTTCCTGGTAATACTACCTGAAAAAACGGTAGTCTGGCCCTTTTTTTTTTCCTAATGACAAAATATTTCATTAGCATTCTGAAAAATTATGGTAATTTTCTTTGGAATTTAATATGATGTTTAGCTTGGTCTTTTCTGTAAAGAATTTTCTGAAAATAAGCTGGTCAAAGTAGTTTAACAAACAGAATTAAAACATAAACTTTAAAATGTAGCCTTCGACTATCTGTGTACCAGTAGTGAGAATAAGTTACCAAATTTTTCAGTAAATTGTCAATGCCAGTTAAAATCTCAAAAAAAAATTGCAGGACATAGGAGTTAAATGACAAACTACTGTCAATTTTTTAAAAGTGGCAAATAATTTTATCAGAGCCACTGCTTTCAGTATTAAGATAATTAGATAATTTCATTAAAATAGTTATTTAATCCAAACATTCATTTATAAAAGTAATTCCACCTTCCTAGGTGGTAAAATGCAAAAAGGAACTTCTAAAAATTATTCTTAATACATACAACATGTTCACACTATGTGTAATTTCAAAACTAGAAGTTTAAACTGTTTGATGGGATTTTGACCAGAGTCTGATGTTTGATGTCATTAAATATATATTTTTTTAAAAGACAGTGCTTTGCTTTTGCCAGGCATCTTTTAAAGTTTTCTCAAATTTATTATTTTATTAACAACAATTAAAGAGAAAGTAATGTGAGAGGTAATATAAAAATTGTGTGTCAAGCACATGCGGGACTGTGTGAAGAAAGGACAGGACTATCACTGTTAGATGGGGATTTCAGGAGAAATGAAGCTCAACGGAATCTCTAGTCATAGTCTGGTTTAAGCACTCCTGAGAGTTTCCAACTCTTAAATATGAACAGGTAATCACCGGATAAGATAAGATTCTCTCGACCAGGTATTGCCAGCCAAATCCTGAACCTTTTGAAGTTTCTGTGGTGTAAATCAGGTTGTTCTTGGCTTTCTCCATACTAGCTTCATACAGGCTTTACAGGGGCAAATAAAATTATCTTCGTTCCTTCCTCTCTCCTTCCCTCTCTCCCTCCAACTTCCCCCTTACAAAGGGTTTAGCTGCTCTCTCCTCTCCTCTTTTTCCCATCCCTTGTGGGTTTGCACTTAAAATCCTTTCATTCTAGTTTTTGAGGGATTTGGGAAGGAGCACGATTAGATGCATATTTTCATCTGCCACCTTAAATGACATATTTCATAGTACAGATAGCCACAGATTAACCATCCCCCTAGAGGTTAACATTTAGTTTACTTCAAAATTTTGTACATTGCAAATATCACCAAAATGACCATTTCAGCACATTTGCTCCTGTAGGTTGGGTTCTTTGGGAATGCAAACTGGTATGACCTTTCTGGAGAACTACTCAGCAATAATTATCAAAATCAGAAATGCACATGACCCAGAAGTTTATAGGCTATATATAAATTTACAAGCTTAATGGATATTGCTAAATTGTCCTCCAGAAAGGCTATACCAATTTACTTTCTCATTAACAGAGCACGAGCTTATTGCCCTATATGCTTGCCAATACTGCCCATATTAATTTTTAAAAATCACTGTCAAGCCAGTTAACAAAAAAGTATTTACTTATTTAGTTTTGATTATTAGGGATGCTGAACTGCTTTTCTTGTTTACTGGATTTTTGCATTACTTCTATGAATTATCTCTGTTCTTTGTCCATTTTTCTACTGGATTCTAATCTTTTTATTATCTTTCCAGGAAATCCTTATATTAATATATTAACTTTTGTCTATTTATAGATTGTTTTCCCCAGTCTATTAGTCTTTTTTTATGGGGTCTTTTGCCATCCACAAATTTTACATTTTAATGTTGTAAAATTGTTTATGTTGTAAAATTCTTTATGGTTTCATGATGCTAAGAGAATCTTTTTTTTTTTTTTTTAAAGATTTTATTTATTTATTTGTCAGAGAGAGAGAGAGAGCACAAGCAGGCAGAGTGGCAGGCAGAGGCAGAGGGAGAAGCAGGCTCCCTGCCGAGCAAGGAGCCCGATGTGGGACTCGATCCCACGCCCCTGGGATCATGACCGGAGCCGAAGGCAGCCGCTTAACCAACTGAGCCACCCAGGCGTCCCATGCTAAGAGAATCTTATTGTCCCAAAAGATTATAAAAATGGTCCCCGATATTTTCTTTTACTTGAAATAAAGTATTCATTTAACGTTTTGCACTTTCTTCCAACGAAGCCTCTATAATCGATGATTATAAAATTAAAACTACTTAGTAGTGAATACGTCTCCGGTGGCACAGAGTCTCTGGAAATGCAGAAAGAAAAAATTCTACAATCTTTGAGCATTTGACCCACATCAAGAAGAAATGGGTCAGAATAGATGGGTCATTTTGCAAATTATAAGAATTTTATAACAAGATAGCTAAAAGGACATCCATCCTGTCTATGAACTCACTGTTAACTGAGCATGGTCTCCCCGTTTCACAGGAGCTGGTACACATTACTCACCCCCCCCACTAGTTCACTCTCAGTCTCTTACAGTGACTCATCCTTGCGTCCATCACATTGCCTATGAAAATACTTTGAACACAAAAGATTCTACGATATTTGACTGAACAAATTATATCTTATAGAAATACAATTAAAACCAAATTATATAGAAGATGATAGGGACGCCTGGGTGGCTCAGTTGGTTAAGGGGCTGCCTTCGGCTCAGGTCATGATCCCAGGGTCCTGGGATCGAGTCCCACATCGGGCTCCTTGCTCGGCGGGGAGCCTGCTTCTCCCTCTGCCTCTGCCTACCTCTCTGCCTACTTGTGATCTCTCTCTCACTCTCTCTCTGACAAATAAATAAAAATAAAATCTTTGGAAAAAAAAAAAAAGAAGATGATATACTTTATAAGAAAAAGATACTATGAACATAATCATTATAACAATAATAATAATGGCACCTAACACTTATTGTGCACTTACTAAATGCCAGGCACAATGCTAAGCACTTTATGTACGTGCTCCCTACTAAGAACACAGACTGTACGTGTATTTTGTCGTATACATAATATTAAAAAAATCTTCCAATTGCTGAAGTGGAGAGTAATATTTTGCTCACTGCCATCACTGTCCTGACTTCTTTTTATTTGAGCAAGTTTCTGCAGAAGGATCATTCCATAGTTTGATCTTAACACTCTTTACAACATCAATATTTACAGAGAGATTTCTTTAAAAGGCTTGGATAATAGAAAAACTTAAGTTTCTATTATGTACCTCGTGTAAACCCAATTCCAATTTCATCACCATTTCAGAGAGATGACGATTTTCTAACTTGAGGGACTCCATCTGATCCAAAATTTCCTGAGGAGGGAAAAGCAGAAAAAACAAAAACTAAATCAAATGCATCTACAAAATTTTTCCATATATAATTTTCCTTAGGCAAAGATGCGTTCTTCGTTCATATGAATAGATTATATATATATAATTATGTTAATATATTAATAAATATATAACATATTTTTATATATAAATATCTTTCTAAAAAGATTTTTTAGAGGCACCTGGAAGGCTCAGTAGGTTAAGGTCCTGGGATCGAGCCCTGAGTCAAGCTCCCTCCCCAGCAGAGTGTCTGCTTCTCCCTCTGTCCCTCCCTGCCACTAATGCGTGTGTGCTCTCTCTCTCGAAGAAATAAAATCATCAAAAAATAAAAAAAAGATTTTTTAAAAAGATGGGTCAAGGTGTATTAACACACATGTATGTAAAATATTCTAGGAAGATGAATGAGTTCTGGGCACCTGGGTGGCTCAGTCAGTTAAGCAGCTAACTCTTGATTTTGGCTAAGGTCACAATCTCAGGGTCTTGAGATTAAGCCCCACGTCGGGGCTCTGTGCTCAGTGGGCTGTCTGAGATTATCTCCCTCTCCCTCTCCCTTTCCCCTCTCCCCACCCATGCTCTCTCTTTCAAATAAATAAATAAATAAATCTTAAAAAACAAAAAAAAAGCTGACCCTGTTCCCTGGTCAATCCCTCCCACTCTCCAGTGTTAGCCTCCTCTCGCGCGGCTTCTACCTCCAACATCATAGGGACTGCACTCCTTTCACAAGAGACTACAAACATACCTCGGAGATGTTGGGGGTTCAATCCCGGAGCGCCACAATAAAGCAAGTATCACAATAAAATGAGTCAAATGAACACTTTGGTTTCCCCGTGCATATAAAAGCTATGTTTATACTATACTGTAGTCTACTAAGTGTGCAACAGCATTACGTCTAAAAAATGTATCCACTTAAAAATTTTTTTTGCTAAAAAATGCTAACTACCACCTGACCTTTCAGAGAGTTATAATTACTGATCACAGATTACCATACAAATAGAATAATGAGAATGTTTGAAATATTATGAAAATTACCAAAATGTGATACAGAGACATGAAGTGAACAAATGCTATTGGAAAAATGGTGCTGACTGACTTGCTCATCACAGGGTTGCCATAAACCTGCAGTCTGTGAAAAATGTAACATCTGAAATGCGTAATAAAGCAAAGTGCAGTAAGAGCGGGTGTGCCTGTGACTTCCTCTCCCTCCTCACTCTCCTCAGCTTGTCTGCTCCACCATTCCCACTTGAAAAAGACTCCGGCCTTCTTTGGTTTCCTGCTTCCTTTGTGAAAACTATCTAGTTTTCTTCCTTATCGCTACTTTTTTTTTTTTTAGCTCTATTTCAACACCTCTTTACCCTAAATGAGTAGTTCCCTAAGTGTGGTTCGATCTCTGTCTTCATCTCTATGCTTTCTCACCACATTTTCTGTCTCTCAGGGTGTTTCAAATGCCCACTCCATGCAGAGATGCCCACAGCCAAATGCCTCACCCTGATTTTAACCTTGAACTCCAGGTCTTCTGTGGAATCAACTATTAGATATTTCCTATAAACATCCAGCCTTAATCTTAAACCAGTGTCTGCTCCACCAGTTACCCTATTTTGTGTTACTTTCAAACAAACTCAGTATCTGCCCTAACCTGCTCCCTATCTTTTCTCTACTTACTAAAGGGCATCACTTTCTACTCAGTTGTCCACCTTGCAATCCTGAGTGACATCTTCCCCTAATTCTGTCTAACTCGCCCTCCCTGTCCAATCAAATACAAAGCCCAGTCGATTTTACCAGCGACATATCTGAGAATTCCTGCATTTCCCTCTACTTCCCCTGACCACTGCTCGCGCCACTACCTTACTGCTGTAAGAGTATCCTAGTGGTCTCTCTGCCTCCTTGCTCACTCTCCATATCACAACCACAGAGACCCTTGATGCCTGCTTACAGCCATTCCCTCCTGGCCTCAAGAGAACACTAAGCCCCTCCCACACCAGCAGGGCCCTTCAGGGGCCAGTCCCTGCTTCTCAGTTTCCTCCCTTGGGGCACTCGCCCCGTGTGTACTCTAGTCTGTCCCAGCACACACATCACTCTCGCCGTGCACGACAGACACAGCCTCTCTACTCTGTACCCACTCTCCCCTCCCCCCCAATCCTCACAGAATGCTTGCTAACCAGCACACCTCAGCCCACAGCAGGAGTCTAATAAAAATTTGCTGAATTAAATACTACGGAAATTATATTTGTACCGAATTCAATCTTCAAAAACACTTCAAATGAAGAGTTTTTGTTCAAGCTTCACCTTATGTTCTACGGCTTTTGCTTCTGCCTTTTGTATCTCTGCTTTGAGTCGCTTTTCCATGTCAGAGGACGAGCTTTTGGTGGAAGCAATAGTGATGTCTCGCTGGTGTAACTCCCGAGTTAGCTGTGAGATTTCCATCTTCATTCCTTCTAATGCCGAACTGTAACTTTGTTCAGCCTGTAAAATCTGTTCCTTCAACTACAAAGAAACGGAAACCACAAAGAATAAAGAGAAAGCACACAGACAGATAAATACGTCAATAGTTAAAATAATAAGGCAATTTTTACGTTATCCCATGACCCGAATTTTTTCCTTAATTCAGTCCACAGAAAATCAGCAATTTACTAAGTTGTATATCTACACTAAAGGTCAGATGGCTACACCCACAATAATTTATTAATCTCTAAACATGGAGAGATGGGTTATTCGAATGCTGAGAACCTGTGTCTAAGTCCATGGACACATTATTTAGAGGACAGCACCTGTGCCCTTCATTCTTTTTTTAGCGACAAAGCGAAAAATTTTGTTTATATGGCTTCCTTGTCCACAAAAGACAATAGAAAGGCGAGAGGAAGAAAGAAGCTAAAAGTAATCTCAAATAAGTGATACAAATGATGAGTCAACAAGCACACCGGCCGGGGCCCATGAACGCAGAGACGGACAGCTCTGCATACCTCAACGGCCAACGGGGATACTGACTACACCACAGCACAGAATACATACCCACAACCACCTTCAGTCCATAAGAACATATTAAGTGCTAGTTCATACGGTATCTTTTTGAAAGCAAAAGAGTGTAAATCTTTTAGAAAGTTTTTCATCAAAACATGTTTAAAATAAAGCTTAGAGTTCAAAGAGGATAGGCTTCAACTACCTTGAAAATGCTTCTATGGCATCCCTAAGGATGACAAAGACTTTCCCTGAGCACGTTGCAGGTGCATGTCTACTCCTGAATATCAAGTGGCTCCTTAGACCACGTTTTTCTCTCATTAAATATAACTCCTATGACCTCCCAACCCATAGCTCAGTCCACAAATACACAACTTGGCGACTGCAGGCAGGCAGATTTTTACCTTCTTAATCTCTGCCCTGTACTCATTGTTATGTACTTCCATCTTCTTCAATTCCTCATATTTTTCCATTAGTTCTTGGCTCAGTTGTTTACATGTTGCACTCACAGACTCCAAGCTGTATATATGACAAAAATATGATCACATACTTCAAACAAAAACCCTGAAGCCCACAGTTCGATTATCTAACTTATCTTTTGGTGTCCAAGAATTATCTTAAACATCACTTCCCACCGCAAATTAAAACTCATTTCCAATTTCCTTATCACCAGAGGCAACTAAATCCAATTCAAACTCTTGGGGATATTTTTGATTTCTGTGTTTACCTACACTTTTTCCCTCTGCTTAAAATTTAACTGGTTATAGAATTCTAAAGATTACAGCAACTTCACTACTTTTCTCTCTTAAACTGTTCAGGAGTTATCCTCATAATTATAATCTCTACCATACTTAATTACAGTTCCACCCTACACACAGCTTTCAACTCATCACCCTCATCATCCAACTATTTGCACCTTTTGCTAATGCCTCTATTTACTTGCTTTGGCATAAAGAATGAGCCAATGAACCTCTGTGTCCTGTGGAAAATGTATAAATGTTATCTGATATTGCTCTTAGATGTAATGCTAATTAATGTTAAATCACAAATAAACAGTATTTTAAATAGGAAAAAAAAAAAAAAAAAAAGGAATCAATCCCCCATCAGATATGAGAACCTCAGGGGCACCATAACTCTCATGTCTCACCACTCATTTCTGCTAATAAAATCCTTTTGCTCCTTTCTCAGGAAATATTTTGTTTAAACTAAACAATACAAATAAACTATCTATTATGGGTTCCTTTTTCTATTTGCCTTTTGATAGAAAAAATATTTTTAAAGACATCGTTTATTACCGAACACTGGTTATTACTGAACACTGGTGTTTGTTTCCATTTATTTCCATTTTACCTATTTCTAATATCCTAGAATGCTCACTTATTTGGTACTTAGTACATTAGTACAGTGTGTCAAACACTAAGGTAGAGAGAGAAGAATCATAGATACTCTTGTCCTAGCTACAAATGGGAAAATTGCGGCTTAAAGGGGCCAAGGGTCTAAGGTCACACTGCAAGTCAGAAATAAGAAGTAGGTCCTTAGAGCCTGATGGGAGCACAAGAAAACATACCTACATGTACGATACTAAAAAGTCAATCAATGGAAAATCTACACTAGAAAATGTAAATTTCAGTTCCAATGTCAAAAAGAAAAATAAGGTTTGGGGAAGTTGGGTGGCTCTGTCAGTTAATCAAGACTTGATTTTGGCTCAGGTCATGATCTCAGGGTTGTGAGATCAAGCCCCGTGTCGGTCTCTGCACTGAGCATGAATCCTGCTTAAGATTCTCTCTCTCCCTCACCCTCTGCTCCTCCCCCCAGCTACTCACACTCTCTTGCTCTCTTGAAAGAAAGAAAGAAAGAAAAAGAAAGAAAGAAAGAAAGAAAGAAAGAAAGAAAGAAAGAAAGAAAGAAAGAAAGAAAGAAAGAAAAAAAAAGAAAAGGAGGGAGGGAGGGAGGGAGGGAGGGAGGGAGGAAGGAAGGAAGGAAGGAAGGAAGGAAGGAAGGAAGGAAGAAAGAAAGGGCTCTGTTTTAGTCAATCTAAAGTGTACATACCTGGGGCACCTGGGTGGTTCAGTTGGTTAAGCGTCTACCTTTGGCTCAGGTCATGATCTCAGGGTACTGAGACTAAGCCTGGCATCAGGCTCCCTGCTCAGTGGGGAATCTGCTTCTCCCTCTCCCTCTGCCTCTCTCCCCAGCTTGTGCTATCTCTAACTCACTCTTTCTCTCTCTCTCTCAAATAAATAAATAAATAAAATCTTTAAAAAAAAATAAAGCATACACATTCACCTTAATAATGATAACAAGAATATCTTAAGTATTCCAAGGTGCAAAACAAATAAAGCAAAAAGCTGTGTCTGCATGGTATTTAATATGTAAAGAAAATACCTGGTGGATTCCAAAAACAGAAATAAAAAGTAAAAAATGTATTACTTAAGGATAAACTTAAAAGGGTAAAATATCAATATGTTTGTTGTTTGTTTGCCTAAAGGCTAATAGTTCATATATTTTTAAATCTTTTACATACAGAAAATATTAGTGTACAAATGATGACATTTCATGTTTAAAACAAATTATCAAACCCTTCCCAGTCACAGAGTTTAGAGTTATGATGATGAAGCAAGTGAGCTGGGTATGCTCTAGCATAGCTCAGGATTCAACCAGCACCCGAGGAAATAATCAGCAGCACTTTGGGACAGAAGGAAGAAGCACCACGTGCCCCGTGTGCCCTCGCTGAGAGCAGCTCCAGTGAGATGGCTGGTACAGGGCAGAGCCTAACTGAAAATGTTCTACACAGGCAAAATGTAAAATTAAAATTAGTATAGTCAGTATAGAAAACTCTTTTGAAGAATTTGATTTTGAAGGAGAGCAGGGAACTATGGAAATAAATTGCCAGGGATATAGGATTCAAGGAGGGTTTTAATCTTTTCCTAATATGGGAAATATTAAAGCCTACTTTATACCGGTGGGAATGATTCAGCAGAAAAGAAGAACTCAATGACGTAAAAAGAAAATTAAAAACTGTGTAAATAGGACAATAGTGAACTCTTAGGGGAACAGACGTGCAATCATCCATCAGCTCACGCATTCTAACAGATTATAGGCACAGATGCAGGCAGACTGGTAGATTCGGCAGTAGAAAAATTAGGAAACTCTTTCACTGCTTCTGTTTTCTCGATGAAATAAAAAGTTAGGCTATCTGTGGATGCTAGAGAAAAAAACCTTATTTTTTCACTAAGACTATTTATTTATTTATTTATTTTTAAAGATTTTATTTATTTATTTATTTTTACAGAGAGAGAGAGATCACAAGTAGGCAGAGAGGCAGGAAGGGAGAGAGGGGGAAGCAGGCGCCCTGCTGAGCAGAGAGCCTGATGCGGGGCTCGATCCCAGGACCCTGAGATCATGACCTGAGCCGAAGGCAGAGGCTTTAACCCACTGAGCCACCCAGGCGCCCCAAGACTATTTTTTTAAAGATTTCATTTATTTCTTTGAGACACAGAGAGCGAGTACAAGCAGGGAGAGGAACAGAGGGACAGGGAACTGCCACTGAGCCTAGAGCCTGGCATGGGACTCCATCTCCCAACCCCGCTATCATGACTTGAGCCAAAATCAAGAGTCGGTTGCTTAACCGACTGAACCATGGAGGTGCCCCTTCACTAAGACTATTATATTAGTTTACTTTATCAATATGATGATCAAAAATCATTTTTAACTACTTGACCATTCTTGAAATGTGTATGTAATTATCTACCTGCCTTCCAAACGAGTCACCTCTGCCTGCAGAAGCTCTTCACTACTGTGGGTGAAATCCAGCTGGGACAGCACGTTGCCTAAGTCCCCCTGCTCTTGCGAGGTGTACCTCCTTTCGGCCTGTGACTCCTCCAGTGACCTAAAGACAGGAGGACTGTAAAAGGCCTCTGATCTTTGCAAATAAAACAATGCACAATTGGCTCATATTTCCCAATTGTTTTTGGTAATGAAACTCTCTGGAACTCTTCAGCTTGTCTCCTGCTTCATGAAAAGAATACTTGAGAGAATAAAGAAGCGTGAGATGATGCTTCCCAAAAAAGTCAGCAGCAGTTAACTCCTTTTTTAACGGGTATTTGGCCTGTTTTTCACGGAAAAAGACAAAATGACACAACTTTTTGTTTCCACTTGATCCTTGAGCCAAAGAAGCTGAAAAGTTACAGGAAAATTCTGGCAAGGACAGAAATGTGTACCAGACTTAAATCAAGCAAAAGGAGCATAGTTCCTTCTATTACCTTCCACTACAAGCCATACGGAAATAATTCATATATAGAAATATAATGCGTTTAAGGATTTTTTTTTTTAAATGAGCTAGCTCAATAGCTGGCTTATTAATGATGTTGATGACAAGCAGCTACTTATCATGACCTATTCTACCAAGAAAGAGAGGCATTCCAGGAGACATGGACTACAGTTCCTTTCACATTTGGAGTTACACCAAGAGTACAGATTGACCAACTGGTTTCTACTTTCTAAACATTACAGTCTTTTGGTTAGGGACCCAAACTGAAGGCAGAAAAAATTTAACCACACGAAATTTTATAACACTATAAAAATCTAACTCGGAAATTAAAAGTGAATAAGAAAACCCATAATGTGATCAAACACAAAATTATGAATACATAATATTAAAACTGGTGCTCAATGCCAAAGACCAAGTGGATGTAATTAATATTGAAGATTAATTATACCTCATGGCCCCTATTGTGTGTTGAGTGTCAGGTGGCTTTAACTTTGCCTGTAGCTTCTCCTTTTGCATTCTTTCCTCATGCATGAAATTTTCTTGAGACTGAAGTGTTGCTTTCAATTCTCTCTTTTCTTCCTGGAGAATCTGAAAAATACTCAGAAAAAGGTCAGATGTTATTACAATTTTTCTATTTCATGAGAAAAGGAAGCCAGGGAGTGGGACTATAACAGGTACAATATTAATAAGGCTATATCAATGTCTGATCCATTAGCGACAGAGTATGGAAGAAACCACAGATTCTTGAACCTAGTTCAAGGTTAATTTTTTTTAAGTTCTTATTTAAATTCTAGTTAGTTAACAAATGGTGTTGGGAAAATTGGACAGCCACATGCAGAAGCATGAAACTGGACTACTTTCTTACACCATATACAAAAATAAACACAAAATGGATGAAAGACCTAAATGTGAGACAGGAATCCATCAAAATCCTAGAGAACACAGGCAGCAACCTCTTTGACCTTGGCTGCAGCAACTTATCGCTAGACCCATTGCCAAAAGCAAGGGAAACAAGGGCAAAAATGAACTATTGGTGCAGCCACTTTGGAAAACAGTGTGGAGATTCCTCAAGAAATTAAAAATAGAGCTACCCTATGACCCTGCAATTGCACTACTGGGTATTTACCCCAAAGATGCAGATGGTACAAAGAAGGGCCACATGTACCCCAATGTTCATAGCAGCAATGGCCACAATCGCCAAACTGTGGAAAGAGCCAAGATGCCCTTCAACAGATGAATGGATAAAGAAGATATGGTCCATATATACAATGGAATATTATGCCTCCATCAGAAAGGATGAATACCCAACTTTTGTATCAACATGGACGGGACTGGAAGAGA